>BTHU01000004.1:43283768-43733768 GCA_036184795.1 Tokudaia tokunoshimensis | reverse complement strand
CATCTCAACGCTCAGCATAGAAAGGCTGCATCCCATTCTGCCGGCATTCATCATGGGAAAGCCTATCTACTACTAAGATAAATATTTAGGATTTTGAAGTTGAACTGACCTTACAGCTGAATTCTTGGAAGATGCTGGGCAAGGTCCCTAGGGCATCTGTACCCCATGCAATAGGACCTATTATCAATTGCCATGCAAACAAATGTTCTGGATCTGGCCTGGGGCTTTTGGAGGGATACAAGGTAAGACCTATATCTGCTGCCAGCTGGGTGGGGACTTCCCAGCAGCCTACTCTGGTCCCCATGGCCATGGGTGGGCACTAGTTTAGGCTTATCTTCCCAGAGTCATAACATAGCCCCGAACAGGTGACCATGACTACTGCCACTCATGTGATGATGCCTTCCTCCACCCCATTATTTCGCTTGAGAGAGAATCTTACTATGTAGCTCAGGTTGGCCTTCTGAGTGCTGGCCTCATAGGTGTGCGCCATCACCCAGCATTCCTTCTGTTCTCTGTCCACCACTCTGTAAGAGGTTCCCTTTGATGGAGGCCTTATCACTCTGACCTTATCCATGGTAAGATCTGTTGAGAGTCTGAACTGGGCAGATATTTTTCCCTTTGTGGCTGTGGGGAAGCTCTTCCGAAGGTCCTGAGTTCAATTCCCGGCAACCATATGGTGACTCACAACCATCTGTATTAGGATCTCTTCTGGTGTGTCTGAAGACAGCTACAATGTACTCTTATAAGTAAAATAAATACGTCTTTAAAAAAAGTAAGAATATATCATTCACACAGTGGGTCCCATGTCTATGCATATGTACTGAATAAAAAGTAGTTGCTCTAGATACTGAATATCATGTTCCCAATGGTTTGTAATGTCTGAAGAAGAGCCCTATTCTTATTCTTCCATAAATACTAAAACAGTGTTTTGCATATAGGAATCAGGAATTTTATTTTGTGGCTTTAGTGAATTTGACATGTACTTTGGTTCCTATTTTAAAATTTTGTTTTCAGGTTTATTTTTGTTTTATATGTCCGAGTGTTTTGACTGCACGTATGCATGTGTATCACGGTGCATGCCTGTGGAGGTCAGAAGAAGGCACTGGACCCTCTGGTACCAGAGTTACTGATGACTGACTGTAAGTCACTGTGTGGATGCTGGGAACTGAACTCTAGGTTTTTGCAGGAGTAATAAGTACTTTTTTTTTTTTTTTTTTTGGTTTTTCGAGACAGGGTTTCTCTGTATAGCCCTGGCTGTCCTGGAACTCACTCTGTAGACCAGGCTGGCCTCGAACTCAGAAATCCGCTGCCTCTGCCTCCCAAGTGCTGGGATTAAAGGTGTGAGCCACCACCGCCCGGCGAGTAATAAGTACTCTAAACTGTTGAGCCATAACCCTTGTTAAAATTTAAAAAAGATTTCTTTCTATTTTAAATCTTTTGTGTGTGTGTGTGTGTGTGTGTGTGTGTGTGTGTGTACATGTACAGTGCCATGGCACATGTGCAAAGGTCAGAAGACAACTTCTAGGAATCTGTTCCCTCCCACCATAGGTTCTGGAGATCGAACTCAGTCATCATCTGTCTCATCCTCCCTGCCTCCCCCAACCGCCATTCTTTTAACCATATCCCTTTCATGAATTCTCTTAGAAGAGCTGCAAATGGTAGTCAATGGAACATTGTCTGAAGTCAATACAGTGGAGTAATTTCTGACCCAAATCCTTCTCTCTCCCCCCCTGCCCCCCAGATCCTCTTAACACATGCTTTTCCTCCCAAACACTTTCCCCTGGGGAAGGTCATGTGTCTGTTTTCAAAATGTGTGCAGCTAAATAAATCACAGTGACTATTCTGCCTTCACAGAACTCAGAACAAGTGTAGAGCAATTCCCTGATTCATTCATAAGTTTTGCTCACATTTTCTGTTCTTCATTTCAAATCCCTTGACACTGATAGACTTATCTCTAACGTTTATAATGAGTGATGATTCAGTATAATTTGCACCTCTGACCTACATAAAAGGTCAGTCTCCTTTGGAGATTTAAGGTTATCTGTTTATAACTTTGTGCTGTTTCAATGACAGCTGAGGTAACAAATCATGTGGACGATCCTGCCCAGCCTAGTGGCGACTGGTAAACAGTAATGAGCTCCCTAACGGAACCAAAGCAAAGCCACGTCCTCACTTTCTGTGGAACATTTTAGCTGCTTGGTTTCCATAACAGAACACCAAATGGGGCCTGAAATTCTTTTGTATCCTTGATCTAGTGTATAAACTATTGGGCTTCTTTTTCAGAGCCCCAGTGTGTTAAGGAGACACTTGCAGAAGTCAGATACTTAGGAACAAAGCCCATGAAAGCAGTTAATGCATAATCATGTACAATAACTATTTTAATGCAACCTAAAAAAATTAGGATTAGGGACTGAGTGGTTCAGCTTGAGTATTGCTTCCTAGTATCCATGATGAACAGCACACAACCACCTGCAACTCAAATTCCAGAGGCCCCCAGGCACCTGCACTTACACACATATACATGCACACATGCACACATGCATACAGTCACATACACACTAGCAAACACACATTCAAGAACACACCCACATATACACACTCACATGCACACACTCACTCACACAGACACATCATAAAATTAGGAAAAAAGAATGAAAGGTTAGTATAATGGTGCATTGTCTTCTCTTTTAAAAAATTTCTTCCTAGGGTCTGGAGAGATGACTTAGCAGTTTAGAATACACACTGCTCTTGCAGAGGACTTGACTCTGAACCCCAGAACCAACATAAGGTGGCTCACAATTGCCTGTTACTCTCGCTCTAGAGATCTGTATGTTTGTATATTCCTACATGTGCATGTTATATATACACGCATGTACACATGTATGTAACCATATACACACAACTGAAAACCCAACTTCCTCATAGTTTTCATTTCAAATTATTCCATTTGTTTCCTTTTCACATTCTTTAGAGCTATGCTAAGCAGTCCAGGCTAGCCTGACACTTTGTAGCCTTAGGCCAACCTTGAAAGCATGGTGCAGATTTCATGAGAAATCTGGTTTTGCTTTTTCACCCAAGAGATCCTCCTGCCTCAGTCTCTTTAGGGTTGGTATTACAGGCATGTGTACGTGGGTTCAGTTCTCTAGATTCAAGATTAGAAATTCCCATTCATTGCTCTGTTATTGATCTCCTGACATGCTGTCATTATCCCACAGTGCACAGCACCCTGCCAGAGACTGTAAAAGATAGTGGAGTGACCTTCTCAATCCAGTGTCTGTCCCTGGAAAACAAACAATGACTTCTTACCTCGTGGACACTATCTGCCTCCCAGTTCTTATCTTAATATTTCCTTAGTCCGTCACCGAGGCCTGGAAGCTTGGGATTCTCCTTCTTAAAGAAGACTTGTCTCTTCTTATGCCAATACCTTTGGGCTCTAAAGTTGTGTAATCCACCCATACATTTGATTTAAGTTTCCAGGATGTATCAAAATTCCCTTTGAATTTCCCTTAGTTTCCTCTGACTGCTGCAAAAATTTCCAAAGCTTTCCTAAATCTTACTGCAATATTAGTTTCAAAGTAGAGTACACTTCTGTTTCTACCAGTGTTATGAGTTCTGTGGATTTCAGACCACTCTGATTCACGAACTCAATAATGCTAGATAGAAAATTAGAAAATAAATGAAAACCCCATGTTCATTTTTGAGTTTGGAATAACTGAGTGTGCATGAAAAGTATACGGAGCAGTGGCTCGTTTACCGGGGTGGAGCTGTCAGGTTTAAGCAATTTCTTTATATTATTTGCTGCTGAATGCTAAGTTATTGAAGCACTCTGTACCTGAATTTGCATCATGGTATGTGTTTCAAGGTTGCTATAAGGATTAATTCGGGACCTTTTCAGGGCTGTGAGTTAAGGCTGCTTCATTAATACAAGACACACAAAAGTACACAGGGACCAATTGAAGTTGGGGGTGTCTGAGATGATAATTAAGACCTAATCTAGACCTTTTTACAAGCAGCTGGCTTTAAAATAACACATTCTCTTCACAGAGTGAACGACACACTTCTGACACCAGTAAAATGATTTTGACTGAGATTCCACCCAGCAATGATCAAGTGTCTGTCTGTTTTTTCTGGAGAGATATTTTCAAACAATGATCATTTGAGGCATGGAAGTTCCCACTGAAAAGATGAATTTGACAAATTATTATGGAAATGCTGATAAACTGAGTAAACTGGGTTTTACTTTAGATAATGGAACGATTGGAGCATAAACTGGAAATCATGACCTATAGTTTAAATGCAAGATTTCCTATCAGTTTCAACTTTTATGTGTGATTTTAAACAATTGACTTTTAAGTATTTCAAAATTTTTATGCCTGCTATGTATTTTTTATATTTTTACTTTGGTATTCTAGCAAGATTAAACAAAACTGAACCTCAGTTGGCCTGGCATTGAAAGCACCTCAAGAAATAGTATTAATTAGGTGTATTTTCAAAACAGGCAATTTTCTTTCTGCAACAATACAAAACTCTGGTGAGATTGTCCTTTACAGAGGCTATGATTTTTCAATCAGGAGTGATTAACTATTAAGAGACACAAATGCATTAAACTTGCAAATGTATTATGTTGGATTACTAACAATGGAGCTGATTGATAAAGGTGATTTAATATATGTTGTGCTAATAGCTGAACCTCCAAAGCCCCTAATCTCCCAGGGAAATATTGCTTTGGAGAACAAAATCCAATGAGGAGTTCTGGGATTCCAGAGTGAATTTGTACATTCCTTAGGGGCATTTCTGCAAGGGAGGTTGTTGTGTTTTAAAGGTAGTTGATAAGAGACCCGCAGCACCAACCACCACCATGCATTAGGCTATAGAAGGTATTTGGGTGTACGTACGCCTGTACCACTCGGTACCACCATTTAGCCAAGGGAAGTTTCTGACCATTTGCAGCATACATTATAAATCAGGGTGTCACTACCAGACAATCAGATTTGAACATTCCGTGAACAAAGTAGCCTATATTCCCTAGGAATAGATCACTTAACTCTGTTTATATCTTGCTGTTGATATGCCCGCATTCACACAAGTCAGGATAACATCTTGTTTATTTATTCTAGGAGTAGGTAATTGATCTGTATATTTAGTGAAGGTGGGGTTAATTATAGTCAGAAACCTGAATTGTCTCATTTAGCATGATTGCTTTAATTCAGAAAGAAAATAAAATTATTTTTCCAATTTTAAAAAGTACTCTTATTCCTTAGGTTTGTGAAATAAATTTGAATTTTCTCCAGGCTGGGCTCTTTGGCTGCCCTCTTTGGAAAATTTCTCTATTTGGCACAAAATTTTTGGGAAGGTCACTGGCTAGCTATATATTGGGGAAGCTTGCAGGATTTCCAACTGTCAGATTAGTTCCCTGCACAGTCTAAGTGTCATACAGAATCCTTTCTTTCTTTCTTTCTTTCTTTCTTTCTTTCTTTCTTTCTTTCTTTCTTTCTTTCTTTCTTTCTTTCTTTCTTTCTTTCTTCCTTCCTTCCTGCCTTTCTTTCTTTTCCTTTCTTTCTTTCTTTCTTTCTTTCTTTCTTTCTTTCTTTCTTTCTTTCTTTCTTTCTTTCTTTCTTTCTTTCTTTCTGCCTGCCTGTCTTTCTCTCTCTCTCTCTCTCTTTCTTTCTTTCTTTCTTCCTCCTTCCCCCTCCCCCCCCCCTTTCTCTCTCTCCCTTTCTTTCTTTCAATTAGCTGAAGGCATGTCCCTTTTACAATTTCTCTGCCACTTGGGTTTGGGGCCAGGTTTGTGCCCTCTGGTTACAGAAACTTTCTTTGTCAGACTTGACAATATACACATTAATTTTAAAAAGAGCGACAAAGTTTGTCTGACTTTGAAACTTGCTATATATGGTTTAATAATGAATAGCCAGTTAAGAGTTAATAAGGAGTGGGGTTAAAACATCTTAGCTAAACAAACAATGAGATAGCAGCTATGTTAATCTTCTAGTTAACGCTTGCTTCTGTGTCTTAATTAAATACATTTTCATGGATTCCTAATGTATCAAAACATGGATATAAAAAAGTACAGATTTTCTTGTTATTGGATAGGGATGTTGTATTGTGAGTAATGTTGTGATGAAAATATTTCAAATCTTGATGAATATTTGTTCTTCGATCAATTCCTTAGGAAAAAGAGATGTGAAGGTCCCAAATCTTTCTCCTGAGTGCTGGGATTAAAGCATATGCCACTGTGTCTGGCAGAGTAAACATTTTTAAACAGCAAGGTACATGCTGTCAAATTGCTTCCTGGACAGGTCATGTCAAGGTGTACTCTAATCAACTGTATGAAAATAGCCTTCTTACGGACATCCAAACAAATGTCTTTTATGTTATCAGTGTGAAATTGCTTTCCCAATTTTACACATAATTTGCATTCTTTTGCTTCTAAATAGTTGAATATTTTTTTATTTCATCCCTAACTTGTATTTCTTTCATAAAATATCTTGTTTTTTATTGAAAATATTTTTTCTCACATTCTGATCATGGTTTCCCCTCCCCACCTCGCCTCTCTCTGGTCATGACATATCTAAAAGGTTTTTTGTTGTTGTTTGAGACATGGTCTCTCAATAGCTTAAGTTTTGAAACAATGATGTCTGTTTCTCTGTTATTACAGAATGTGGCGGTGGGAGTTTCCGCTGTGACAACGGATACTGTATCCCTGCATCCTGGAGGTGTGATGGGACCAGAGACTGTTTGGATGACACCGATGAAATTGGCTGTCGTAAGTGATGAGGAGCTGGGCTTGGCTGGGCTTGACTGTGCTCTGAGCGTCTCAGCTGTAATGAGAGAAGGAAGGGCTGCCTTTAGTGGCAGATCCAGCTGGGCTGAGGATTTTGAGCTGGTATTAGTATCGGTTTTACACCCTTTGGAGGGAGGCGCTCTGTTTGTACCAGGTCCTTGCTGTGAGCCTGTGACTGCGGCTTTTACTGAGAATAAATTTACACTTGGTTTTCTGAAGCATGAAAATTACTGTTGCTTGTAATTTGGGGACATTTTGTAAATCAGAAGATTTTATGTGAGCTACTGTAGTTGAGAGAGAGAGAGAGAGAGAGAGAGAGAGAGAGAGAGCCTCTTTGTATATAAAAAAGATGTAGAGTAACTTGTGAATTACCACAAAGAACATCACAGTGGCTAGTTTGGTCTTATGCTATTAAAAATCTAGGTAGAACAACATTCTATTTTAAACCTGAAATTTACTTTAGTTACCTATGAACTTTTAAATCATTTTGACACATTTCTTCATATAGCTCTCAGCAATAATGCTATAATAATGCTAGAATATTCTGAGTAGATTCCAGATTAGGAAACAGATTCAGTAGTTGAGTCACTTACAGGTGACATGGTCGCTCCTCTCAAGCCACTGACATCAGCCCTAACCCTCAAGTGCTTTGTTTGCTCTGACTTGTCATAGGTGATGAGTCACTAGACTGTGAAGTCCTTCATTCTGACAGGTCAACAGACGAGAGTTATCATCCCAGTCAGGAAGACAGGAGACAGCATGAGTGTCTGGCCACTCCATGGCACAGCTGAGCAGTGCCATGGCACGCTCCAGTGACCCATTTAAAATGGAAATGAAGGAAAGAAAGAGTCTGGGGCCTCTCACACTTCCTCACACAAGAAGATCTTGCAGAACCACAAAATGTCACTCCATGGTGGAGGCAGAGTCTGATAACTTGCGTATTCCTACTAGTCCCTAATTGATGGTGACACTTTTATATTCTGAGTTATCCCTTGAATGAACAGAGCTATGGTTTTGGCATATGATATTGTAGGACATGATCATAGCTTAATTCACTTTGATTCCGGGGCTTTTACTGTTTAAGCAATGGGGGTAAGGGGCAGAATGCGCAAACAGAATTCTAGGATGCAGGCATACATGGGCAGTCTCCAAGTCTTCAGACATTTTGGTGCCCTATGACTATGACATCAACAGTGCCTGTGACAATGACAGCTAGCATTACATGGCTCTTTTACACAGATTATTTACTTCACTTTTAGGCTGCAGACATTAAGGCTCAGAACTCAAACAAGTAAACGTGGAAAGAATTATTTCATTCTTGGTTTCTCTTCAAACCTTTTCCATCCATCTTGACACTTTACTCTTAGATGCTAGAAATGTAGCAAAAACACTAGTCAATTTCTTTTTCTTTTTTTTTTTTTTCTACATAAGTTAGATTTTGATAATTCTGTCTTAGATTTGTGTGCATGTATGTTTACTTTAGTCTCAGTTTGGATGCTGTTGCTGGGATGATCCGACAACCATGTCCAGCAAGAGTTGATGTCTATTCTCTTCAAGCGCTGCTGTTACTGTATCAAGCCTATGTCTGCTTGCATAAGCGCCCCCTTTATGGTTTTGTTTCAGCTCCCAGGTCCTGTGGATCAGGCTTCTTCCTGTGTCCTGCTGAGGGGACCTGCATCCCTAGCTCCTGGGTGTGTGACCAGGATAAGGATTGTTCCGATGGTGCAGATGAACAACAAAATTGCTGTAAGTGTTTTTAGAGCAGGATTTTCTTCTGCTTTTTTTTTCTTTTTTTGACATCTCGAATTAGTCTGCTGTAGACAGGTGACACACAGAGAGACGATTCTTCGTCAGCACGCACTAGACCTTAAACTATCTGGTGATATGCTGGTAATCTCATGCTGGTAATCTGGTTCAGAGGCAGGGTCATATAAAGTGTGGCTATACTACAGACTTAGACCCCTGAGACTTGGAACTGGTAGCTTGGCAGGCTTTAATTTGAAGTAGAAAATTAAAAATAGTGGCAGTGAGCGAGGCTGATCTCAGGGCAGTCCTGCTATTCTTCGCTCTGTGGGCTGATGAGGACTCAAAGCTATGCTTAGGCCCAGGTCTTTTTTTTTTTTGCCTGTACTTTATTAAAATAGATTTCTGTGAGCAGCAGGAAAGATGTCATCCACAGTCACGAAAAGAAATCATGGTCCCTCTGGAACCTGCGCTGGGAACATGGAAGTTATTCCTGATTCTTCCCTCTTTCACTGGCCACTCTAACTCACCAGAACCTTTCTTAGGCTTTCTTCTATTCCTCCACTCATTGTGTGCCTGGCATCTGAGTGGCCTGCTGTCAGACCCTGCTGCAGAGATCCAATCGGACCGGGTGCCCGCACATACCTTAAGCAGAGGCACGAGGACTGCCGAGCTTGAGGCCATTGGGCTACATAATGTTTTCCAGGATACCAGGGTGACAGAGTGAGATACTGTGACTATAACCAAACTAAATATCCTATTAAACCCCTTTGCCAGCCACGACTTGGTTTCCAGTGGCATCCTTGGAGATAGCAATGATGCTTCCATGCTTTCCCTTCTGGTCCTTAAACGGTTCTTGGGGCAGAAAGCTTGCCGTTCCTGGTCATAGCCGTCTGTCCTTGTGCATGCTGTCTAGGTGCTCATTGTGTGACGGTCTTTTGTCCAGTTGGGTCAGCTAGCTGCCTGCCCGCAGCCGAGTGTGTGAACTGTCCCTGTCTGTTCTCCTCCTATGTGAGAGGAAGCTGCCTTTGCTATCCTTCTCACCATGCACCATTATATCCCATTCCCTGCAGAGTCATTGAGGCTGGTCTTGAACTCTTGCTCCTCTTGCCTCTACCTTGCCCTTCCACGTTCTGACTGTACAGTCATGCGACATTACTCCTTCCTGTGACATGAGACCTGTATTTCCTGTGTGTGAGTCACTGCTGCCATTTCCTTTTTTAAAAGGTATTCACTTATTTAATGTCTGTGTGTTTACCTGCATGAGTTTATGTGCACTGTGTACATGCAGAAGCCCAAGGGTGCCAGAAGAGGGCGTTGGGTCCTGTGGAACAGGAGTCAGTGGAGGTCGTGGGCCATCATGTGGGCACTGGAAATTGACCTTTCACAAGAGCAACAAGTGCTCTTAGCTACTGAATTACTTCTCTACCCCTGTACTCAACAATCTTTGGTTAATGCCCATATTTTATTTACCCTCTGTCATATACCTTTTAAATTTATGTTTGCTCAACACATTTTTTTTTAATTTATATTATTTATATGAGTACACTGTAGCTGTCTTCAGACACAGCAGAAGAGGGCGTCCTATTACAGACGGTTGTGGGCCACCATGTGGTTGCTGGGAATTTGGAAGGTCCTGGTTGTAGGACCTCTGGAAGAGCAGCCAGTGTTCTTAACCACTGAGCCATCTCTCCAGCCATCAACACATGTTAATAACTAATTATTGGACAAAATATCTTTGCTTTTACATGTGTCTCTGTGAAGTGTACATCCAACAGATGCTTATTTTTATCCCCACTCCAGTATCATTCTTCATATTTGGTAAACACCAATGGCTAGCCTATATGTGGTAGTAACTGTAAACAGAGTTCTCTTTTCTCCACAGCTGGGACCACGTGCTCAAGTCAGCAGCTGACGTGCTCCAACGGTCAGTGTGTTCCAATCGAATACAGGTGTGACCATGTCAGCGACTGCCCCGATGGCTCTGATGAGAGAAACTGCTGTGAGTTAGCTTCAGTCTTTGCACAGTGTTTGGTTTCGCCTTTGGCATCTTAATCAACTTGCTAGATTGTTGATGGACGGAAATGCCTACAATATGCCTCTTGTTGAAAGTTCTTGGCAGATTCTTTTGTGGATTAGGGGCGATGGTCTGATAGCAGTTCTCTTTTAACAAGACATCCTGTTTGTCCTGTCTTATATATAGCACATCAAGTTTTTGAAGTAAGAAACTTTTAAACATTAACAGAATTCCCCAAGCTTATTGAATAATTGAGTACAAGATCCATTTTTGGTCAAAATCTATAGTTTTATTAAATTGCTTTGGGCAAGTTTCGAGGTAAAATTCCTCAGTTTTTCTCTTTTTGTGGATTTCTGTATTTTCCAGAAAATACTTTGGAAAATAGTTATATTTTGAAAATGTATTTCTGTATAATGAAAGTTACTTAGATCAGTTTGTGATAGATTGCCACAAAGTAAGACATATAAATCATAGTATTCTCTGCACAGCATATAAATAATGATGGTCAAAACAGAAACTGCTGCATTGTATACTATGAAAAAAGCAAAGGGGTTTATGCCAAACTGGTAGGCGCTGGATGTAACCTGGGGCAGAAACAATCCGGTCTTTATGAGTTCCAGGCCTGCCACCATGTCTACATAGCAAGTTCTAGGCTGGCCAGGGTTATGCAGTGAGACCCTGAATAAAACACAGAGGTTTGGGCTGGGGCTGCAATTCGGTTGGTTGAGTGGTTGGCATGCAGCATGACCTGGACTGGATGCCCAGCCCTGTATAAACCAGGTGTGGTGGTCTACCCCTGTAATCCTAGCGTGGAGGCAGGAGGATAAGGAATGATATTCTGTTTCTTTTCATTTTGGATGTTGTACTTATAATTGACCAGACACTGGCAATTTTTGGGATGGTGAGGTGTGTGCGTGTGCCTGGATGCCACAATACAGAGTGTTCATGTCAAGGCCTTGGTATTTTGTGAAGCAAGCAATAGGCCCTTTACCACACATATGTATGGTGATGTATGGCATATTGTTGCATTTTGTGAATTCTGAGCATTATAATTCCAACTATTAGGACAACAGGGCAGGCAAAATAGTCTTCTCCAAATAAAGGAACTAAAACTTCAAAGGGTATAGGCACTGTGCTAGGCCTCAGTTTGTCTTCTGGTTCAGTCTGGCCACCACCAGGAGAAAGGCCCAGGGCTTTGTGCTACCAGCCCATGGATTGTGTCTTTTTCCTTTATTTACAAATGTGTAAACATGGCACTTTATGCCAAATGTGGTAAAGGAATGCTACTCTGAGAGAGTAAAAGGCAGCTGAGAGTCCGTGGAGCACTTCCATGTGAGGACCTTCCAGCCAAGGCTGATGTGGCTAGCACCACTACTTTGGATCTTCGAGGGGATGGGCATGGGGTGGGGGTGGGGACCAGGTAGGATGTGAGGATGATGAGCCACCACCATAAGAGAGTGAGGGGAGGGACCAAACTGATAGTTTGGCTGATAGTTTGTATTTTAAAATGTTATTCCTTATGGATTTTTTACTGTGGAAGTTTTTGTTTTTGTTTTTGTTTTAAATTTCAGGCAGATACTCCTACACATAAGTAAACAAAACTCAGAAGAAGGAGGGGGAATGGGGAAAAAGGAAGGGGGGAAGAAAGAGGAGGAAGTCCTGTTAGTTGTCCTAGAATTTTCTAGTCTGGATTTGAGTCTTTCTATCCTTCACCTCTTTGTTGTCCACCATGGTTTTTTTTTGTTTGTTTGTTTTTGTTTTTTCTCTGTCTCCTGGAAATTAGCTAGATCTAATGTTGCCAACTTTGGCATCAGTGACACCAGGATTTGAGAATTCTAGACTGTTCGATGTACTGCAGGAAATGTCTATTAGATGCCAGTATGCACCCCTATCAGGACATCTCAAATGTCTTCAAACATTGCTGTCTTCTGTAGCAAAGCCACCCTTTTGCTGCTCTAGTTGAAAATGGACTGGTGGGCAGAATGAATAGAGGCCTGGACCTTCAGGAAGGGAGTGTTATGGCAAAGCGACAGTCCTCTGTAGAGTTTGCTGTGTGCCAAACTGTCTGTATGCCTGTGATGTCAGTGGCTGGTGAGAGTCATTGCTGAGATCCATTTCATCAGACTCTTAGCTGTCTTAAACATGAGCTTTCAGGCATAGTAGCTGCTATTCGCGTTAGTGTTCTTGTGTGATCAAGGGTTAAGGGAGAGGAGACTTCACTAGAAGCCAGACACATTTTCTCTTTTTGCAGTTCTTCTGCCCAGGAGTCATTACTGTGGACAAACCCAAAACAAGCTTATGACTATGACTTTCGTTCCCCTTTCCTTAGAAATAAGGAACTGGGTCTTGATCTGTCAGATACCTAGAAATCACTCACAGCTAGTAACGGATGTAGGAAAAGCCCCAGAGAACTTATTTTCCCAATATCTGAAGACCAAGGAGCTTTGGCTCTGTTATTTGTAGCTCTGCCAGAGAGACCAGACCTCTGTGTCATGATCCCTAGCCTTGCAAGTTTCTAAAGCCAACACATAGCCCTCCGAGACAGAACACCTTGTATCCATTCCAGGAATTCCTTTCCAGAACGAAGAATGATGTGCAGGAATATTCTTAAGGAGGTGGAGAAGGTGAGAATGGATGTGAGGAAGGAGAAACAGTTAAGGTCCCAATAACTGGGTCATCTGAAGAGTCAACTAAGAGATAAGGCATTGGAGAGACATGTTTGTGACCCCAGAACGATGGAGGCTGAGGCAGGCCCCCTGCACCTCTCCTTACCAATATAAATTTCCTAGGACATAAGAGCTACTTAATGCCTCTGACCTTTTTGCCTGCTATGTTTTCATGTGCCTTTTGATTATTCTGCACATTGAGGAATATGTCTACCTACGTTAAAAGCTTTGAAATAGTTATAGCCCCCCTACCCACCACACACACCGGTGTTTTGTTACTCATCTGTAAATTGGCATCTGATATTAAACAGCTTGCCCATTTTTTTTTAAAGGAACCAGAAAGATTCAAAACTGCAGTCCATTTTACTTGTAATGGGATTAGCATCAAGCAAAACCACTCATGCAGAGTCTTAGATAAACATCAGAACAATGCACCAATTATGGGCCATTCATTTAATATACTGAAGTGACTTTCGGTTGCTCAAAAGTAGTAGCAGTTTTTAGGGAGGTTAAAAAAAAAAGATTATTTTTGTTTTATTGAGCACCAGATAGGAACGATTTTGGTGTGAGTAAAACTATCGCTAATTGGTTTGCAGCCCTCTCTTTTGTTACTTTGGAATGCTAAAGAAAGGGTAAAAATCCCTGTTACAATGGAGGCTTTCTTGCTGGTAAGCAGAGGTATTTGGTCTGCCTGCAACTGGGGTTGCTTTGTCCTTGATGGTTCATTTCTATTGACTTTCTGTTCAGAATTTAAACATTTTTCTAACTGCGGAACCTCCAGCTGGGGCCTCATTTGGAAGGGCGTAAGTAATGAAGACAGTTCAAGTCACTCTGCACCGTGAGGGCTCTCGAGAAGAACGCACTGTTCCTCAGCCGCAGTTCACAATAGTCTGCCCAATGAGCCTTGCTCAGGTGACCCTGGCACACAGATCACAGTACAGTTGTACCTGCTTAACATTCTCACGCTGAGCCAGTGTTCTGGGTCCTGAAATTTGAGGGAAAAAGAGAGAGGGGAAAAAAAGTCTCTTCTTTATAAAAATCTCACCTTTATGAAAATTCTAAGATCATAGTTAGCTATTGTCCAATTTCTCTATCCCCTGTCACAACAAAGCGCCTCTCTCTCTCTCTCTCTCTCTCTCTCTCTCTCTCTCTCTCTCTCTCAGTCACCAACATTTTTGTTACACCTAACAGTTCTTGTTCAAATCTTATCTTATTAAGGAGCTATTGTTATTTTACCCTGCTCCTTTTTTCGTAATTTGTGTGTATGTGTGTACATTGCTCTATTTATTCTGGATAGCATTTGTGTTGGCATCTGTTATTCCACTGCCTCAAATGGAATGAGAATTCCACAAGAGCAAGGATTTTATTACACAGCTCCATCTAAAGTGCCTTGATACTTGTGCGATGGAAGAATTGTTATTGTATTAGTTTTACAATTCTGAGATGCAGCTGGTCACTGGAAATAAGCATGAGGAGGAGCTAAATAGGACCAAGGTGTTGGTCAGCTCCGACAACACTCAGCCCCTTATTGGAACAGTGCCATTCAAAATGGTGTCTGTTAACATTTGTACACATCTCCTATGAGGGCATTTTGTTCTTTTGCACTCTGGACCATTTACTCTTGTATTAGAGCTTGTGTTGCAGGTTTGTTTGTGTGTAGGTGGAAGCAGGGTTTCTCTCAAGTCAGTGCACACTAGATGGTGTGCGCCTAGATGCTAGGTGGGGGTTGAGGGCTTTCAACCTTGTTTTACATATTAAATTGACATCTTTACAGAATGTGGTTAATGACTGGAATTGGCCTCAACTTTCTCGGAAGTTGAGAGAAAGAAACCTCATTGCCATGAGTCCCTCCCTCTCTCCCTCCCTCCCTCCCTCCCTCCCTTCCTTTGGTCTGCCTCACTCTGTAGCCCAGGCTAATCTGGAATTCACATTGTAGCCCAGACTGACCTTGAACTTGCATCCTGCTGAGTATTGGGATTTGATTATTTTTTTCCTATTGCCATTTCATTCACGACCCTTCTTTTGTAATTTTTCTTTTTTTGCCTATTTACTTGGAAGCTTTGAGAACCAGACTTCTTGAGTTTGAATTCTGGCTCTCCAGTTTGCCAATTACGTGACACTCATCACTCTGCTGGGTGCTTCAGGGTCCTCATGTATTAAATGGAAGAAGGTGTCCCAGAAGGCACTGTTTCTGGGACCCAGTTCTCAATATATGGCTGTTGTTGATGATATTTGCTTATTTAGCTTTATGGGTTGTATTCCTGACCGAGTGTTGGATTTTCTAGTCAAACTAGTAAACTTTTTCTGGTAAATCATTACATCCCTTGGGTCAGCCTGTTTGAGAGCAGAGGACAAGACACGAAGTAAAAGAATGACTCTAAGTTCTTGGAAGAACCAGGTACCTGGCTGTACTTGTGGATCAGTAACTTTCTTATTTGCTCTGTCTGTGATTTTGGGCTTTAGTGTTCTCTCTCTCTCTCTCTCTCTCTCTCTCTCTCTCTTTCTTTCCTTTCCTTCTTTCCTCTATCTGTAGCCCTGGCTGTCCTGGAACTCTGTAGACAAGGTGGCCTACAGAATTCTGAGCCATTGCCTTCTGTGTGCTGGGATTAAAGGGTGGGTCACCATTTCCCAATGAGCTTTAGTTTTCTTGATGTGCACTGAGGATGCCTTCTCTTTATAGTTCACCCTACTGTCCTCCTTCCTTCTCTTCTTCCCTTCCTTTTCTTCTTTGCACAGGGTCTCCATGTGCCTTGGCTGACCTGAAGTTCACTATGTGTATCATGCTGGCCTCAACTCCCCCACCTGCCTCTGCCTCCCAGACCCTGTGTCTAAAATCCTGTGCATTCTTTTCTGTTTTGATAGAATTCTGATAACGAAGACTGGAGACTTAGTGCTGTGTCTTCTGGGGGTAAACTGCTCCATTCTAAGAGGTTTCAGTACTTGGCTCTATTCAGATGGCTTCCTCCTTGATTCTTCTTTTGTTTGAGGCAGGCTCCCTTTACATTTTAGTTCAGGCTTTCCTGCATCTCACTAAGTAGACCAAGCTGGTCTCCTAGATCCGCCGCCCTTGGGTGCCAACAAGCCTGAATCCCCACCTTGATTATGTAAACAGAACTACAGCATGAAAGTTTCTTGCACAAAACCAAATCATTAAAACGGGAGCACAGTGTTGTGTGTGTATTTTGTGGCAGATGTCAATCTGTGAGAACAAGTCACTCCATTGGGACAGGAGTAAAAAGAAGGAGTAGTGTATAATGTGTAGTGTGAGGAAGTGTAACAATTTTGTCTTAGTTAACTGGCCCCTGAACAAGGCTCAGGGCAAAGGTGATGCTCTGAGGTGTTTTTTGCTCCCTCAAATTTCACTTTCTCTGCTTGACAATTCTGTAAAACACCACGGTCATTGGGTGGCTTTGCTCCACGATTAAAACAATGTAAGGTTAAGTGCAGGCTAGCCAAATGTATTGCCCAATGGGAAACTCACCTGATTATGACTTCCTGTTCTTAGATTAGCCTGAAACTGCTTAATATTTTCAGCAAGGGAAATTTGAAACTGTTTCTTTTGGGTGGATATCTGAAGGGGGACACACCACAAGTTATCTACACACAGAAAAGGCCAGAAGGTGTGTAGGGTTTGGAGTTGAGACCTGTTCTCTTTTGTTTGAGATCAGAGATTCACCATCAGCATAGATGGAGACAATGGCTGTTTTCTCCTCATTGAGAGAACTGACCTCTGGCCATCCTGATACCACCCTGATGACATCAAGCTGGCCCTGTTAGCTGCTGGGAAAGAGCCTTGTCAGTGGATGCTGATTAACTCTTCTTTAAGTTTTATGGTTGGCGAAAATAAGAGCCCTGCCCAGCACATTGATTCCAGATCCTTCCTAGCCATAACAGCCACCTTAAATGTAGTAGCCACAGACCAAACCCAAATAAATTTTTCCCCTGACAAGTGGCTTATCTGTGGCAAAGGGCTGGCTTTCTTGGCTTGATGCTGCTCTCAGGAGGCTAGATAACATATTGACTCCTGGAACTATCTGGCACATGGTGCGGGGTGGGTGAGGGGGAGGGAAATGAGTGAGGTTCTCACCTGGCCTTGTACATCTCTGGAAGGCAGAATTAATAAACAGAGTTGTGTGGCCCATTAAAAGCATTTTTGCAAAGGGTAACATCCCCGTAACAAAAGGAGAACACTAGTCTAAGGATGAATTCAATTTGGGGCTATTATAAATTAAAGTTCTGAACAAATTTAAATTTTTAGTTAGCTATTTTAAGATGCCCTGTATTTTGATGCTTTGTCTTAGAGTTTTTGGAAGTAGAAGCTCCCAGAGGACAAGCAGGTGGTGTCACCTGACAGCCTAACCACACTACTTTTCTTTTCTCTTTGGCATTCTTTTGGACAAGGGACCAGCATGTTCTTCAACCTCTTTTTACTCTTTATTTTTTCAATTTATGTTTCTTTTATGTGCATTGGTGTTTGCTTGCATGTATGTCTGTGTTGAGGCTGTCCGATGCCCTGCAGCCAGAGTTTCAGACAGGGGTGGGCTACCATGTTGGCACTGAGAACGTCAGTGAGTGCTCTTTAACTGTGGGGCCAGTTTTCTAATGTCACCCCCCCACACTTTTGTTTGTTTGCTTTTAGAATACTTTTTCAAAGCAATACGCTCACACATTGTGTACTGGACATGACCATATGTTGAGTCGTGGGTACTTTGGTCTTTGTTCCACCAATATGCTAATTCTGGTAACATATTGGTGGACCACACTTTAAAGTTTAGAGTTTGTGTATATTTCTAGCTCTATGTAACCCAAGATGCCGGTTACATAGTTGCAGGAACACACCGCAGTCACCAAGACACCTGCTGCATAGGGGTGGGGGAGATCTTTGTTCTTACAAAGGCTTCCTTTCCTAGTCTTCCCTAATGCACAAGAAGAGTCCCCTGCAGCTGTCCGGCCCATTTCCCATATGAAGTATGAAGGGCCTGTTCATTCGCTCCAGTGAGCTGCTGGCACCTAAGACACTTTCATTTTATATTGAAGCCACCAAGGTGCCTAGTGAAGAGCTTTCTGTTGAAGTCATGTGACCGAGTGACTGCACGTAACTTAGAAAATTTAAAAATGCAAGGACACTGGTGGCCCACTTTTGAACTTCTGGAAACTGAGGATGTAGGCCTATTCTTTTACTATAGATAACCGGGAGAAGGTTATTTTTAACACCGGGACAAGGTGAATTTAGTTTAGCAAGGATTCTGTACCTAGCTTTTGCTTGATCAGATCATCCAAAGAATTATATAGCATATCTCTTTTTAAAGATTTATTTTATATACACTGTCGCTGTCCTCAGACACCCCAGAAATGGGTGTTAAATCCCATTACAGATGGTTGTGGTTGCTGGGAATTAAACTCAGGACCTCTGGAAGAGCAGTCAGTGCTCTTAACCACTGAGCCATCTCTCCAGTCCCCGTGACCAGTTCTTTCTCTTTCTTTCCTCCTTCGCTTACCAGAACATGAGTAACAAACAGTTCATGAGTTTCTAGAATGCAATATGTGATTTGTATTGTATAGGAGGAACTTTCATTTTGAACCATCATATATTTTTCTAATTCTTCAGTTTTCATCTCAAAAGCTACCTCTTTAAGGAGCTATCTCTTGGCTCCCCTATCTTCCTACGGTGAGGTTTTGGAGATTTCCATATTTGTTTGTCATTTAGTGTGTGTGTCATTATTTGATTAATGCACCTTTCACTCACTCTGTCTCTGGGAGGTCAGGGACCATCTCATATTCAGTGCCTAGCATATGGCAGTGTCTCTGGAAATGTTCATTAAAAGGATGCCTTTATTTAAGGTTTGCTTGCTATTTTTTTTCCTTAAACAGATTATCCAACATGTGATCAACTTACTTGTGCCAACGGAGCCTGCTATAACACGAGTCAGAGGTGTGACCACAGAGAAGACTGCAGGGACTCCTCTGACGAAGCTAACTGCAGTAAGTCATGTCCATTAAAGGGGTGGTGGCAAGTTGAGGCTGGCTTATACTGACTTGAGAGGGACAAATGTTTACATCTCTTCCCAAGCCTGTGTCCACTGAATCCATACTAGTTGTTTGAAATCAACTACCACTGGGAGTATTTACACCATGGATTTTGGCAGAAGCTACAAATTGGGCCCTTTTTATTCTCCAAGGACTGGTGGTATCAGTACCCCGCTGCCTAATAAGTCACTTTTGAAATATGAGGATCTTCCAATGAAATTAGATGATGACGACTGAATTGAAATGATCTCGTTTTCTTTCTCATTTCAACCTTCCAGCTTCGACGTGTTCGCAGAAAGAATTCAAATGTGGCAGTGGAGAGTGTATCCTTCGTGCCTATGTCTGTGACCACGACAATGACTGTGAAGATAACAGCGATGAGCGCAATTGCAGTACGGTGATTTTATTTTTTAAATGCTGGGTCATGTGATAAGATGTGATAAGGGAAGGGTACTTCTTCCTCTCCCAAATACTAACATACCACTTTTTTTTTTGTCTCAAAGAAGCCTCTGTTTGGCAGAACAAGCCAAAAGTCAGTGGAAGAGTTACTGCTCCAACCTTGTTTAGTAATGCTTGACCTGCGTTCCTTTATCCTCCAGGGATCATAGTAGCGGTGTCAGCTTGCATTCTTCCCTACATCTTTTATGACAGTATCACAATCTATCACAGGATTCTCATCTTTTAAATTTTTTTTTTATTTTTGGTTTTTCGAGGCAGGATTTTCCTGTGCAGTCCTGGCTGTCCCGGAACTCTAGAATCTCTCTTCTGCTTTGATTTGTGCCCCATCTCCCTGTTTTTCTGGGATCTAGGTCTTAGAACCTGGCCACTATTTCAGTGAGCGAATTAAAAAGATCAAGGTATCATGGAGTGGGTGACTCCGAGGAGTGTTTTGGTGCAGGTGACAGTTACAATGCTTCTTTTCCTTTTTCTCTTTCTCTTTTCTCCTCCGCCTCTTCCTTTTCTTTTTCATGTTTGTCAAGATGCTAATGATCAAACTGATGCAGAGGCTTCAGTTCCTAGGAGTGCAAGGCAGGCAGAGTGAACACCCCCAGGGACTGTGCCTTTGTAGCGCCTTTCCCATGAAAGCCGGGAGCTACCTCTCCATCGGCCAACCACCCCGCAGCTAGCTCGGTCAAGCCACCAAAGACCGCCCTGGGTTGTGTCCTTTCTTCCGCCCACCTTAGTCGCCGAAGATGGAAAACACCAGACAGCCTTAATATTTTAAAACTAGCCAGATAATTCAATGGCTGAGCGAAGAATATCCTGCCCCATCCTCCTTGGCCTCTGCTGCCTGCAGAGGTTACAAACTATCATGTAGGTCTCGAGGCGCCTCCAGAACTCTATGCCAGTCACTTCCTCTGCTACACTGCCTGCTCTGAATGAACCCTTGTTCTCATCGCTTCATCTTTCCCCTGGGACCCGGAAGTCCCACCTTTTCCCTTTTGCCCAGCGATTGGTTTCTGCCTTTTTTATTGACACAATCAAGAACCAATTAGGGAATCAATACCTTCACCTACAGTTCTCTGTTACTCTCTTCCAGACTATGACACTTGCGGAGGCCACCAGTTCACTTGCTCCAATGGCCAGTGCATTAACCAGAACTGGGTTTGTGATGGAGATGATGATTGCCAGGATTCTGGTGATGAGGATGGATGTGGTAAGGACTAGAGGAGATTCCTACCTAGGATTGTTTTCTTCCCTTAGAGATTAGAAGGAGGTGACCCCACTAGAACCCAGTTGCAACAAGGGCAATTTATTAACCCTCTCCTTCCTGCTGTTAAGGAACGCGCCTTTCTTTTCTTTTTTAAAGATTTATTTACTTATGCATATGAGTGCTCCTTCTTCCTGTGCATCTGCCTGACAGAAGAGGGCATCACATACCATTATACATGGTTGTGAGCCACCATGTGGTTCCTGGGAATTGAACTCATGACCTCTGGAAGAGCAACCACTGAGCCATTGCTCCAACCCCACCTTTCTTTTTCCTTCAAGACTACTAGTTTTTATGGATGTAAAAGTCTTAAACCAGGGGAAAGACAGAAAAGGCGGTTTTAGAGCTTTTAAAAATGCCTTAGACCTGCAGTAGTCTGTGAGTCGCTGAAGGCTGGGAGTGTGGGGATGGAACTCAGGATGGGCAGGTACAGGCAGCTTCCTATCCAACTGTCATTTGGAAAGGACATTGTTCTCGGTATGCCCTCTACCCCTGTCACTAGCAGTTCCTACAACAGATCTCCGATACCTAACATTCCCTCTATACAGCAGGTGCCTCTCACTGCTCCAGTTCCAGACAGAAGGGTGACTCTTATTCTTTTGGCTTTAGGTTTTGCAGTGTTTGCTTCTGCTCGTCCGTATCATCCCTCCTCTGGAACACCACTTTTGAGTTATAATTTTCCTTTGATTATCAATGTTTGTTGGCTACCACATTCAGAAAATGTGGCATTTAAATAATTGAGTTTGATCATATGGGATCTCAATAAAAAGGCTGGTGGTAGCCTTTATTGTAAACAGATAGGTTGTTTGGAGTTTTGTTTCTCACCTGACCCATGTCTTCTTTTAACCATGGATTACTAAGAGTGTCAGATCTCTAGAGTGACCCACAACTCTCTCTCTCCTTCCCTTTCAGAAAGTAACCAACGTCATCATACGTGTTACCCAAGAGAATGGGCGTGTCCTGGGTCTGGGCGATGCATCTCAATTGGTAAAGTTTGTGATGGAGTTCCCGACTGTCCAGAAGGAGAAGATGAGAATAACGCCACAAGTGGAAGATACTGTGGTGAGTGTGGGAACTGCATGTGGCTCGCTTCCTGATAAGAATGTTTCTAGAACAGATTCTCCAATGTAGAGAGTGTCAGTTGGCCTTTGCACAACAAAATATCTCAATTCAGATGCTTCATTCACATTTATTATGTCTCATGGCAGCTCATGCCTATACCAGTCCACTGGCATGTCATGCTAACCCACACTTGGTTCCACAATGGTGGGGAGTAGACCCTATCATTTGAACATTTTCAAGCAAGCGTCATGTTTGCTAAGGTATTGACCACAGCATGTCATTTGGGTGAGGCTAGAGTGGAACAAAAGTATATGCCAACAGGGAAACTTGTAGAAAGTTGTCTGATTCCTAGGATGTACGTTGTCTTCCAGTGGTTCTTAGGATGGGTAATGAACTGAACTGGCTTTTTCATATATAAGCACCCTTTTTGTCTCCCTCCCCGAAATAGCCCAATTCTGAGAATATCTCACATCACAAAGGGGACAATTTTGAATTTGATCTCAGCATTTGGACACTAACTCAATTGGTGATTTCACATGTAATTCTAATTATGATGTCTTTAACGTGGGAGCTTTTCATCTTGTGATACTAGGGTTCAGACATAATGAATTATGAGTGTTGTACAAATGTCCTACCCATTGTGACATACATTTGATATCTTATCTTATACTTGTCTTATTTGGATTACTAAGACAAGTTGTCTGATTCCTAGGGTGTACGTTGTCTTCCAGTGGTTCTTAGGATGGGTAATGAACTGAACTGGCTTTTCCTTATATAAGCACCCTTTTTGTCTCCCTCCCCGAAATAACCCAATTCTGAGAACATTGCACATCACAAAGGGGACAATTTTGAATTTGATCTCATCATTTGGACACTAACTCAATTGGTGATTTCACATGTAATTCTAATTTCAAGGATCTCCCCTTGTCCTTGGACTCCCAATACTTGTCATATCTAAAAGTCCATTCAATTTGGAAGATTTAGTATATGCAGTCAGTGGTCAAAGTTTAGAAAAGAGATATTTACAGAAAAACAAACAAACAAAACCAATCTCCTGAAAGCCTAAAGCTAGCCATGGTCAGAAATACCATGATTTTTCATGAATAGAGTTAATAGCCTTTTATACCTACAGGCAACAGTAGTTGTAATATTAAAAGAAAAAGAGGTTTAAGAAACACAAAGCATTTGCTACATAGTATTGCAGGAGGTGCAGGCTTTCCTGCTATACTGCATGCTCATTGGGTGCTTTCTGGTTGGAATTTACTAGGTAAACTAGTCTTGTCTGGAGCCATCCAATTAGCAATTTCTTTCCTTCTGTTTAGGTACGGGTATCTGCTCTATCTTAAACTGTGAGTACCAATGCCATCAGACGCCATTTGGAGGAGAATGCTTCTGTCCTCCAAGCCATATCATCAACAGCAATGACAGCCGTACTTGCATTGGTAAGTGTCAGCTTGGAAGGCCAAGGGCTCCATCAGAGTGCACTAAAGAAACTACAAACTCTGAAACCTGGGCTGGCCTAGCCCTGAGGTTTTTGTGAGGTGACAAGCTATGAGAGGCCCCTGTTCACCCTTGACTTGCTTCCTTCTGGAATAGTTAGAGGATCTGGCTGTACTGGCTATCTGTTTTAATTTGTAATTATTTTGTTTATACTTTCCAGTTTTTGCCCCGCCCCTCCCCCCCCCCCCCAGGTGTCTCTATCTGTCTCAGTCAGCTGCTGGTAGGGCCTCTCAGAGGACAGCCGTGCTAGATTTCCATCTGTCAGCCCATCATATCATCAGTAATAGTGTCAGGACTTGGTGCCCTCCCTCTCTCCCTCCCTCCCTCCATTCCCTCCTTCCCTCCCTCTCTCCCTCCCTCCCATGAGATGGATCCCAAGTTGGCCTGACTGATCTTTGGACTGCCTTTCCTTCAGTCTCTTCTCCATTTTTGTCCCTGGAGTTCTTTTAGACAGGAACAATTCTGGGTCAGTTTATGTTTTGTTTTTTAGTTAGCATAAACAGTGTGGGGGTGTAGTGTATCATTTTCAGATAAAATGTGTTCTCGTTGATTTTCCTCCACAGTCCTTCCCTCCCTCCCTCCCTCTTACTGCTCTCTTCATGCCTACCCCTCTACAATCACACCCCTTCCCCCTCCCATGGTCTCCTTTCTAACTCATTCCCATACTTGCATATTAACATATGCTGGGATGGAGAGTCATGCTGGTTTTTAAACACTGAAGATAGGCACAAGGAAGCCTTTTAAAGGCTTCATTCATTAGGTTGGAGTGCTTGCTGCTGAGTTCAGTTCCCAGACCATGTGGTGGAAGGGGAGACTCAACACTTACAGGCTGTCTGATTTGCACACACTCATAGTGGCCTGTGCATCTCACACCACACACACACACACACACACACACACACACACACACACACTCTTTCAGGAAAGTATCCTGAAAAACATTCTAAATTTTTTTATTCTAATTCATTAAAAAAAAATACTGAATTTGGATAAACCTGATGAAGTTATTCAGTTTTTTCGAGCATTGGGCTCGAACATAGCTACACATTTTCGAATATAGTAACTGCCTATAGGCAGAAGGCTATTTGGATACGTTTGCAAATTCTACTTGAAACAAAATTTTTTATTAAATTTCATGACAAGGCAGCATGAAAGTGAAATTTGTGTTAAAATATTTAAGGAATATTATTTAATATTTGTGTTGGTGGGGCAGAGGGGTTGCTACAGGGCTCATGTGGAGGGCAGAGCATAATTTTGGAGTTATGGTGGTTTGGGAATTGAACTCAGGATGCCAGGTTTGTGTGTCAATCACCTTATCCTCTGGGTTCTTGCTGGTCACTCACTAACTTGGAGTCCTGAGAAACTTTTCATAGTAAAATATTATATTTACTGAATATTATATTCAGCAAAATTATATTCAGTTTTTTTAGAGTCAATAAAATAATCCAAGGAAGTTATTTTTGTGATAACCGAAGGAATGCACTGGGGTTTTTTTCTGTCACCCACTCCCACCCCCTTGATTCTCTGCCTCCCAAATTCTTAGATTATAGGCATATACTACCATATACATCCAATTTTAGGTTTTTAAATATCAGGACCATATCCTAAGGTATGCCTATGGCCTAACTGTCTCTCTTAAGTAACTATATTTATTTAGTCTTAAGTATTAAAATTAAGTGGGTTTCTCAGTGTCTCACACCTGTAATCCTAGTGTTTGGGAAAGGGAGTCATGAAGATGGGAACTTGGCTGGAGAGTGAGTTTGAGGCTAGCCTGGTCTACAGAAGACCCCGTGGTTCATGCCTGGCACCCGGGAGACCGAGAAAAGTCTAAACTAGTATAATTTCCAATACTGTGAAGACGTTTTGTAGTTGAACTATTCTTTGAGACGGAGATGTTTTCCCGTCTATTCCCATCGCGCTGGGGCGCAGTCAAAGATTCAACAGCCCACACAGCGCGTCCTCATCTGTCTGGCAGGTGGACTTCTCCATGAAACTCTGGAAGCTCTGCCCATGTCCCTGGGCATCCTTCTGTGAGTGGCATTCCGTTTTCCTGGGGGGCGGTGCTCACTTGTGGGGTGAGACTGCCCCTTTGTCTTTGGCAAGGGCCAGGCGGCTCTGCTCCCCTGGCAGCCAGCGCGCTGCCAATCCCAATTCCAGGCTTTCCCTTCTAGGCAGTTTCCTTTTCTCTCAGTAGAAAAGGAATTCCAAGAGAAATACCAGAAGCCACGCTCAGTATTACATCAGCTCTCCCTTTTTTCTTTCACAATCCCCAAAGCAAGCGGTGGGGTGGGGATTGTGGGGGGTGGGGTTTATGAGAGGTGGAGATGGTGGGGGGTGGGGATGGTAGGGGATCCGGTTTTGGGAATGGGGATTGTGAGGGTGGGGATTGTAGGGGGATGGGGTTTTGGGAATGGGGATTGTGGGGGGTGGGATTGTAGGGGGTAGGGGTTGCGGGGGTGAGGGTTGTGGAGTGGTGTGGGGGGTGGGATTGTAGGAGGTAGGTGTTGGGTGGGATTGGGGGTGGGGTGTCAGCTGACTTGCAGTAGAAACTTGATAAGCCATGGAGTCTTTTCAGCAAGAGTGACTTGCTTTTACAGTGCGCCCAGTCCTGTGCCGCCCACAACCTGTTCCCGTGCCTTTCCTCCCCTTCAACCTAGCGCATTTCCTGTCCTCCCAATATAGAACTCTGAACTGAGGCTTGTCTCTACGGGAGCTTCTTAAATGCCAGAGACTCAGGTCTCTTCTGTTTTTAACTTCGAAAGGTGTTTTGAGGTCTGTAGTTTTACACATAGCATTGCTAATGATGTGATGCGGAAAACCAGACTCCTTGGGCTGCCAGTTGTTTGCTTTTAGGGTTTACCAAACTCATTCAGTCAGATGCACAATAGGGGCTGCAATGGCTGACCAGTGGCTGAGGAGTTTTACATTTCAGCGGACATCCTTCAGTCGCCCCACCCCCACCCCATCCCCAGGCTCTTTCTGGGACAGTCATACAGACAGCCTCATTTAGAGATAAGCTCAAAAGTCTACATTTGAGGGCCTTTGTGACTGGAAGGCCCCCTGCCACCTGCAGAGGCCTCTTCTGTGACCTTCCCTGTCAAAAATTCGAGAATGCATGATTCACTTTTGAGGCCGTTTGTTTCAAAGATGACTGTTTTTATCTCTATGAAGAGAAACTCTAGTTTAAATACAGGGCTTTATGAAACCAGATATACGCTTGTTTAAGCTGAGTTGAGATTTCAGCAGAATTGTTTTGGTTTGTTTTCTCAAGCATTTCAACTCAATAAGTCCTCCTCAGAGTTTTCACCCTCTGCGTGGCTGACTCCTTTAGACTTACTTGAGGTGTGTGGGGCGCCTTCTCGGACAGGTCTCTCCATTGTACGTTTCAGTGGTAAATCAAGAATAAAACGGAGTAATCTTGACATGGAATCTGGTGTCTTTCCACCATTCATTGGCCCATGGTGGTTTAGACCCGGCACGCAGGAACAGTTTACTGGACTCATTGTTTCTGACTGACAAGACAGGCTGGCTGTTTGCTGACAGAATGACTCTGTGCTGCAGGGTCAGGGCAGGGAGGTTATTCAGTACCCAGGGTTTCACACAGCCAAGCAGATGTATCTTAGGTGATCTCAGCCCAAAAGCAGTGTTTGAATTTTGTCAAAGCAGTATTTGTTGGTGGGGGTGTGGGGGGTGCAGAGAATAAGAGAGGAAAGGATATAGTTGATGTGAGGGGAACATGCGAAGGCTGTGTTTCATTTCAGGCCATTTCCACAGCGTTCCAGTTTCATGAAAGCCCTCTGGTCCACTCTTGTTTTTGTATCTTATTCGCCTGATGATAGATGTTTAATTAGCCTTCATTTTTTTCTTTAGGGATCTAAATAGCACAGTCTTTCTGGTTGTGGTTTCTTTTGAGTCATGGTCTTACGTGTAGTCCTATCTTGACTGGTCCTTGTGCACGGCAAAGGACATGGTATGCAGTTATTGGAAATGGCAGTCATCTGACACAATTAATCAAATCTGAAATGTATTCAAAGCAAGGTTATAGGAAGGGCGTTTGGGCCTCCGATGTCCAGTTCTCATTTCTCTGTCTGACATTCATACTCCTGCTGTTAGCTTGACTCTAGACCCAGAATCAGATGGTGGCCCTGTGAGATGACTCAGTGGGTAAAGGTGATTGCCTCCAAGCCTGATGACCTGAATTCAAACCCAAGGACTTACATGGTATAATGAAAGCACCAACTCAGAAGTTGTCTCCTAACTTTCACATACCCTGGAATGCATGTAAACACATACCCACACACGCACACATACACACACACACAGACACACACACACTTAATTAAAAATAGGTGGTATCTGCACATAGTGACACTCTTTAATGCCAGCAGAGGAAGTTCAAGGCTAGGATAGACATAGAGACTTTGTCTCCAAAAAACCCCAAATTAAATAAACAAACAAATAAGGAATTATAATCGGCATGCTTTCCTAATGCCAGAGGCTTAGGCGGCCATTCACAGATAGGGAGAGGGAGAGGTCAGGGATACGAAGAGTATTTAAATGTGTTAGTCTACCAAGGACAGGACAATTTGAGCATCCTTAAAACCTCTCTAAGAAAGTCTCTTGTAGGGGGCTGGAGAGATGGAGAGATGGCTCAGTGATTAAGAGCACTGACTGCTCTTCTGAAGGTCCAGAGTTCAAATCCCAGCAACCACATGGTGGCTCACAACCATCTGTAATGAGATCTTTTGACGCCCTCTTCTGGTGTGTCTGAACACAGCTACAGTGTACTTACATATAATAATAAATAAATCTTTGGGTTGGAGTGAGCAGAGATTCTGAGTTCAATTCCCAGCAACCACATAGTGACTCATAACTGTCTGTAATGGAATCTGATGCCCTCTTCTGGTGTGTCTGAAGACAGCTACAGTGTACTCACATATAAATAAAGTCTCTTGTAATGTTGAATGTGTCCTTTACATTAGAATTCTTTGTCCTTTGTGTGTGAGATGTGTATCTCTTTAATGTAAGGGACATTCAACTTTTTAAATGCATGAGTGATTAAAGAATAAACAGAAGATAATTTTAATGTTGCTTATGACTTTGATGTCAAAGCAAAGGCACTTGGGTAAACAGAAATCCCCAAATACTTTATTTGCAGCCACAGACTTTTTTTTTTTTTTTAGGAGGGGTTGTCTTACAAATTAAAAAATAACGTTGCCCAATAGAACTTTCTGGCAAATGTAAATATTCCTGTATGTTCACTTTTCTTGTATTCAGTAGTCACATGTAGATACTGAGGACTTCAAGTGTGGCAGACAAGGCTTAGTTAGACACGTTTCTGTACTAGGGGATACATGGCTATCAATGGAAAAGCATAGGAACAGGGGAAGTATTTTTGCCAAAGTGCGCATGCGTCTTGTAATACTAACAATGAGACTTAGTAATGTGAATCTGTGGGTACAGTGCCATGAACCCCTGCAAAAGTGAGCCTTCCTGGAGACAGTGTTCTGTTTCCAGTCTTAAGTTTCTGCTTCTTGTTTTGTATACTTCTCTGGACAAGGATATAATAATGTTTCCAGACATAGCATTCGATATTTCTTTCCGGGAATCCCCAAGAACTGCTGATGAACATGATTGAGTGTGCTTCCTTCCCACGGCAGATTTTGATGACTGCCAGATATGGGGAATTTGTGACCAGAAGTGTGAAAACCGGCAGGGCCGTCACCAGTGCCTCTGTGAAGAAGGGTATATTCTGGAGCGCGAGCGGCATTGCAAATCCAGCGACTCCTGTGAGTACACGGCATTTAGCTTCCAGTATCTTCCTTCCACAGCTGATGCAAAAGAAATAACAGTAATTCTGTGGCAAGGCTTGGTCACCACAGAGCGGAGGTAGCCTGTCAGCCTGG
Source organism: Tokudaia tokunoshimensis (assembly GCA_036184795.1). Taxonomy (NCBI): domain Eukaryota; kingdom Metazoa; phylum Chordata; class Mammalia; order Rodentia; family Muridae; genus Tokudaia; species Tokudaia tokunoshimensis. The sequence goes on along the minus strand of BTHU01000004.1, from coordinate 43,704,355 downwards.
AAGCAAAGATGAGCCTTGATTGCATATTATTATTAAGGACCAATTTGCATATTAATGGTGGTCATTCCTAGAATTTTTGTCTGCCTTCCCCTTTGCAGTACTGGGTATTGAACCTAAGGCCTTAAACATCAGTCTTTTTTATTTTTTCAGAGATATGGTTTTTCTTTCTTTCTTTTTTTTTTTTTATTAGATATTTTCTTTATTTACATTTCAAATGTTATCCCCTTTCCTGGTTTCCCCTCTGGAAACTCCCTATCCCATTCCTCCCCTCCCCCCTCCCCTGCTCCCTAACCCACTCACTCCAGAACAGCTTATCTGTCCTAGCATTCCCCTACACTGGGGTCCCAAGCCTCAGGACCCACAGGACCAAGAGCCTCTCTTCCCATTGATGCCCCAATAAGGCCATCCTCTGCTACATATGCGGCTGGAGCCATGGGTCCCTTCATGTCTTTGGTTGGTGGTTTAGCCCCTGGGGGCTCTGGGAGTACTGGTTGAGATAGGGTTTGTGCGCGCGCGCGTGTGTGTGTGTGTGTGTGTGTGTGTGTGTGTGTGTGTGTGTGTGTGTTTGTAGTTCTGGCTATCCTGGAACTCACTTGGTTTTCCAGGCTGCCTCTACCTCTGTCTCTTTTGGGATTAAAGGCTCACACCACTGCTAGGCTGTTTCAGTCATTTTCAATGGCTTCTTTACTGGCCCAGGCTATTGTATCACCCAATTAATTTTATTGTGGAATAAGGTTTACGGCTGCAGTTGATTGGCACAAATATTTAAACTTTAATTAATTTGGCTATTACAAAGGTGTTGAAATTATCTGTAGAAATAATTTAGAAAGTTTTAAAACGGACATGCTAAATTTGGTTTACAGTTTTGTGAACATCGAATTCTAGGTATTCAATAGAAATTCCTAGACTGATGGAAATCACAAGTGGTTTCAGAGTGGTCTTTTTTGAGACAGGGTTTCTCTGTATAGCCCTGGCTGTTCTGGAACTTGCTCTGTAGACCAGGCTGGCCTTGAACTCAGAAATCCACCTGCCTCTGCCTCCTGAGTGCTGGGATTAAAGGCGTGTGCCACCATTGCCCCGGCGGAGTGTTGGCTTTAACTCCTTTCCTCCCTCCCTCTTTCCTTCATTACTTCCACTGAGGCACATGGCCAACCCTTAGCTCTCAGTCCACACTTGGCTTTTAAATGCCTCTGGTGCCTTCTGAAAGTGCAATGCTCATGTGACCCACATGGACAGGCTCTTTTTCTTTTTCTTTTTGCATATTATGTATGCACTAACCTTTTAGGTACAGATGATTTTTGACAGCTGCATGTATTCATTTTTGAATAGATAGTATGCTCATCATCAGTTTGGAGTGATGACATATGGTTGTAATCCTAGCACTTGGGTGGTGGGAGTTCAAGGTCATCCTCAATTCCTTAGTAAGTTTGAGCCAACCTGGACTATGTAAGATTCTGTCTCCAGACAAGAAAATAAAAGTAGTTTCACATTAAAAAATTTAAGTCTTCCTATATGATGTCCTTCCATCCTTGATTCCTTCTCCCAAGTTTTATATTTCCTTTGCCATAAGCAATTGTTCTTGCTTCATTTCAATCTTAGGGAATTTAAAAATGCAAAAGTATAGTTATAGATATTTAATTATTATTATTATTTTTTGTTGAAATTTATGAGATAGTTTCTTACACTGTACTCTGTAGCTCATGCTGGCCTAGAACTCACTGTGTAGACCTTGCTGGCTTTAAACTGGATAGTCCTCCTGCCTTGGCAGCAGTTACAGGAATGAACCACCACTTCAATTATTATATTACGCCACAGTAATCAGCTTTGAATGCGTGTACAGTTCTAAAAAAAAAAATCTTTCTTATATGCCTGAGTGCTTTGCCTGCAAGTGTGTCTGTGCAACAAGCCATCCAGAGGAGGGTGTCAAAAAGCCAGGAACTGGAATTAGAGAAAATTACAAGGTGTTCTTCAAGTCATGAGACTCAAACCCGCATCCTTTGGAAGAGAACCCAGGGCTTTTAACTGGCGAGCCAACTCTTCCACCCTGCACATAACTTTTTAAAGCAGACAACCATATTTTTAGCCACTGCTAATAGGACTCAGAGTGATTTCATCATGATATCTTGTATACTTGAGAGTCTATAGTGTAGACTTGGATCCATCGGAGCCATACATTCCTGGAGTCTTTAAAATGTGTTCTGTATTTATCAGAGCATGAGCACACATGTGACTTATAAGCTGTCCAAATCAAGAGACTTGCTGTATTCTTTTCTTTACTGCACTGGACGGACAGTGAGGACTCTGATCTAAACCACTGATTGTGGAATACTTTGTTAAGTATCTTTGTGAGCCAGTTCACTTTTGGTAAGGTTGGGAGAAGGGTTGATGAATGCTTGTCTCATGGGAAACATCGAGACTGACGGCAGTTGTTCCTCACTGTTTTTTTGGCTGTCTTCCTTCTCCCTCGCAGTCAGTTCAGCCTCCATTATCTTCTCTGATGGTCGGGATTTGTTAGTTGGAGATCTTCATGGAAGAAACTTCCGGATTCTAGCAGAGTCTAAGAACCGTGGAATGGTTATGGGGGTGGATTTTCACTATCAGAAGCACAGAGTTTTTTGGACAGACCCCATGCAGGAGAAGGTAAATAGAAAATTCAAGGGCATAGCTTATGGGCTGAATGGACTCTAAAGCACAAAGTGTTGATAGCTTTTCATTTTGGGAGGAGGAGAGGGGAAAGTGCCTTTGTTTTCTGACAAGAACAACCCTTGAGATATTTTATGTTAGTCAGAGTCTTTTCCATGCTATACTATTACATGTGACCTGTGAGACAAAGGCAGCTATTATTTGGATTAGCCTTGAGCAACTTTTAATTTTATTCATAAAGGAGTCCAAAAGCTTAATTAAAAGAAATCATAGACCTTTCAGAACTAGATAGATATTTAGTCACCATTTTGGAAACTTGATCATTTAAAATATAAAAATACTCTTCTTACTTGCGTGATAAAATCAGATTTTTTTTTAAAAACCTTCATCTTGCACATGGAATTATAACTGAAGGTTGGGCAAAAAAATCAGTTTTTTTAATGGTGTTGTTTTAATAAGAAAGTAAGATTGATTTTTGTTAGAAATTTGAATATAATATAGATTCAGATTCATGAAACATAAACCTTAGAAACCACTAAAGAGTCATGGAATTTTGTTTATTCTTGTTGCATTTCTTTTAATGTGAAAACAAGTATGTCTTTAAAACATTCTAATTAAGGTTAACATACAAAGTTGAATTTTGATCATTAGCAATTCTTATTTGAATAAAACTAAAAATCAAAACAAACCACTATCATCTTTACCCATCTATCTATCTATCTATCATCTATCTACTATAGATAGATACGTATAGTAGTAATTTTACTAGGAAATCAGGGTTCATGCTCAGGTTTAGGAAGTATAACGATTGTGTCATTTCTTTCAGGTTTTTTCCACTGACATTAATGGCTTAAATACCCAAGAAATTCTTAATGTTTCTGTTGACACTCCAGAGAATCTGGCTGTGGATTGGATTAATAATAAACTTTATCTGGTAGAGACAAAAGTCAACCGCATTGATGTGGTCAACTTGGAGGGAAATCAACGTGTTACTCTCATAACTGAAAACTTGGGGCATCCTAGAGGAATTGCTCTTGATCCAACGGTGGGGTAAGTGACACCTATTCCTTGCCATACACATCTAACCTGTACTGAATTCAATGAAGGTTAATTCTGAGTTCTTTCAGTTCTGGACTCTAGAACCTACATTTACTAGGTTCCTAGGGATAGAGGCTTTAACAGAGTTCACTAAATATTAGTCCATATGAGGAGATGTAATCCAAGCATGCCTATTGGTGCCCTGGAAGCACCTGATGTTTTGGTGTGACCTGTCTTCTTCCTATTTAACCACATTTGCCCAGCTCTGGGTTCTGTTTTGGTTTAATCGTTATAACACAACATTAGCATGCTCCACCTGTATTAAGGGGGATTCACTTGAGCATGAACTGGAAGGCAGGGTTGTTAAGGAGGGAAGGCCATTGTGAAGACTCTGCTTACACTTGTTCCCTTCAGAGTGTAGATCTCATGTTATCATCAGTGTGATCCAGCAGAGTACCCCGAATGCCTGCTTCTCTTCAGGCTTCAATGCAAATGTTTCCGACCTCCATATTTGAGTTTTAGGAGGATAAAGTAAACTCACAGACTCTTTCATCCCCTGCTCTTCTTTTGTAGCTATTTGTTTTTCTCAGACTGGGGAAGCCTCTCTGGGCAACCCAAGGTGGAGAGAGCCTTCATGGATGGTAGCAATCGGAAAGACCTGGTAACAACCAAAGTGGGGTGGCCTGCTGGGATCACTCTGGATCTGGTGTCCAAGCGAGTTTACTGGGTGGATTCTCGTTATGACTACATTGAAACTGTAACATATGATGGAGTTCAAAGGTGAGGATTTTTTTTTTTTTTGGTAATGGCTCTATAAATTTGGGAGGAATTGTATAAATAGGAAGGACCAGAATTAAAATCATTTTTTTTTAAAGTTTATTTATTATTATATGAAAGTACACTGTAGCTGTCTTGAGACACACACTAGAAGAGGGCATCAGATCTCATTACAGATGGTTGTGAGCCACCATGTGGTTGCTGGGATTTGAACTCAGGACCTTCGGAAGAGCAGTCAGTGCTCTTAACCACTGAGCCATCTCTCCAGCCCCTAAAATCAATTTTGAAATGAGAGCATGATTGATCTTTGTGTTGATTTGTGTCCTCAGTGACCTGCTCTTTCTTAGCATCAGGAGGCAGAAGCAGGTGGATCTCTGTGAGTTTGAGGCCAACCTGGTCTACAGAGCAAGTTCCAGGACAGCCAGGGCTACACACAGATAAACTGCCTCAAAACAAACAAACAAACAAACCAAAAACATTTATTTTCTATTCGCTATTATTATTTTTATTGTGTATGTTTTCATCTTTTTAAAGAGCCCCATTGTACTGTTTTTCAGGGCTTGGTAACATTTTTTTTTCTTGGATGATAGTTTCCCCTTGAATATCTCTATTTCTCCTGTGTCTAATCAAATGATTGTTTATAGCTGTGGCACACATCCTTCATTTCTTTCCTTTACTCAGTATCTTCTGCCTTGTTTTCTTCTTATTTAAGCAGTTCTGACCACTGTGCTCTGCTACAGTTCTCATCTATGGACAGTTTCATCCGGCACCCAGCCTCCTAGTTGCTGGTCTGTGGTGCATTGGGATATTACTGTTGGGGAGTCATCCACCAGATTTCTGATCCTAACTTCATCCATCCATCCATCCATCCATCCATCCATCCATCCATCCATCCATCCATCCATCCATCCAGTCTAAAATACCATCTCACATCTTATCCTTTTATGTGAGGCAGCCCTTAAAGTGTGAAGGCCAAGTGAGAAAACAAGCTGAGTGGTTGATTTCCTCTTCCTCTTCCTCTTCCTCCTCCTCCTCCTCCTTTCCTTTGCTTTGGTGGTACTGGGACCTTAACATCATGGGAAGCACCCTACTTCAGAGCTACAACCTGAGTCTGGTAGTTAAGACTCATCTGTCTTTGCCTAAGAAAGAAAATTCTACATAATAAGAAGGGATTTCAAAAGCATCCCAAAATATGTCGATTTCAACTTGTTCTATATTATAACAGGAACTAATTTGGGTTTTTAGAGATTCAGCTGAACAAATTACCTCTTCACTAAAATAAAAACAGCAACAGAGGGTATGACCTATGCTTGTATCCTTTGTGACAGGAAGACGGTAGCTCGTGGAGGGTCCCTTGTCCCTCATCCCTTTGGGATAAGCTTATTTGAGGAACATGTATTCTTTACTGATTGGACAAAGATGGCTGTGATGAAAGCGAACAAGTTCACAGAAACCAACCCTCAAGTGTACCACCAGTCCTCCCTGAGGCCTCATGGAGTGACAGTTTACCACGCCCTCCGGCAGCCCAATGGTAAGTCTCTGGACGATGTTGACCTTACTTGTGGCAGGAAAGGGTTTCTTGTAGTCATGGAAACTAATGAAGCACCACATGAGGTTTCCATACTGTGCAGGTGTATTTATAGTTGTCGAGAATGATAACCTTCTCAAGATCATGAACCTCTGAAGAAATCAATGTCTATTATTTTAGAGTTAAAGTCACAAATGTTGAGGGGATGCCTTAAATGGATGCTTCCTGGCTCCTCTAGTGCATCCCAGAGCCTGCCATGTGCTTGGTTCTAGTGGCAAATGAACTATACCAGTCACTTACCCTCCACTGGGAACAGTCTATGGCATCTGTCCTGCCACATTTGAGGACGCTGGAATTCCACGCCACACAAGCACTCAGTTTTCTCACTGTCAAGTGTGTTTTCTACTTCTTTGGCTATGTTTTCCTATGTTTGACTTTGGTTTGCATTAGGGCTTTCATGGACCAAATAGGTTTGGTATGTTTGTCTGGTTCCTAATTAAACCTCTGGTTGCAAATGCCTTCAATCCCAGCCGAGGCAGATATCTCTCTGAGGTTGAATATATTATAGAGCCATGGTAACAAAAAATGAACAGTACTGACTTAAAAATATGCATGAAGGAATCTTGATTCAGTTACCATTATGTTAGAGTAGGATTTACATGTGTTTGAGTGTTTTTTTGAACTTTGACATATCTATCTGCACTGTATTTGGCTAATTTCTGTGTCTGTGGACTGAAGAAAAGAAATACTAAAACCAAGGCGATGTTGGTAAAAACATATAGATATAGTTGGATGGATAGACTTTAATACGATACACTTGAAAAAAATGCATGCTTGGTCTGAAAACATTCTGGATGTCTCTGGAATGATTTTTCAGATTCTTTATGAGCTCTTGTTGAATTCAGAGCTACTGTAATCTGTTCAACCATCCATATTATTTTCATTATTTGGCTCTGAATGATATCTGGCCATTATTCCCTCAAATCAACACAGTTGAGAGAATAAGAACAAGTCAAAGTTTCTGAAGATGGTTTATAAAGCAGATGAGTGGCTTAGCAGTGAAGGGACCTGCACTATCACCCACATGGTGACCCACCTACAACAATCAAGGGGATCTGATGCCCTCTTCTGGTATCCTTGGGCACTGCACATACATGGTGCACAGACAAAAATGCAGGTAAACACCCATACACATAAGACAAACAAAAAATAAAATTTATAAAGCAGACAAAGTAACTTAGCATTGGCAGCATTGAACACAGGTGGCAGTGACCTATCTGAAGGTGTAAACTTGTGCGACACATGCATAGTAGGGTTTGGAACCAGATCTGTTTTAGCCAAGCACTTAAATCTTGCCAACTTTTCAGAACCTGCTGGGATAATAGTTTTTCTCTCTTAGAGCTATTGATAGTACACTAACTTACTTGCAAAACATGTACTCATGGGCTGGAGAGTGGTTAAGAGCACTGACTGCTCTTCTTCCAGAGGTCCTAAGTTCAATTCCCAGCAACCACATGGTAGCTCACGACCATCTGTAATAGGATCTGGTGCCCTCTTCTGGTGTGTCTGAAGACAGCTGCATATACATAAAATAAATAAATCTTAAGAAAAAAACCTTGCAAAACATGTGCTCACTAAGTAACAGGAAAAATGCATATAATAGGAAAGATTTTTATCAAAGGAATAAATTACTTGGTTGTGGGTGGTTTGTGTTACTGCAGTTTTCTCAGTGCATCTTAATCCCTGTGTTTTCACCAGCCACCAATCCGTGCGGAAGCAACAATGGGGGCTGTGCGCAGATCTGTGTCCTCAGTCACAGGACGGATAACGGCGGCCTGGGCTACCGATGCAAGTGTGAATTCGGCTTTGAACTTGATGCTGATGAGCACCACTGTGTTGGTGAGAAATCTTCCCTCCATTCACTGCCTTTCTGGTGGAGATTACGTGGTTTATGTGCACATGCTTTTGCCCAGACCATCCTGTTCTGCATTGAACTAACTCTGTTGACTGAACTCTTCCCTGTAAGAAGGGTACTGTGTTCTCTGTATATAGAACCACTGGAGGATTGGGGTTTCTCTTTGCTCCTTGTCCAGGGTTAGAGATCTTTCTCTTTTATTACTTTAAATTATTAGCTATGATCTTTAGATTCTATATGATCAGGTTCAAGCTACTTTCTATAGAACTTTCCTATTCAGTCTGGCCTGGAATGCATGGTCTTCCTGCCTCAGCATCCTGACTTGTAGCTGTGTACCACCATTTGGAGGTTCTCCACATTTTCTCTCCCCACACCTCCTCATGCTGGGGTAGGAACCCAAGGTCTTGTGTTCTGCCTGTCTGTCTGCCTGTTTGCCTGTCTGCCTTACTGTCTCCAGTACCTTAATTTTGATGGGATGGGAAGCTGTCCATGACCAGCTGGCCTGTGGCTATATTCCAAAATAGTTCTTGTTTCTCTCCTCGCTCTCCTCCTCCTGGCTCTCTTGGGGCCTGCCTCATTTCACGTTTATCAGCATATCTGTTTCAGATGACCAGAACTCTACTAATATTGCTGCTCCCATTCATGACTCTTTATCCTCTGGACATATTTTTGCTCTCTAGATATTCCTGCCCCTGGTGTTGTTAACTTCAGCCATACTGTAGTTTTTTAAAAATAGAACGTTGCCTAATTATTTGATGTTAAACTTCTTCAGTTTTTGCCTTTTTAGGGATGCACTTCCATGGTCTCTGAATTTTCTAACACACTGTCATGGTTTTCTTTGCTTTTAGACATCATTCCCTATTTTTTCATTTCTTCAATCTCTCATCTTCTTTCCTTCATTTCTTTTTGAATAATCTACATAATTACTACTGTCTCTGTGTCTCTTCTGTCTCTGTCTGTCTTTCTGTCTTTCTCTCTGTCTCTCTCTTTGTCTATCTCTGTGTGTCTGTGTGTCTGTGTGTCTGTCTGTCTGGTTGCCCTGTAACCAAGTGAGCTGTAGGTTCAGTGAGAGACACTGTTTCTGGACATAGGGCTAGAGCCCTTCCTCTGACCTTTGCCCTCTCAGGAGTGCAACTACAGCACCTCAAACATGAGAAGAGCTACCAGGGGTGTAAATATACATGATATTTGTGTATAAAAATATAATAACAAAAAGAGAGGACTTTGACACTTATGTGATCATTGTTTACTTAACTCCCTTTTCTAGACTGGTTCCCAGATATATTTACTTTATAATTATCTGTTGTTCATCTATCTCAGAGTTAGATTTTAGGGTATACCTAGTATACTAGGTGGACCTAGCAATGTCTCTGGAACATGGTGGGGCGGGTGGCACTGCCAGTTCACTCTCTTGTGTCTTTCCTCTTTCTACAGCCGTGAAGAACTTCCTGCTCTTCTCGTCGCAAACGGCTGTGCGTGGGATCCCATTCACCCTCTCCACCCAGGAAGATGTCATGGTCCCTGTCACAGGGAGTCCTTCCTTCTTTGTTGGAATTGACTTTGATGCTCAGCACAGTACCATCTTCTACTCAGATTTGTCGAAAGACATAATTTATAAACAAAAAATTGATGGCACAGGTGTGTTGGCATATTTGATTTGTTTTCCCTAATACTAGCAATTGCTCATTTGTTTTACATACATATACACATACACATCATATACATACACATACATGCGTATAGGCTTTGCCCTACTGTTCTCTATACCTCTCCTTTGCTATAGCTCACACTGGCTTGGAGCTTGCAAGAATATCCCCTGCCTTGGCCTCCTGAGTTCTGACTTGATAGATGAGAGCCGCCTATTCCCTGACACCTTTCATTTATTTTCAAGACAAATCATGATCAGAGTTGGCTTTATTTGTAAGTTTGTTGGTGATAGGGTCTTACTATGAAGACCCAGTTTGTCTTGATCTGTGTTATATAACCCAGTCTGACCTCAACTCACAGCTATGCTCCTGCCTCAACTTCCTAAGTGCTGAGATTATAGGCTTGAGCCACCACCCAGGCTCAGACTGTGGTTTTTTGTTTGTTTATATTTTGTTTTCTTTAACGAAGTACATTTTATTATTGACAAATGAGTTCTTGGAGCCCCTTTCTGCTGGTCCTTTGTCCTCTCTGTCCTCCAGTCCTTGTCACTTACTCCCCTAGCTAAGCTGTGACAACACCCGGCACTCTCTCCCTCTGCTCCCATTGGGAACCTGTAGCCTACCAAGCATTATCAAGTTGTGTGCACCAAAGACTCTCATTACTTCCTTGGCTCCACATTTCTTGTACCCAATGCTTCATTTTGCATCTTCCCATTCATCATCCCTAAAACGGCTCAGTAGTAGTCTCCATGCATATATAGTATCCGTGAGGTTGAATGGATACATATAAGATACTTGGCTCATAATGAATACTTAAGCAGCATATTTTTGTATTATTAGCACAAAAAGGCCGCCTTTTATTTTTATTTCTATTTAACATATTTGTTTTGAAATCCCCTCCCCCCCTTTTTTATTTATTTTTCTTTTTGAGACAGTTTCTCAGTGTAATAGCTCTGGCTGTCCTGCAACTCTCTCTGTAGACCAGGCTTGCCTCAGGAACTCAGAGACACCCTGGCCTTGATTAAAGGCATGTGCCACCCTGCCTGGCTGCCCTTTCTTTTTATTTAAAACACACTGCAAAACAGAAATGTAGTTGCTTATTCTTAGTGAGCTAGAGAGAAGGAAGCCTCAAAGTTCTCGTAGGGAAGGATATGCAGAGGAAAGGTGGTCTTTTTCTCGCACAGCCAATTCTTCTGGTTTCTTGGCAATCTTGGCTTCTTGTACAAGCCCGCAGAGCATCTCTGGAGGGTTGGGCGGTACTGTTTGTGGGTTTCCTCCAACTGTACCTGGCAGTGTCATCTCAGAGCTGTCTCTGGGTGGTAGTAGGTGAGTTCAGGTATCTTTCTCACATGTTCTGGAAGTTTGAAGAAGGGAGTGAATCCAGACCCAGTTCTGTTTATCACTCACTACCATATCTCCTCTTTGAGATCCAAACTGTGGGCAAGAGATAGATTCTAGGTTTATCTCATTGTTGCTCAGCAGTTTGAGATTCTTTTTTTTTTCCTTAAAGAATTCCACACATGTTTTTACAATATGCCCTTTCATCTAACTTTTAAACATGCAGTCGCTGGGAAATTTGTCTTAAATAATATGACTGTATTTTTACTTCTAGGAAAAGAAGTCCTCGCAGCAAACAGGTTGGAAAACGTTGAGTGCTTGACTTTTGACTGGATCTCAAGGAATCTCTACTGGACAGATGGAGGGCTAAAGAGTGTCACTGTCCTGAGGCTGGCCGATAAATCCCGACGACAGATAGTCAGCAACTTAAACAACCCTCGCTCCATTGTGGTGCATCCCACTGCTGGGTATGTGAGAGCTGGCGCTTGCAGCTGCTGAATGCCTCTCACAGTGGGCTGCCCTGGGGACTGGACTGCGAAACTCACCTTCAATTTCATCTCTTTGGCATAAGCTTAAGGGATCACCTTATCTCCTTCAAAATTAAGTTCTACCTTTCTCTGAAGTATGGTTTTCCTATAGTTGCCTTAGGAAGGAAAAAATGTAGCAGAGCTATCAAGGAAGGGTCCAATTCTTGCCTCGTTTTAGGCAATCAATATGAGGTTTTCGTGGGTGTGGGGTGGGGTGAGGAGTTGGGCGCTAATATTACATCTAGTTGTTTTCAGTATTTAAGAACTTTCAAATGCCCGTTTCATGTACCATTAGCACTGGGTCAGAAAGGAGGAAACAGAACAGTCCACAGTGTCCTTTTTTTATTTTTTTACTTGAATGTGTGCAGTAACTTATTCAGAACAAGCCTGAGATACTCAGTTGTATTTGAATGGAATGATAAGAAAAATTCAGAGATGATAAGAAAAACTTGTGACTCAACAAATCAGGTTCCCTCAGCTGGGGTGGGGGTGGGGCATATATATCCTCTCTTTAAGTCTGTGACCAGGTGAGGTATAGTGACTTGGGAAGGGCTCACACTGTTGAGCCACATCTGTAGTCAAACTCTAGAACTGCTCAGACACAAAACTTGTTCTTTCTTTCTTTGTTTTCTTCCTTTGTTTCTAGTTTCTTCCTTCCTTCCTTCCTTCCTTTCTCTCTCTCTCTCTCTCTCTCTCTCTCTCTCTCTCTCTCTTTTTCTAAGAGTTGTGTTCTCTTTATACTTTTAGTTTTCCTTTGTAAACCTTATTCACCTACATAGTTAAACGGTTGATTTTTCTAATGAACTTATAGCAACCCGAATCTTTAGTTTTGAAAAGCTGTTCCATTCTTCCCATTTTCTTTGAAATGATGTGAAGCCATCATAGTTTAGGAAGTTACACCCGGACATGGTTTTGATTCCTAGGGATTGTATGAAAGAGAAAAAGAAGCGGAGGGAAAAAACAGTAGTGTGTGACTTTAATCCCAGCAATTGGGAGGCAGGGGAAGTCAGATCTCTGTGAGTTCAAGGCAGCCTGGTGTACACAGTGAGTTAGCTCCAGGACAGCCAGAGTTATATAGTAAGAGACCCTTGTTCAAAACAAAACCAAATAACTTTTTGTAGAGTTATAAATTCCTTATAGAAGAATAGATAGAGAATGGTCTGGTGGGTTCTGAATGTTTAATCCCAGACTAAAAATAAATAGATTTGATTTCTTATTCATAAAGTCTTCATTATGTAACCTGTATCAGGGTCACGTATGAAAGATGGCACCTAACTTTTAACTAGCATTGGTGTAATAGTGCTGTTGGCAGAGGCAAGAGAAACATAAGCTGAATATCAGCTTGGCTACATAGGTGGGCGTAAACCCAGCAAACTCTGTTTTTTGTTTGTTTGTTTGTTTGTTTGTTTGTTTTGGAGTGTAGACCAGACTGGCCTTGAACTCACAGTAGTTCTGGCTGTCCTGGAACTTTCTATGGAACTCAGGGTGACATATGTCTCCCAAGTGTTTGGAATCAAAAGTGTCCACTAATATGTTGGGTGACAGAAGTTTTACAACTCTCTCCTGGATGCCCATTTTAATATCATTTATAATTGTGACTACGACTACATATTTATAATTTAAATGGTAACTTAGAATTAAATATGCCAAACCTGATAGCATATATGGAGAGTAAAGTCAATTGTAACTCTTTTTAAAGTTATCAGGTTGCTCCAATATTGTCCTGCTTGATTTGCTCCCACTCTCTAGCTATATGTTCCTGAGTGATTGGTTCCGTCCTGCAAAAATTATGAGAGCATGGAGCGATGGATCTCACCTAATGCCTATAGTCAACACTAGTCTGGGGTGGCCCAATGGTTTGGCCATCGATTGGAGGTGAGTAGGTACCATCTGAATGTTAATCACTGTCCAGCGTGGAGAAGGTACACTGGACACCCGTTCTAGTATACTGGGCACATGGTGGTGTGTTGGAATAAGGAAATGAATCCTGCATGTTTCTGAGACTTTTTGATCACTGTCAGGTGGTGGATAATGGATGCTGAATGATTTAGAATACAAACCCAACTGGCCAGCTCCTGGTGGGATGAAAAATCAATGCACTCTTTAGTATTCTGAGGAAATTTCTAGAAACGGTAGAATGACTGGGCCAAGATGGATGAAGTTCATGTAGAAATTTGTGTAGAGATCTGATGAAATGTAGCAAGCTTGGGTTTAAACTTATAGAGACACCTTAAGGATAGTAATTAATCAACAAGTGAATTAGTTAATGAATACTGAATCAATAGACCAGTGTATATTTGCTTATACATGCTTTGGGGGTTCTCAGGAGTTGATCTATCTAGGAAGAAGACCAATTAGCATATAAATATGTTATTAAAGCAGGTTATGAGAGGAAAGGGGCAGTCTTTTAAACATTAACATCAGTATTCTTGTCTATTTGTCAAGGAGGAAAACACATTTCCCAACTCAAAGATTTCAAATTTCAAGCTTACTGTATCTGTGAGAAGCATACAATGTAAATTATTAATAGACATGTTTGACTTTTATATGAAAGTTAACTACCAATGTCTTTACCCTTTAGGATGCTCATGTCTCGGGATTAGATAACATGTCTTCTTCTCTTTTTAGTACTTCACGATTGTACTGGGTGGATGCCTTTTTTGATAAGATTGAGCACAGCAACCTTGATGGTTTAGATAGAAAAAGACTGGGCCACATAGATCAGATGACTCATCCATTTGGACTCACTGTTTTTAAAGGTATGCTTTGAAGCAACAAAAGGTATATATTTGCCATAAAACTCTATCCCCACCCCCAAAATATGACTCATGAAGAACAGAAACATGATTGTGTTTTTTCATTCATATTTCTGTACAATTTTCACATTGCTAGTAAAGATTTCTGAGAGGCATGGAATTGTGGGAAATGATAGAGATCATGATTATTGCCAAACTTTGGTCCACTTCAGTGGAAATAAGCTTCTGTGACTTGGTTTGCTTAGACTGTCCGTCTGTCTGTCTATCTATCTATCTATCTATCTATCTATCTATCTATCTATCTATCTATCTATCTACCTATCTATATCTGGTGAGCCAGGCTTGGTGGCACATACTCATTTGGGAGGCTGAATCAGAAGGATCATCATGAGAGTGGCCTGGGCCACATATTTAAGTCATGGCTTACTTGTATAATAAGACCATGTAGAATTAAACAGCTGACTTGTTTATTCCTGAAATAGGGTTCTTGTGTGCAGCTCGTGGACTACACACAAATGCTTGCTCAAACCTTCTGGTAGTGCGTTCCTGTTATCCCAGCATTTGGAAGGCAGGGGCATCATGAGGCCAGCTTGGGGTGCAGGGCAAGCTCACAGTCAACTCAATAGAATAAACTGAATCGAATAAACCTTGTTGTCCAAACAAATGAACAGACAAAGTATACTATAATTTGTCTACTTTGAGGGGTGAGACTTTGTAGAGCGCTACCAAAAGCCCTGTGTATAAACTAGTTGTGTTCTTGTTGGAACCCCCAAGTCGAATGCTTACCATAGTGCTTTAAACAACTAGAGTGGGGTAGTCATACTGAATATTCCATCCTGCTGTCTATCTGTGGAGTGCGTGGTATTTTAAAAATATTTAAAAAATGCTCTGAGATTTTTGATGAGATGAGTCAATTATAAACAGTCATCCCTCCCGTTTTTACTCCCCCTTTCAAATATTGTCTGTCAGGCTCATGCTATTTGCTAATCATAGGAGCATTTTTTTTAAATGTGAATTTTCCTCTGTTGTATGGTGGGATGTTTGGATATCTTTTGGTTTTATCACTATGAAAAATAGTGAGTGCATCCTATGAGGACAATACTATATCCCAAAATATTGGTTTCAGATATTTCTGACTTCTGCTATGACTCTCTTTTCCTTTCTCTTTCTTTGAACACAGGGTCTGTCTACAGAGCCCAAGCTCATTCAAACCCGTGGTCTTCCTTCCTCAGTCTCAGAAATCTATGAATGCTACTATGCCTAGCTAGCTAGCTTCCCTATGAATTTGATATGGAATGCTGTTTTACAGTACCATGCAAATCATTAATCTTTTACTGAAAGACTAGCTAGACTTTCTTGACTGTATACGTCACAGGACTATAAGTTTGACTTGACTCTTCATCTACTTATATACAATGAGACACTGTTCTGAATGATGGTACAGACATTTGTAGTAAAGGGAGATATGATTTAGTGGCTTTGATGACCTACTAGTATGGGCCACAGATGAGGAGACTTGATTTCATAACATGGGTGGCATTGTTAGCATTTATTCTTAGTTGTATTTCTAGTTCGTTATGATCTTGATTTACAGAGAATTTATTGATGAAATCTAAATTATTAGGATCATATGTAAGTTTGCACAGTTGTTGATAATTTTACTCAAACACATAACTTAAAAAAATGAGATATGGACTTCTTATTAAAAGCTTCTCCTCCTCCTCCTTATCTGTGTTGCCCTGACTGTCCTAGAACTCACTCCGTAGACCAGACTGGCTTCGAACTCAAAGATCTGCCTGCCTCTGCCTCCTGAGTGCTGGTATTAAAGACATGGGCCACCATCTCCCAGGAAAAGCTTCTTATTAAATTGGATCTAAAAAAACATAGTAGGAATTCTCAGAAGAGGCTACAGAATGCTACACTCTGAACTGGTCTTAGGGATGATGGGCTCTGAATATATCCTTTTTTCAAAAAATTAAGTGTTTTGGCTGGGGATAAGAACTCAACTTTTTCATGTTTATTTGTATAATTGTTACTAAATACCATTATACATTTGCCTCAACCTGAGCCATGACATCAATAAAATATGGACTTCCAAAGAGCAAATGGTTACAGGTAGATGACCAATGGGCTCTTGGATTACAGCATTCTTATAAGCCTATTGAGTTTCCTTAAACTGTGACTGAAACGCTAATCACTCTCTTTTCCTCCTTAGATAACGTGTACTTAACTGACTGGAGACTGGGCTCGATTATTCAAGTCAGGAAATCAGACGGTGGTGACGTGACAGTTATTCGAAGTGGCATCAGCAGTATAATGCTCGTGAAAGCATATGATGCTGACCTGCAGACGGGTGAGGGGCATTGCCAAGTATTCTCCATATGGACACAGTTATCTGACTTGGTGGTTCCTTTCTTTTTAGCTGTGCCTTCAATGTAATTCCTGACAGTGCTACATTCCTGTCAGCTATATAGTTCAACACAGCAAGACTCTGGCTTCTTGGAAATACACACCTTAGAACTTTCCTGTACTTAAACCGAATGCTGTCTTTGGTGGGCTGATTCCCAACTTTGTAGTGCTGACATTTGGATCGAGCTGTGTCTGCATTTGCAGGGTCTAACTACTGCAACCAGATCACCCATCCCAACGGCGACTGCAGCCATTTCTGCTTCCCAGTACCGAACTTCCAGCGGGTGTGTGGCTGCCCCTATGGAATGAAACTTCAGAGGGATCAGATGACTTGTGAGGGAGACCCAGCCCGAGAGCCACCCACAGAGCAGTGTGGCTCCTTCTCCTTTCCCTGCAACAATGGCAAGTGTGTGCCCAGTTTCTTCCGCTGTGATGGAGTGGATGATTGCCATGACAACAGTGATGAGCATCAGTGTGGGGCATTTAGTAAGTATCTGAGCTGGAGTTTCGGGAAGGTGAATATAGCAGAAGATTGACCATCCATAAGCAATAATCGAGGCATGGGCTATGAGCATGGGAAAATACCACTGAGGTATTCTTTTAGAATATAAGATTCATAACATATACTCCATATAAGTCATAGGTAATGTTATAGATGCATTAGACTATTACTGATAATTCTTTTGACAATAGCTCCTGGAATAATATAGTCAGTTCATCCTTTAAAAAATCAATTAGGGCTGAGAATAGGTCTCAATGGTAGTGAAACTGCTTAGCATGAGTGGGGTTTGATCAGCAGCAATGGCTAGAATAGTATTACAGAATAGGTCCTTGCAACTGTAGCCTTTGAAAGCATCATGCCTGTGTATTTTATCTTTCTTTTTGGAGTGAAATGAACTGAAGTGGAGTGGATCTCTAATTGTACACTCTTTTGGTAATATTCTAGTTAATGAAGCTTCACTCCTAAGGATTACCATTGCAGAAGGCCCAAATATCCCATTAAAAAAATTGAAAATAATTGAGACCTTTAGAAGCATCTATTAAAATGAGGCCAGTAGTAACTTGTGCTTTTAGAGTGAAAGAAGAGTTATTTGAAAAGTTGTACATTTTCCTGAAATTGTCATAGGAAGGAAAGTAAAGATGAGCTCAGGATTATACCAACTACAGCCTTAGTCTTGGGAAGATTCCCATATCTTTCAAAGTCTAATGTAAGATAATTATATAGTAATCATAGTTTTCTTTTGATGGTTTAGAGAGGATATCTATGTATGTGTATACACACACACATACACACACACACAGTATGTGCATATATATATTATGCTTGGTACTTACCAAACCTAAACCATTCTTGTATTTCTTCTTATTTTGTGTAATAGTGTATTAAAAGGAGAGATCTTTGTCTCTACAGGAACAACCTCATAAATGTTTAGAACCACACACTTTCATGACCACCTTGTGGCTCTTTGTAGATAATACATGCTCACCTTCTGCTTTCACCTGTGTCCACGGTGGACAGTGTATCCCTGGCCAGTGGCGCTGTGACAAACAGAACGACTGTTTAGATGGCAGCGATGAGCAAAACTGCCCCACTCGTTCAACGTCTACTTGCCCACCCACCTCCTTCACCTGCGACAATCACATGTGTATCCCAAAAGACTGGGTCTGTGACACAGACAATGATTGTTCGGATGGATCAGATGAAAAGAACTGTCGTGAGTGTTGAGCTGATTTCTCTGGGCTGGTTCCTTGGATGTATGTAGGTTCGAGTAACCTTTGAGTTTTTCCCTCTAAGACTCTTACAGTTCTATCCTTATCAGCCTCCGGAGATCATTAGTCTGATACATGTTGAAAACTTCTCCTGATGGTACTGAGCTTTATCACAGCACAACACAGCTGTCAGACATCCAGATAGAAACAAAGGAAAACCAACAAAGGGCCCGAGCTAATGCAGTGGTGTACATCTGTATTCCTCGCTAACTGCTACTGTAAAGAAAGGGGAGGGCAATCAATGAAGGATGACGTCAACCTGTGGCTGTCAGATACACGTGTACTCATGCATGTCTCTCACATCCAGTTATGATCATGTATATCTGCATCACATATGTCTACATTTTTTTTAAAGAGCTTTAATGAAAACAAAAATTGCCCAGTACCTTGTAAGCATCCAGACATCTGGCTGTTTGTTTTTCTCTCTTATCTTCTCATTTAGTACAGACATAGGCTCTCTTTTTATCTCTTTGGTTCTTATTCTTTAGCATTGTTATTTGTAACAATAGTCTAAGATAGAACAGAGTTCTCTGGACTAAATTCTTATGCTGGTTGCAGGCCTAGGCAATTCATTTCCTTCTGGGGGGAGTTGGGCCTTTTTAATTTTTGCGATCTAGCAGTGTGTGATTCTCACTGATTTTATGGAGGGATAGGCAGCCCGTATGGGACTCCAGCATTGGTGCTTCTTGGCATGTGGTGAGCCGACCATGTCACTACACTTGCTCTTAGCCGAATGACCAAGAGGCAGTGACCATGTCACTCAGATTTGGCAGAGTCACAGACTCATGAGATACAGCCCCAGGCTGAACACTTGCTGCTTCCTTGACGAACGGCTTCTGTTTCCAAAGATTTAATTCCAAATTTTCACTTTGGGTTCTCCCACTGCACTGGCTTTGACATGGCTGCTGGTCTGAAAGAGTCTGTATACATAGGACTGGGATAAGACCGTTAACAGACAATAAACTTGGTTTGGCTTTTGTTTGTCATTAGAAGCCTCAGGGACCTGCCAGCCGACCCAGTTTCGTTGCCCCGACCACCGGTGTATCAGCCCGCTGTATGTCTGTGATGGGGATAAGGACTGTGCTGATGGATCTGATGAGGCGGGCTGTGGTAAGTGGATGGCCTTGCTTTTCCCTTACTGTGTGCTCTGTTTATCTTGGAGTTAATGTCATACATTTTCTTTTTTGTTTTCAGTGTTAAACTGCACGAGCTCTCAGTTCAAATGTGCGGACGGGAGTTCTTGCATTAACAGCAGGTACCGCTGCGACGGGGTGTACGATTGCAAGGACAACTCTGACGAGGCGGGCTGTCGTAAGTGCCACACACACAGTGTACTTCAGACAAAGGGATCCCTTATTTTAGTATTGGATATTACCTTATAGTTTTAAGTGGAAGAAGGCATAAAGCACAACGTGTTCTTAAGAGAATGAGATATTGACATGAATTGATATCTCATGGGCAATATTACCATATAATGATTTGCAGTTAGACAGCTGGTGTTACATAAATGGACATATCAAATAGTTAATTCATTTTCTTATTTTCACATTTCAAGGACACCCAACAATGTGGTTTGTAAAATCATAGTTATTTGCTTGTGTGCTATTTGTGTGCACACATGTAGATGTACACATGTGTCACAGTACATATATGGAAGTCAGAAGACAACTTGGGGGTGGGGTCAGTTCTTTTTATACATTATGTGAATTTTTAAGCCTTTAACCATTTTGGCAGTCCTATTTATATGCAGTTACACTGAAATTTCAACTCAGTTGTGAAATAGAAATGGTATAGGCCTGTATGGGATTGACTCATTCATTCAAGATGTAGATTTGCTCATAGAGAGCTTATAAAAGGGTTATAGTAACTGAAGCCAGGCAGATAGTTTTAGATGTGACTTAGCTAAACTTCTATGAAGGATTAGAAAGCAAATAAACTCCGTCTAATCCCAAGATCTAAGGAGAGTTTCGTGTAATTCTGATGGACCCTGTTCTCTTATAGTCCCAGACTAAGGACCTATGACATTATGATTTTTCATTTGCTTGAACAGTGACATTTTAGACAATCCCGAGGAATAAGAAAGAAAGTATGTAAATTCATTGATGGGGGGTGTGTGTGGGGGGGAAGAAACAGGATGAATTTCTGACTTTTATACAAGAGTGCATAGCTTGTTGTCCATTAATCTCTCATAAAAATTTCCATGTACCACAATGTGCTGGAGCATTTGATATCATTTAGCCTTTAGCATAGGTTCCATTTTAATCATTATTATAAGCCTGTTTGTCCAGAATAAACTCCTCTGAATCTTTGTCATAAAAGGATCATAAATTCAATCACAAGTGTGTTACACGTGTGCCTTTGTTTGCTCTAGCAACCAGGCCTCCTGGTATGTGCCACCCGGATGAGTTTCAGTGCCAGGAAGATGGTACCTGCATCCCTAACACCTGGGAATGTGATGGGCATCCAGACTGTATCCAGGGATCGGACGAGCACAACGGCTGTGTGCCTAAGACCTGCTCTCCATCTCATTTTCTCTGTGACAATGGAAACTGCATCTACAAGGCGTGGGTCTGTGACGGGGACAATGACTGCAGGGATATGAGTGACGAGAAGGACTGTCCTACCCAGCCTTTCCACTGTCCTAGCTCACAGTGGCAGTGCCCGGGCTACAGCACCTGTATCAATCTGAGCGCCCTATGTGATGGTGTCTTTGACTGTCCCAATGGGACTGATGAGTCCCCACTTTGCAGTAAGTTCCCCGATCACAGTTTACTGGACACAAATTTATTCTGAACAGTAGATGACTGTACCCCAGCACTGTCACAGCCCCCATGTAGTATTTTGGGAAGGAGATTTTAGTTCCTTTGTGATTTAATAACCCTGTAGGAGTAACGATAAATTCCAATAAATGATGACTGCATAATACTTCTCATTAATTCCTTTTTACTTGTGTCTGTGGTTTCTCTTCTCTTTACGACACTGTTCAGGATATCATGTCACCAAATTAAATGTAGCTCTCTTAGTAATGTGTCCATAAACTTTCCTAACTTGAAGATTTTCTAATTTTAATCGGAACTTGTCATATAACCAATAAAACCCAGGGGGTTGTGTTTGCGGTGATTAAAATGCTCTGATTGGCATGTAATCCTAATTACTGTCCTCTCTCTCTTTCCTCTTTAATTAACGCTCACTCTCAGATGAACCACAGCAAGGTATGACTGTGAAGATCCTAGACCTTTATGATTTCACGTGTCATGTATATGCTGACATGGTACTAATTACTGTGACTTCCCCTTCTAGTGCATGTTCTGTGTTTTGACTCTTTACCCATAAGTGCTCCTGGCAATAGGGAGTATTTTCATATCTAGTATATGACCAGGCTTTGGGTTGCTTCTGCCATTGCCACACTGACCCTAAGAATAAGGAGTGATGGGTGTGTAAGCAAATTGTGTCCTCTCCAGTTGATCCTTCCCAGTTTTTCTTGCAAAACATTTCTAGTTAGGCTGGAGAATTCCAGAGGGAGCACGTTAGACTTCTCTGCTTCATCAGTGACAGTTCGGTTTCTTGCTGCCAGCATTAATTTCTCAAAATTCTCTCATAGCCACAAACGGAGCTATACTGGAGGGTGGTTGTAGAGACCCATATGGATACGATAGCCTCAGGCAATTCAGAGAAGCCAATAAATAGATCACCCAAGAGATTGGGGCTTTTAATTAACTCTCATTAAAGTAGGCGTGGGACTACACGGGAGTGAGTCAAAAATGCAAGACTGTCTGACTTTTCCCCTGTGACTCTTTCTTCTAGATCAAGACAGCTGCTCACATTTTAATGGTGGCTGTACTCACCAGTGCATGCAAGGACCCTTTGGAGCCACCTGCCTATGCCCATTAGGATACCAGCTTGCCAATGATACCAAGACCTGTGAAGATGTAAATGAGTGTGACATTCCAGGCTTTTGCAGCCAGCACTGTGTCAACATGAGAGGTTCCTTCCGGTGCGCTTGTGATCCAGAATATACATTGGAAAGTGATGGGCGGACTTGCAAAGTCACAGGTAATTATTAAGCTTAAAAGGAAACTAACTCCAGGAAATTTAATAGCCTCTCTTAGAGTGTAAGCCTTTGGTAAGATTGATTATCGGTCAGTCTGACTAGACAGCTTATTCAATGCCTTTTAACCCATATGAAAGTGAATATGCTAGATATTAGAATATTGATTCAACTGCTCTGAAAGTGATTCAACAGAGGAAGGTTTAAAAGTTTCCTTATTGCAGGATGCAATGGCATATGCCTGTTATCCCAGCACTTGGGAGGTAGGATCAGATTAGCCTGGGCTTCATAGTGAGTTCAAGGCCAACCTGGACTACACGGAAGCTTTGCTTCAAAAATACCAATGTCAAACAAAGAGCCTTTCTTTTCAAGAGGGCTAGATGAAAACAGTCTAAGGGATAGACTGAATCTTATTATCTGAAGTTTCCACTCAAGATCCAACAAGTTGGCTCTAATCTTTTCTTTCCCTTAGGAAATAGGCTAGGAAGTAGATCCATCATTGTGTGTTTTTTTTTTTTTTTTGACTTTTCGAGACAGGGTTTCCCTGTGTAGTCCTGAATGTCCTGGAACTCACTCTGTAGACCAGGTTGGCCTCGAACTCAGAAATCCGCCTGCCTCTGCCTCCCAAGTGCTGGGATTAAAGGCGTGCGCCACCGCTGCCCAGCTTAGATCCATCATTGTTACTGATACACTATTGGTTAGAACTCATTTGGTTTCAGCAGCTGCAGTGAAGGTAGAGACCAGTCTCTATTTGAGTAGCCTTAGGCTAACCTAAATGTAGTGTGACTTAATCCTAAAAGGACCAGGGGGAAAGGAATATTAGTAGACGGAACTTTCTGCCACACCTAATGGTTTGGGGGAAAACAAAAATACTTGAAACTTGGTTCCTGCCAAGAATCAAGCCTACAGTCTGCTAAGAAAGAAAGCAAATTTCCACAATAAAAGCAGCTCAAGGATCAATGTATGAACAACTCATTCCAGACTGGCACTTAGATGCCCACTGCACGAATCCAAGAAAGAAAGCTATTTCAGACTATAACTATTTTACGTGATAATGACTATCAGTGAGCAAACAAGGTTCCCCTGATCCCGCTTAGCTTCTGATGAGATCAGGGACGTTCAGGATGATATGTCTGTAGACAAAGTGTTTGATTCTAGTGGTCTTACTTTTCCATTTCTCTAGTTTGATACCACACACTGGATGTTGACTAGACTCTTTAATTGTATTTAATTGTACTTTTCTTTCAGATTCATTGACAGTTTCTTTTTCTTTTTTTTTTCCCTTTTCCTGCACAGCATCTGAAAATCTGATGTTAGTTGTAGCAAGTCGTGACAAAATCATTGTGGACAATATCACTGCTCACACGCACAACATCTATTCTTTAGTCCAGGATGTTTCTTTTGTGGTTGCTCTTGATTTTGATTCAGTCACTGGTCGAGTCTTTTGGAGTGACTTATTGCAGGGTAAAACCTGGAGTGTCTTTCAGAATGGAACAGACAAGAGAGTGGTAAGTGCTATTCTCTGTCTACAGTCCTTTTATATTTTCCATTGCTGTTCACCAAGAGTAGGTTCTACCCTCCCTCATCCTGAGCAGAACATCATATTCAAGAGGCCTGGATGTTCCTGACTTCAGTCCTGCGTGCAAGCATGTGTGTGCTCTTCAAGACCCTCCATGATTCTGAATTCTATGCCATGTGATGCAGATACTTTGTTTATCTTTCATAAGTCAGAGCAAGAGAATCAAGGAATTGCTTTACCAAGCTTTAATTGACTTAAATTTTTCAACCCATCTCCCTGACTTTGTTTGATTAATTAGCTTTTTATTTTATGTGTCTGAGTTTATTTTATGTGCCGTGTGTGTGTGTGTGTGTGTGTGTGTGTTTTCTAGTAGAGTCCAGAAGATGATGTCTGATCCCCAGTCATGAGCTGCTGTGTGAGTGCCAGGAAACAAACTTGGGTTTTCTGCAAGAGCAACGAGTACTTTTAATTACTGAGCCATCTCTTCAGCCCCCTAAGTTTGTTTCTTAATTTTTAATAGATAAAGATAAATTTCTTTAGTGAACACTGTAAGGGAACATTGGTAGAGCTCCTTGGAAAGTGTAAAAGCTTTTAAAATCACAATGAAACCTCCTGCTAATACAGCTGTCTCACGTTATTTAATGTCATGAATTCTCTTTATATTTATCCCTAAACACATTGTTGTTGGCTTACTGGTTAGCTACACTGGGAGACAAATTGTTCTAAGCCCAACACATTAGATTTCTTATTCTAGACTTTCATGTAATTTCCATGATTACCTCCATTTATTCTTTCACATCTTATCCTTTTGTCTGTAGGTCCATGACAGTGGTCTCTCTGTGACAGAAATGATTGCAGTGGACTGGATAGGTCGAAACCTTTACTGGACAGATTATGCTCTTGAAACTATTGAAGTCTCTAAAATTGATGGAAGTCACAGGACAGTACTGATCAGCAAAAATGTCACAAAACCTAGGGGACTCGCATTAGATCCCAGATTGGGGTAAGAGAGACATTTGTTAGTTTAAACATGCAAGTATTGAATGTATTGTAGGTTTCTAATCAATGCATGAAGTAATAATGTCCCACAGATAAGCCACGTTTAGCTGTGAATTTGATACAACAAAATGGCTTTTTCTGCTTACAGTTCATATTATTTCCTAGAGATTCCCTTTAAGCTGTATGAGGAAGAAGCTTTTGCCTGATAGGTGTAAGAGGAAAAAAAAAAAACTTGTATTTCAGAAGCTTTGAAAACCTAGATTTTAAGTAGATTCTGTAAGTTAGACTGTTTTCTATAGGATGAATTAAACAGTTTATGTTCAATATGATGCTGTCTTCCCTGAGTTATTACACACCAGTGATATTTATAATGAATTTCTGAAGATGGAGAACTCAATTCATTACTTAAAACTGGTAGGGTAACAAATTGCTTGTGGATTGTTGGCATTAGGGCATGTCCATGTCATAATGTAATGCATGTTTTATGCACATTATAAAGACATCCAGATAGCCTGCGGTTGCATTACGATCTCAGGAAGTAATGTCTCATGTGTTGCATTATATTAAGTGGGCATTATCTTTCCTGTATATGTTCCCTGTCTTTATAGTGACAATGTAATGTTTTGGTCTGACTGGGGCCATCACCCTCGCATTGAGCGAGCCAGCATGGACGGCACCATGCGTACAGTCATTGTCCAGGAAAAGATCTACTGGCCCTGTGGCTTAAGTATTGACTACCCCAACCGCCTCATCTACTTCATGGATGCCTATCTTGATTACATTGAATTTTGTGATTATGATGGACATAACCGAAGGCAGGTCATTGCTAGTGATTTGGTAAGTTTGCTATAATGAAGTTCAAATTTAAACTGAAGTGGAAATCAGTATCAAGAGAGCTGAGAGCACATATGCAAAATGAGATGGTGGTGGGGGAGAGGAAGAAAACCAGTGAGATATCATTGACCTTCTGTTGTTAACAAGAAAATTAAGATGTTTATTTCAGTCAGTCATATCGTACCATATCTTGTAAAAGATTAATAGCTAATGTGACTTCAGTGATCTGTGGATGCCAGTGTCTTTTGTTTATGCATCTTTTAAAATCATGGTCTAATAAAAGTGAATGAACTAGACTCATATTTGTGAATGAAACAAGAACCTATTATGTGTTTAACATTTTGTTTTATTCAATGGATTCTGTTTAAGTTTTACAAAGTGGCCAACACAGGAATATACATAGTTTACCAAAGAGCTATAGTTTCTGTGACTTGAGGAAGCCCCAAGTGGAACCTTCTTTCTTTGGGGTAACCTATACCTCTGGTGTAACAGATTGAGGGGCAGAAATAGCCCTGTAACAATTTCAGTTTTAAAAATTGATACCCAGTATCACTCCTAGAGTAGAGGCCCTTGTATTAGCTACTACCTGGAGTCTCCAGTCTTTAACTGGAAATCTTAAGCAATTTAAGGAGAGTCTCTGGGTGTGGTCTCACTCTGGTTGTGCTTCCCAGGTTCTCCACCATCCGCATGCTCTCACTCTGTTTGAAGACTCGGTGTACTGGACTGACCGTGGTACTCGTCAGGTTATGCAGGCCAACAAGTGGCATGGGAGGAACCAGTCTATTGTAATGTACAGCGTTTTCCAACCGCTTGGAATAATTGCTATTCATCCTTCAAGGCAACCATCTTGTAAGTGACAGAAGCATCCTGCCTGGGAATCGCATGGCCATTTCCTCTTCTGGACATGTTAGTGCATGGGCAATACATTTTCCTTTCACAGAGCACAGTACCACATGTTTTTCCTGGCCCCTGCACTGCTCTGTCTTTTATTGACTACAAGAAAACCGGTCCTTTGTAAATGGCGAATGCATATCTATTTTCATGATGTCCGTTTTATCCAGCAATCAGCTCTGTGACCTTTTTATGCTGCTAATTGTTGGGCCTCATTATGATGCTGCTGCCTTGTAGGTGTTCTTCTGTGGCCAGCACAAGTCACCTTCATGCATGGGGTGTGGGTGGACGGATGATGTAAAGATTTGGCCTTGGCGGTGATCTTTCTGTTGGGAGGGAGAACACTTAACCCTCCCATAATCTTCTCTCCTCAAATCTCTCCAGTGGTGTCTCACACTCAGAGTCTGGCCCTGTTTCTTCTTCTGTGGCTTACATTCACCACGCTGGACTACATCATGGTCCAGTGACACACCAGGCGAGTTCTTGGCTTTGACCCTTTACTTCCTAGCTCTGTCTTGAACATCTGTCCTCTGTCTCTGTTGGAATGGCTGCCTTGTGTCATTTAGGGTTCTGCTCAAATGCTGCTTTTTCAGAGAAGCTGTTCTTAACCCTTGCCCTAAATGGCCACCATGCTGTTCCTCTCATTCTCTTATCCTTATGTTCTGCAGTCGCCACCCCCAATGTGAACTTAGTTCTCCTTCCTTTCTACAATGCATACTCCATTTATCTTTAGTGTTTAGAATGGTGTTTGGTACATAGCAGATGCTTAATATTTTTTGTGAGGAAAAAGAATGGTTATCTAGCACACCATAAGTAGAAGAAGTGGGATCACCCAGTGAGCCAAGATGTCCTCTTTTCAAGGACTGGCACGTGCAAGGATGTGGAAAAACTGAAGATTGTTATCTAAGGAAAACTTAGATATCGCTGGATAAGCATCAAGGTCACACGAAAGACTTATAACCTGCTTTCATTTGATGAAAGAAGATAGCTTTTAGGTCCGGCAAAGAGACATTGTATTTATATCATGAGTTCTAGATAATTCAGTGACTGGTCATAATCTGGTTACAGATTGGGTTAACCCAGGACTTTGTCCTTTCTCATGTGCCCCTTAGCTAAGGTAACTGCAAGCATTCTCCTTTGCAACAATAGGAGCTCTGGGTGGGACCATGACCTTGCTCACTGTACTGTAGGCGATATTACATTCAAACCTGCCTTTCTCTTTCTCCCACAGCCCGGAATCCATGTGCCTCTGCCACTTGCAGCCATCTTTGCCTGCTTTCTGCACAGGAGCCTCGACATTATTCTTGTGCTTGTCCTTCAGGATGGAACCTCTCTGATGATTCTGTCAATTGTGTGAGAGGTAAGCGTGCCCTGATGATCAATCCTGACATAGTTTGTACTAGCCTGTAGAAACCCATAACCCATTTGTGACTGAAACTGAGCATGGTATTTCCCTCTTTGTTCAGTGAGGATTCTCAGGGCGATGATTCCATTGAGCATCTCAAGTTGTCACATAGGTTCTGTCTATGGAGTTAACGTTACCTGTGTGTGTGTGGTTAAACAACTTTTAACCCCATGCTTTCTAACACCTGACCTTTCTGAGAAGTGACTTTCAAATTCTCCATTTAAAAAAAGGTAGACAGCTTAAACATTTTCAGGACCATTTCTTTCCTTTCTTTTTATTCTCATAAAAGTAGTCAATGATGAATGATCTATCCTGGGTCTTATGACTCCAACTTCGATATCGTTATTATTATTATCATCTGATACCTTAGAAATTTAAGCTCTGTCTCTGTAAGAAATATTACAAGTGGCTAGTTGAACAATTTAATCTTAGTTATCTTAACAGGTTGATTGAAGGGTATGTGAAGTATTATGTCAAGTACTTTGGAGATTGAAAAGAGAAGAAAAATGATTCCTTCAAGAGTGTGTATTGCATATACCTCTTTGAAAAACTACCCTCTATTGCTTAGAAACCTAAAAGTGACTCTGAGTCCATTCCTTTCTCATCGAAGAGGAGTGAATGTATTTTGAAACTGATGCAAAGTACTAGAGATGACTTGAAACTGAATGGTTAATTATAACATATTTCTAAATTAAATGTCCAAATCTATGGGAAAACTGGGTTTTCCAATGGAAAATAGACAATGGGTCCAGGACGTTTATGGTGTTTACAGGCTTTGCAGGTGAGGTTACTTAAGATGAAGCCATATCCATACATGTGACATTGTGCAATGATAATTTCATGATGAAAGGTTTTAATTATTGGTAATACTTACAACAGGGATTGCCATTTTCTACTTTTCTTCAGAGATTTATTACATTACTAATCCTTGTTGACATTGTTTAATTTAGTGTGTCCTTGAGTCTTTCAGAGAAGATTAAGCTGGGCATAGATATTTTAAATACAAAGAATTCTTTCACCAGACAGAGTTTGTCAGGGCTCATTGGGGATTGGTTTCATCCATATTACTATATGATGATGATGGTGATTCTTTACTCCTTTTTTTTTTAAGTCAGGGTTTCTTCACTCTCTAGGCCAGGCTAGCCTACTCACAGAGATCTACCTGCCTCTGCCTCCTGAGGGTGGGGATTAAATGTGTCACCACCACCTTCAGGCTCTGGTAGTGATTCTAAAGAGTACCACTTGTCATTTCACAAAAAATTCCCCTTGTGGTTTTCCCATGGGTTGCCTTTGGAAGTGGGCTTTAGTATTTTCTAATTGGTTTCTGAAGTGTAACCTGATTGTCAATATATGCTTATTAGGAAAAGTTACTTTAAAAAAAATTTACACATTTTTCCCCAATAAATTTAAACGACTTCCTAACAGGCAGATGGGCATCTCACATGACCTAGTTCTCTTTTGCCCTCAGTGGTGTTTGCTGAGACTCTAGAACAGCCCTGGCGTGCTTGTCTGATATTGGACATGAAAGAGAACACGTTGATTGTCCAACACAAGCCTTTGGCTATCAAGTTTGAAGTGTTTGGAAGTTGGTTTGGAACTGTCAGTGTGGGCAGTGCGTGCTTGTGTAGGGCCTTGGGTTTAATCTCAGCATCGCAAAAACAAACACCAAACCAACAATTTAAAATTCTAGAAGAATACCCAAGCAAGCATCCAAGGGTGGTTATTGACGTTGTGGGAATTTCTGAGATTTCCTGGTTCTTTCTCACAATTTTATGCACATTTTACTTTAATAATAATAGTAATAATAATAATCATTTTCAACAATAATATTATTAATTATATATAATTATATTAATAATTTCTTCTTCTTCTTCTTCTTATTATTATTATTATTGTGTTTGCGTGCATAAGTGTGCCCGTGCTCATGGGAGCATGCACATGCTACTGTATGTGGATGTCAGGGTACTACTTACAGAGCCAGTTGTCCTCCCACTGTGGGCTTGAGAGTTCGAACTCATAAGCACTTTTACCCACTGAGTCATCATCTCATTGGACTTGCTTTTCCTAATTTTATTTATAGTGTGAAATTAGAATGAGAACTTTCTTACATTCATGTAGGAAATATACTTCCCACAATGACCAAACCAAGCAGATGAACTCTAGCTACACACTCAAACAGGTTTCAGACTCAGGAGTTGTGAATGCAACCTGGGTGTTATCATCACTAGATATCCGGGGAACTTTTGAAGGTAGCATATAGTCCCTTGTGTGAATTCTATTCATTCAGTTACGTGGTTATTATTAACTGTGTACACACAGACACACAGACATACATACACACATACACACACATACACAGAGACATATACAAGTGGATACACACACACACATACACACACACACACACACACACACACACACACACACACACACACACAGTGAACTCATGGTCTCCTGCAAGCAAGACAAGCACTCGCTGACTCAGCTACTTCTCCATCCCCTGACTACAGATTCTTATTGGGGCAATTCTTTTATTTCAGACTTTTTTCCCATCAAGCTTTAGATTTACAATAGTGATAAAGTGAAACACAATAGTAATAGTGCTACTTTGTGAATTAGAATCTAGTAAGGAAGGCATTTATTAACTCAATGATATCCGAGAAGCAGGAGGTAAGTTACTATTCACCAAGTTATCGCTCGTCCCCCTCCACCCCCTTCCCTGCAGATTGACTCTCGGTTGTTCATTGTTAAGGTTGTCTTTGGGAGGGAGAAGAACTTTCTGCCTCAAATCCTGGTAGTTTGTCACCGTGAGTGAGGATACAGTGAGCATTATCCACTGCAGGCCTGTGGTTCCTCGAGACACCTCTGTTGTGTGTTGTAGTTATTGCTGCAGTACTGGGATATTACTTTGACTGCTGTTTTTACAGGCGATCAACCTTTCTTGATGTCTGTAAGAGAAAATGTAATTTTTGGAATCTCCCTCGATCCTGAGGTGAAGAGCAACGATGCCATGGTCCCCATCTCGGGGATCCGTCATGGTTACGACGTTGAATTTGATGATTCAGAGCAGTTCATCTATTGGGTTGAGAATCCGGTACGTTTTGGATGTGTTCAATATGTATGGCCATTATTTAAGACATAGTTCCCTCGGGGAATTCCATCATGGTGTTTAATGGCGCTCCTGGGGACTTTGGATTAGAAATCTTGCTTCTGGGACAAATGTTTCTCCAGTATATTTCTGCTTGAGATTCTTCCCTTCTTCATGGAAGCAATAGGAAAAGAGCCAGGAGAAAGAAAAAAGGGAATGAGGAGATCTTTGTGTTTGCTGTCTGTCTTGCTTTGTGACTTCTGAGCCACTTTTAGAACGTGCTTTTAATTTTTATTTTTGAAACTCTGTACAGCGAGTTGTTTTCCTGGCAGTTCAGGTATTCAAGTTTTGTTTTTTTCCCCCCCCAATGAGTGAAGAGCATCAGAAAAACACTTGTCAGCTAGAGGAGACGTCTGGAGAGAAGAGGAGGGCTTCTGTATAGGGCCTGGGCTGTGTCCCCCTCTCAGATCAGCTCACCAACACTCGTTTTTCTTTCCAGGGTGAAATTCACAGAGTGAGGACCGACGGCAGCGACAGGACAGTGTTTGCTCCTCTGTCTCTGCTGGGGTCATCTGTGGGCCTGGCCTTGGACTGGGTATCAAGAAACATTTATTACACCACCCCTGGCAGTCGGTCCATTGAGGTAATGCTTCCATTATTATGTAGGTACAAACACTGCTGTTAGATTCTTGTAGGATACATTCTCAGGAGTGGTGGATCAGGCTGCTAATTCCTGAACTTGGGAGGTTTAGGCAGGAGGACTGTAATGATTTCAAGACAAGACCAGCTTGGGCTACAGAGTGAGATCTTTTCTCAAACCCCAGACTAAAAGTTGAACTAAAAAACACCTATGAAACAAGACAGCAACAGTATCAGCAACAACCATCACCACCACCACAACAAAAAATACCAGCAACTCTTTGGGAAACAAAAACTACCTAATAAAAATAAATTAATAGAACATCCTATTTTTCTATATTGTTTCTTACAAATTATCAATTCCACTGTGCCCTATAAAGGATACTAAGAAAGCTAATTAAAATCATAGAAGAAATACTGCCTCAGTTATCAACCAAGTTTATAGCTACCTCTCTTCCCAGATAAGAATCACATTATGGCTTCAATATAGTTTTTCTAACAGTGAAAGACAGAATGGAAACTTGAGATAAGTGCTTTTTATATCTCAGCTCCCAGAAGAAATTTTAGAGGCAGGGTAGGATTGAAATCACATGAAGTAAGCCCATACCACTAGTATTGGTTTTCTCCACTCTGGGACAAGAATAGCATGTATAGGAATATTAATTCATGCTAGTTTTGAAAGTGAGAAGGGTTTTATGAGAGGGATAGTCAGTAAACCTGATCATTGACATATAGCTGGTCAGTTGATAGCTCTTTGGTTTGTTTGGTGAGAGTCATATTGGCGATGAGGGAGGTGCACAGTAGCTTGGTACAGGCCACAGTGGAACAGAACTTTCCAAAAAAAAAACAGTACTTCATAGTTTACAAGTTCACAGTGGTCTGATGGCTAGTGATTCACAATGACTGAGACATTTACAGTAGGCACAAATGCCAATCTGTGGAATGTCTCCAGGCA
The DNA here is from genome assembly GCA_036184795.1 of Tokudaia tokunoshimensis. Taxonomy (NCBI): domain Eukaryota; kingdom Metazoa; phylum Chordata; class Mammalia; order Rodentia; family Muridae; genus Tokudaia; species Tokudaia tokunoshimensis. The sequence continues at coordinate 43,671,630 of BTHU01000004.1, read as the reverse complement.
AATAGAATCAACTGGCCTGATGGGATTCTGAAGGCCTATCTGGTGCAAACATTTTTATATAAGCGACTGAGGGTCAGAGAAGTCAAGAAATGCTTGACTTCAGTGACAGGAATGAGTGCAGAAACCCAGACCTTTCTAACTCCATTTAACAGTGTCAGAAGATACTATTCGTAATCTGAAGTTCATCCAAACGTGATGTGCTGCTGAGAATCACGTTGGTAAACCAGAGGCCCTCATAGAAAAGTGGTAATGAATACACTCTTGATTGCTTTAAATTTCCCAAAGGCTTCGAGTAGGTGTCCAGCAGCAAGAGGTAAAGGTAGCAGCTTCAGGGAACCACTGAGCATGCATATGTGTATATCAAGTGATGAGGGCACTTGAACTGCAGAAACATACCTACTTTATAGTTGAGCTTCCAGTGCAGCAGACACAGCGGGGAAAATCCAGGTCAGCGTCCAGTTCAGCCTGGCCTAGTGTCTACTTTACTTGCATACTTTATTCATTCAGCAGATATTAGTAAATGTTTTCTATGGATTGGTAGCCTGCTTGGTACTGGATATTCAAAGATGAGCAAAGCATTTTTTTTTCCTTTTAAGTAGATCACACAGAAACCAATAATTTTGTTCCAGCATAGTAAGAACAATAAATGTAAAATGATATTTAACAGAAAGGGTCAGAGGAAAGCTTGCTAGTTCCTATTCAAACTGACCCTGGACAGTGACCAATACCTATTTCTAGAAAAACAATCAAGTATGAAAAAGGCAAAGGGATTAAAAACTCTGGGATAAAAGAAGAAAACTAAACTGAGACCAAATACCTGTTATGAATGGAAGCAACAATGATAACCTGCCGTCATGAACTGTTTGACATTGGACACATGATTTCTTGACCTTGCTAAAACTCATAGCTCAATAATTAAAAATGTTGCGAGAAAATTATCACTGTATTCAAAATGGAACATTACCCATCCAAGGACATTGGTAACTATATTGGTTCTTCCTGATAAATCCAGGGAAAGCAGTAGAATGTTTGCTTATGTGTATTGTTCTGGCCTGGGTGAAGCACACTTCATTCCATCTTGAAAATAGGAGCGGGTGCTGAAGAACCTGCTTTCCACTAGGGGTAGCTGCGTGCTTAGTCATTGGAAAAAAACAAAAAAATGTGTGGCTTAAAAATGAAGCCTACAGGTGGCTGTGCGAGAGAACTTGAGGTTGAATAGAAGAAGCCAAGGAGAAGGGACTTAATGTGACCCAAGAAGACTGTTAGGCCCAGAAAAGGTAGGAGATTGTAAAGGAAAGAGGCAACTTGAAATGAGAAATTTTTCTGTAGTTGAAGCAGGAATTAGAGATGCTAGACAGGGTGCAGAAAGAGGGAGAAATGTAGCCACTACATGTTTGTGTGCAGCATTTGTGTGTGTGTGTGTGTGTGTTGTGTGTGTGTGTGGTTGAGGGAGGGAAAGACAGGTAAACACTAACAGACATAAGCAATCTTTATCCAATAGCAACTTTACAGACAAACCTTAAGTATAAAGGAACAGGATAGGTAGTAGGTTTATTTATCAGTTGGGAAGCACTTTGCTGTTAGTGCGGCACGTTAAAGCCCTGTTTGTGGAGGCCATAAGAGAATGTCAGATCCCCCGGAACTGGAGTCACAGGCACTTGGGAGCCAAAATGTGGATGCTGAAAACTTAGACTAGGGTCCACGGGAAGATCAACCAGTGCTCTCAAACACTGAGCCATCCTCCCAACCCTGACTGTACTTTTAAAATTCTCATTTCCACTGAGATTATTCCTCCCAGCTCCAAAGAGGAAGAGGAAATGGGAACAGGGCAGTACAATGAGGGATCATGGGTGTCTTGTCCCATCTCAACCCTGGACATGCTTTAGCTTTAGTTTTGTATCCCACCTGTCTTTGTCTCCATGAAAGAAATTAAGTTCTAATACATGATTTTGGATTGTAGGTGTTGACACTCCAGGGAGACACGAGGTATGGAAAAACCCTGATTACCAATGACGGCACCTCTCTTGGCGTCGGTTTCCCGATTGGCATAGCTGTTGATCCTGCACGTGGGTAAGTGACACCAAGGGGCAGTATGTTCCTGTCTGCACCATCTTTCAGTGCCCTGGTCTGTCTGATGAAGTGTCCTGTTAACATTTCAAACTGTAGGATATGTGACATTTGGACAAGGTAGACCCCAGTGATGAAGAGCCGTCCCTGCCAAGAGTAGTTACTCTGGATTATGTTGAATGTGAAGGATATAAGCTGTTTCAAGGACGAATACTTAATGTTCCCTATGCAGTAATTGTAAGGATTAGACAATACAAGAGAGAACAATGCGTTCTGACTTATCAAACCTTAAGGGCTGAGTAGATGGGAAATTTTACCATCCTGTCTTCAGTACCATTTAAAATGGCATGTAGCTCCCCCGATAACAGAACTACGGAGACAGCGGCAGGACACTGGTTAAATGCTCCCCAACGCTGTTGTTGCCCTTATCTCTTTCCTGGTTCATGAAGCACTCATATTTTTTCATGGTCCTAGGAAACTATATTGGTCAGATCAAGGGACGGACAGTGGGGTTCCTGCTAAGATTGCAAGTGCTAACATGGATGGAACATCTTTAAAAATTCTCTTCACTGGGAACCTGCAGCATCTGGAGGTTGTCACCCTGGACATCCAGGAGCAGAAGCTCTACTGGGCAGTCACCAGCCGAGGCGTGGTATGAGTGGCTTTAGTTTTCACATCTGTAGTGTGAATGGCTGTGTGATTCTGAATGTGCCGAGTTCTGAGCAGCTTGAAGCAGGTCCTGACTACTGCCCTTTCTCTTGATGATGCTCTCCTTACTCTATCCATCCCTGCCCTGCCCCCCACTATGTGCAACGTATGGAAGTACAGAATGATGGTTATTCATTTTTCTTATAAACCTTTGGTTTCATTCTGGATAAGATATCACCAGTTTCCATTTCTTACCTGTCCTTTCAGTGACATTTATTTAATGTTTCAGTGATGTCACTCTTTTCTTTGAGAACACTCTAGGTTCTCCCATTGCAGAGTACACACAGACACACACAGACACAGACACACACACACATACAGACACATACACAACACATACACACATACACACACTCTAGGAGACTGAGGAAGCGTCTCAGCTCAGCAGCTAAAGACATGGTTAATACACACCATTTCACATGGTTAATATACAGAAATTCCTCTGCTGATAATTTTAAACTCCAAGATAGAGCTCCTTTATTCTGTAATGAGTGCACAATAAGGTTCCATTTGAGACCTGGCTTTTGCCGCATCCTTATGTAGCTGATCTTGGCAAAGGAAACGCTGTTATAATTAGTGATGAGTTAGATTGTATACTGAACATATTCTGAATTCTTTCAACAGTAGTGCTTTTTAGATTACTGACACTGGTGTTAGCCACTGTGATCATGCAGTTGAATCGCCAGATACTAGCTTTGTTTCTAAGATGCTATTGTGGTTATTAATAATAACTTTTAACAATTACTGTTATTAGTATCATGAGCTACAGTTCTGGGTATCAAACTTAAGGCACTTGCCAGTTCTACCTAACGCCAGTGTACAGTCTCTGCTCTCCCAGTACCCACGATGATGGTACCTATAAGCATACCCCAAAACAATAAAAATACATCAAACTTGCAACAAGTGCATGAGCACCTTGCATGCTTGGGCATGTATGTAACAATGAGGGGGTTCTCACCACATGGGGTGGTCTCTACATACAAGTTAGTCCTGGCTAGACAGCACTGGACTCCCTCCCTGTTCTTACTCATGGTGTCCTCCTGAACCTATGAGACCTCTTGTTCCTGTCTAAGAAAAATAGTTCTCCTTTTGTAATCATCAAAGGTCCCTGCTTTTCATCATTACTTTGTCTTATGTCCAGACTTCTTCTTTCGCCATGAGTGACTTGGCTATCATCCCGTTATTGAATTCTTCTTCATGTTTTTATAAAACCATTGTCTTTATAAAACCATAGTCATCAATATGTGACCTCTGCCCAGTTGAGAGTCCTGGCCTGGAGGGCAGCTTCAAGGTTTTTCTGTTCTAGTCACTGGCAGCCTGGACGCTCATGATTCTTTTTTTTTCTATGTTTTTGGAATGCCTGTCATTTCTGGCATATAACCTTCTGAGTTCCCCTGTCTGTGAGGTAGTGAGTAATCCAGACCTTACTGTCTCTGTGAGCTGTGCCCAACTGGATTGCTGATGCAGAGAAAGTATAAAGAGACAGGCTCGAGTTAAACCAGTTACATTCCCCTACACTCCTCAAAAGCAGTCTACTTGCTTCTTTCTCCATGAACTTCACCATTTTGACTTCACACCATAGCATCATGCTTGGCCCCCATCCAATAGGGCTGTCCTATAATTCTGGGGGACACGTCTCCTATCCTGATTAAAGAAATCATGGGTAAAGACGTAATGGCCAGTGTCTGTCAGCTCCTGCATGATGGTGCATGCTTGGACATTTCTATGCATTCTTAAACATGCTGCGAGTGGGTGGGTGAGATCCTTGGCTCTTTGTGAGGGGAGTCAGCTAACGGGCTTGAACTATCAGGTTGTTGACCTATTCACTGTACTCCTGATGGAGTAACAGGTCCGAGAAATCTGAAGAAGGAATAACATGCCACAGAAATGCAAGAGAATGCTCATTTAAATGTGGTCTCTTATTTCATTTACTGTGAATCAGCCAAGTAACGAGAATTCTGATCTTTCAGATCGAAAGAGGGAATGTGGATGGCACAGAGAGGATGATCCTGGTGCACCACCTGGCCCACCCGTGGGGTCTTGCAGTCCATGGCTCCTTCCTTTATTATTCTGATGAGCAGTATGAGGTCATTGAAAGAGTTGACAAGTCCTCTGGGAATAACAAAGTAGTCTTCAGAGATAACATTCCATACCTGAGGGGTCTTCGAGTTTACCACCGCCGCAGTGAGTACTTGTCACATGTGATGCATAGTCACGTGTCTGCACCCTCACATCTAGAAGCCTCTTTCCACACTGTAGTTCCTGGTGTATGTTTGCACATGTATGCAGAATTACTTGAGATATTTGACAGTTAAGTGTCTGATTCATCTGGCATCTCAAAAGGCCAGAATTGGCTTCTGAGTAAACTTGCTTTTTGAGTTTCAGAGAGAGGGTTCCTCTGTGCAGCCCTGGCTGTCCTGGAATTCACTCTGCAGACCAGGCTGGCCTTGAACTCAGAGATCTGCCTGCCTCAGACTCTCAAGCTTTTCTATTAGCCATTCATGGTTTTTAGTCTCTAACCAGAGAGAATCAACAATGTTGTTTATTTGCTGCTTATTTTTTCGTGCATGTGATTAAAGATGTCTTTTAAATATCCTTATCTCATAGGTTGAAAGGCAAGGGGACAAAACAGCAGTATATAGATTCCTGCCTTCCTTAATCCTTGTGTGCTTTTTAGAGAAGGAAACACAACACAACACAAAACAACACAACACAACACTACTCCATCTTCTATCATGTACTGCTTCCTCTCAGTACTAGTTAAGCGTTCAAATAAATCCCCAGTCTTTCAGTATTGATTTTAGCCTGCTGATCTTGTTATTACATACTTATTGTTTTTATAATATTTGGTTGGCTCAATTAAAAAAGATGAGCTAGCCTGCCAAGCACGTAAGATTACAAACCGATTTTCAAATTCTTTCAGATGCTGCTGACTCTTCCAATGGCTGTAGCAACAACCCAAATGCTTGCCAACAGATCTGCCTGCCCGTACCAGGTGGAATGTTCTCCTGCGCCTGTGCCAGTGGGTTTAAGCTCAGCCCTGATGGTCACTCCTGTTCTCCATATAATTCTTTCATGGTCGTTTCCATGCTGCCTGCGGTTAGAGGCTTTAGCTTGGAGTTGTCTGATCACTCAGAGGCCATGGTGCCAGTGGCTGGCCAAGGTAAGAGAACTCCTAAATAAGTAAGTTTTGCTTCCATCTGGTGCCAGCTCCGTGTGGTTCATCAGACTCTTCTGGAGGGCTGTCAAACTCAGAGCTGAGCCAAGTCCTATCCCTCTGGGTCATGGCTAGAGGATCTGATTTTGCTGATTTATGAGAACCACAGGCCTAGGGGGACAAAAAGCATAGCATGGATTTTTCATGAAGTATTGAAGAATGGCTATTTAGGAAAACTGTTCTCCAACAAGGCATAGACTTATTATATAACATAATAATAATAAAAGAATCCACAAATATTCTTTTTGTGGGTGGGGGCTGTAAAGTCTCATTATGTAGCCCTGGTTGGCCTGAAACAACCCAGGCTCGCCTTGAATTCACACCCGTCTCTGCCTCCTGTGTGTTTGAATTAAAGGCAGATGCCACCACACCTGACTCCTAATAATTTATATATATATTTTACTGCGCTAATGTTTGCATAGTGTGAATCTGTAAATATGTCTTTTGGATATGCCAAGGTATGTGACTAGAACTCAAGAGTTTTCTAGTAGCATGAGGGATATGCGAGAGTATACTTGCAAGGACACCTGTTTCAGAAACCAAGGGTTGGTAGTGCTTAGTGGAATAGTGCTTGTTCTGTGGTGGCATTAAGGGCCATGGATTTGCTCCCCAGCACTGCAAGGCCAAACCAAACCAACAGGAAACAGGAAACAAGCTCAGAAGAAATAGACCTTGACAGGTAGTATTATGGTCTCGATATGGAATCTTTTTAGACTATCTTGTCAGAAATTTAGCTAAGGTCACTGCTTTGTGTCAAACGCATCCCCCCCCCCCCCGTTGATTATCTATTCTATTTGACTCAGGCCCCAGGAAGAACTTGTTCCCTAAGCTGCCACTGGTTTTGGTATAGTCACTGGTGACTACTTGCCACTGGTGATCCTCCTGCCTGAAGCGCTTGCACATGATCATCTTGCTCTGCTGTTCTTTCATGTTTATGACTAATATTCTGCACCTATGAAATCTTGACACCAGTTGAGATTGGATGAGCCTCGCTAACCTGTCATCCAGTGAGAAGCCGCCAGTGCGTATGAGTAGCACTCGGCAGCCTCAGCCCCTTGTAGCTACATATTTACATATATGTATACATGCGATAATAACAAAGGAAAAGACATATAGAAGTACGTGAAAATAGGATGAGAACTTAGAAGCAAACAATGGGGAACAGTAGTGAGGAGCAGGATATTGATAACAGGGGTGCAAACTTATAACGGAGCACATTAGTCTGTATCATTAACCAATGCTAATAAAACAGGGGAGGGGAGGTGCCAGCTTAGTTGGCTGATTTTTCTTAAATGTTCTAGGGCGAAATGTTCTGCATGCGGATGTGGATGTTGCCAACAGCTTTATCTACTGGTGTGATTTTAGCAGCTCTGTAAGATCCTCTAATGGAATTCGTAGAATCAAACCCAACGGGTCTAATTTTACCAACATTGTTACCTACGGCATCGGAGCGAATGGGATCCGGGGCATTGCCGTGGATTGGGTAGCAGGTATGTGGTCCTCTACCATCTCTACCATCTGAATTGGTCCTTCTAGATAATCGATAAGATCATTTACGACTAGGCTACGCACTCACTAAATAAAAAGATGAGGTGTTTTATTTGACAGATTAATTATGGAAGAATCGTTTGGTTTTCTTCTATTTTTAGTCAGTCAAGCAGGAAAAATATTAAATTGTGGGTTTGTAGTTTTCGTTCTAAGGTTGACAGAAAATTTCTAGATTAGAAAGATCTAAAACTTATGAAGAGGAAAGGCGTTCACTTACTTTAATGACAAGCAATTCTAGTTGCAGATTCTTAATGCAACTAGTTGCTTCCTCGTTAATGCATACAAAAACCATTGGGTGTTTTTTCTCTTGGTTACTAATATGCCCAACTCACTATTTCATTAACTTACTCAGGTTCAAATTACCACTCATTCCCACTGATGCTTGGAGAACTACTACACTACAAATTTTCTGAATATATTTTTAATCAAAACGGATATCATTGTTTATTATTAAGCTTAATAAGTAGACATTGCTTAAATATAAACATGCATTGTAAGTAGTAAATCTAGTAACTTAGCTAAATAAGATTTTAATGGATTCCTAATTCCCATCTTAAGTGTACTGTTTCTGATGGATAAATAGGGTCAGTATGGTATGGCCAATAGGATAAATATAGCCCATTTTCTCTTTTGTATCATTTTACTGTGACACACTTATGGTCATTCATTTGGGGCTATTAGTGGCTGCTGTCAAGTCACAAAGGCAGAGTTGAACACTTGGCTGGGTGTGTTGGCCTATGCCTGTAATCTCAGTACCAGGGAGAGAAGGTGGGAGTATCAGAAGAGTTAAAGGCATCCTCAGTTACACAGTGAGCTCTACTCAAGCAGAAAACCCTATTTCAACAAACAAACAAACAAGCAATCAAACCACAAGCCTAAAATACCACCTGGTACTATTTGACCACCCCGGATTAAAGGAGTACACAGTATCACCACCAGCATCCCATCTCAAGTATGCACAGAAACATTATCAGTTACATATTTGATACTGGACTAATTTCTCTGGCTATTTTTTGAGGCAGGCTGGGAAATGATGTGTGCATAGTATTGATAGTTCAATAACTGACTTTTTATGGATCAGTGGTTTTAGGATCTAGCATCCTCAACTCATCACATGCATTCATTTTCTAGTACTTCACTCGATTTGGTATTTTATTCTCGAATTTGCATTATACTTTAACACAAAATGAAAGTGGATTTTGGGTTTGGTGGCTATTAGAAAGTCAATGGATAAAAACATCTACACTAGTTAGGAAGACTTAGAAAAGATCATGTTAACCTTACATACAACAAACATTTGAGGGCATGTCTAGCAATCTGAGGTGGTTATAGCTGTTCTCTCTGCTCTTTTAGTCTGTAATACACTTTATACCATGATAAAGTATATTTAGGCTCTTTGAAAAGAATGTTAAAGACTCATGTTTTAAGTAGAAGAGGAAAGAAATACACCTTTTAGTAGGAAGGGAGTTGTAGTGCTGGCTGTGAATTCTAATCTGAGTAAGAAGGAAGCTGAAGATTTTTGAGAAAATAAATTTTGAAAATTTTCCCTTTAATTCCCAAGCATAAATGTTTATTCTTAGAAGCTTTATTGTCTTGAAAATACAATAAATTTGTTTATATTTGGTAGGTCTGTTCCAAGTGTCTATCTGGTTGTCTTTTAAAAGCTTCCCCACACTTGCCAATATTTCTGTGATCATACTTCTTTTTTTTTAATATAAAGATGTATTGATTCATTTATTATACGTAAGTACAGTGTAGCTGTCTTCAGACACCCCAGAAGAGGGTGTCAGATCTCATTATGGATGGTTGTGAACCGTCATGTGGTTGCTGGGATTTGAACTCAGGACCTTCAGAAGAGCAGTCAGTGCTCCTAACTGCTGAGCCATCACTCCAGCCCCTGATCATACTTCAACCTTATATATTTTATTATGATTTTTTTCTTCTTCTTCTTGGTTTTTCATTCATCAGCATCCTTTTTATTCCCTTGTAGGAAACCTTTATTTTACCAATGCCTTTGTGTACGAAACACTGATAGAAGTGATACGGATCAATACTACATACCGCCGTGTTCTTCTCAAAGTCTCAGTGGATATGCCCAGGCATATTGTTGTTGACCCCAAGCATAGATATCTCTTCTGGGCCGACTATGGGCAGAAGCCAAAGATTGAACGCTCTTTTCTTGACTGTACCAACAGAACTGTCCTTGTTTCCGAAGGCATTGTCACCCCTCGGGGCTTGGCAGTGGACCATGACACTGGTTATATTTATTGGGTTGACGATTCCTTAGATATAATTGCCAGGATCCATCTCGATGGAGGTGAATCCCAAGTGGTTCGTTATGGCAGTCGTTACCCAACTCCTTATGGTATCACTGTCTTTGGAGAGTCTATCATTTGGGTGGATAGAAATTTGAAAAAAGTCTTCCAAGCCAGCAAGCAACCAGGGAATACAGACCCACCAACAGTGATAAGAGATAATATCTACTTGCTACGTGATGTGACCATCTTCGATGAGCATGCCCAGCCCCTCTCACCAGCAGAGCTTAACAATAACCCTTGTTTACAAAGCAATGGCGGGTGCTCCCATTTTTGCTTTGCCTTACCTGAGCTGCCTACCCCTAAATGTGGATGCGCTTTTGGGACTCTGGAAGATGATGGCAAGAGCTGTGCTACTTCCCGAGAAGACTTCCTCATCTATTCCTTAAATAATTCCTTGAGAAGTTTACACTTTGACCCTCGAGACCATAGCCTCCCTTTCCAAGTGATAAATGTGGAAAGAACTGCCATCGCACTGGACTATGATCGCAGAAATAACAGAATCTTCTTCACGCAAAAGTTAAGCTCTGTCCGTGGCCAGATTTCCTACGTCAGCCTGTATTCAGGAACCCGCTCTCCAACTGTCCTACTGTCAAGTAAGTGCACACCAGGGTTAGGGTTTACCTTGGCAGTAGATATAAGGAGGGCCGCATACCGAATCATCTTAATGCCCTGAGATTCTAACTCTAATTCTTAGGAGTATGTGTCTCTCTACTTGTGTGTATCCAGATATAGGGGTTACTGATGGCATAGCCTTTGACTGGATAAACAGAAGAATTTATTACAGCGACTTTTCAAATCAGACAATAAATTCCATGGCTGAAGATGGATCTAATCGTGCTGTGATCGCCCGTGTTTCCAAACCAAGAGCTATTGTATTAGATCCTTGCCGAGGGTATGCCAAGGTCTTTTTGATTTATCTGCTTGTTTGAGGATGGAGTGGGGGCTAGAAATTACTTTATGTGCCTAGAGAATAATAATGATGATGATGATGATAGTGTATAAACTTTCACATAGACAGAGCTTTTGGTGACTTTTCCTGGTCTGACTTAGAGCAGCCATTTTGGCAAGGTAGTCTGGAAAAGAATGGAATGCTTCTTTACTTACCTGTATATTGATGGTTATTACAATCAATGAATATTTCCACTGTAAAAAGTGGAAAAGTCTTAAAGCTTCCTTGTTGAGAATTAACTATGCCCTCTGTTTGACTAACTAGGTACATGTATTGGACTGACTGGGGTACCAATGCCAAAATTGAGAGAGCCACACTGGGAGGAAACTTCCGGGTCCCCATTGTGAACACCAGCCTGGTTTGGCCCAGTGGACTCACTTTGGACCTTGAGACTGACCTTCTCTACTGGGCAGATGCTAGCCTGTAGGTGTCTCTGAATCACATCGATGTTAGGCATAGAAGGATTTGCTCAATATCATGAAAATCTGATAAACCAGAGAGATAATTGCCTTAATGTCGAATTAAAGTTTTAGGAACTATTTTATGCTCTATCTTGGTGACTGAGAATTTGTCTACATCCTAAGACATCTAAATCTCTGCATCACTAAATGTAATTATAATTTTAATGGAATCACTCAATTTCTGACTATAAGCCTCAGATTTGAATAATGTGTCTGTTGGTTTGTCTTTTCAAATCAGTCCTTTTTCTCTGGCATGCTTCCCAGCAAATTTCACTTGAAAACTCCTTTTAAGCACTTGTAACATAATTATGGGATATCTCTAAGTAACTACATTGTAGTCATCCCGATTGAAGAGTTCAAGAGATAAAATGATTTTCTTCATTACAGTTGTTTGTCTGCATATTTGTTTCCTTGCAGATTCTGGCCTTGTGATGAAATATTCTGATTTTTTTTCCCCTCCATTCTCTCATTTGAACCATAGCAACGGTGTTCTGTGTCATTCTAAGTAAATTCCCCAAAGTAATCAATATCATTAAAGGAGATAAATCCTTTTGTTCCTGCTCCTCATGTTAGCCGGGCTCTTGAAATGATATATGTAGGCCATTGTATGAGCAAATAGGGCTTACCATCACCAAGAAGGAGACACGTGTCATGCTCCATATATGTTGACACCACTTGACTAGCCATTTGAAGCAGGCCTAACCGTTATAATTCTTTTTTCCATTTAGCAATTGCTTTTCTTTCTTTTTTGCTTCAGGCAGAAAATAGAACGCAGTACTCTCACGGGCTCGAACCGAGAAGTCGTCGTCAGCACTGCCTTCCATTCCTTCGGCTTGACTGTCTATGGCCAGTACATTTACTGGACAGACTTGTACACCAGAAAAATCTACCGTGCTAACAAGTACGACGGGTCAGATCTGATCGCGATGACCACCCGTATGCCCACGCAGCCTAGTGGCATTTCCACAGTTGTCAAAACCCAGCAGCAACAGTGTAGCAACCCTTGTGACCAATTCAATGGAGGGTGCAGCCATATCTGTGCTCTAGGTAAGGGGATGAGCAGGAAGATGGAAACAAGCATTTAGTCACAAGGACTGCCACAACAATGACAAGGACACTTGGTGAGGGAGGCTGCAAGGGCATTATCTTCAAGAAGAAAAAGAAATTGAAATTCTTGATTTCAGGTTATTGATCAAGTGGACTAAGGGTTATATTTTGAGAGGGTTGTATTGTGGGTTTCTGTTCATGCTACATGGATTGGCTTTCTAAAGGCAGTTTAAGTGGAAGCTTGTTGAAAGGAAAGAGTAAGATGAAAGGTTTGGCTTTCTGACTAGAATAAGAATTCTATTAATGTAATTTTTCTATTCAGGAGCTCTTGTCTCTAGTTTGGTATTTTAGGGAGAACAATGAATCCCATTAAGGACAGTTTCATAGGAATATGTACTTTCTGATGTTGTGTCTTTGCGAATTCTTCCATGGGAGTCATCGTGTTGTAGATGGGCAGTGGTTGTTTTTAATGGAAAAAGAGGTCAGATTATAGTTGAAATGTAGATGGTGTCTTAGGGTTTTGTTGTGAACAGACACCATGACCAAGGCAAGTCTAATAAGCCCAGCATTTAATTGGAGCTGGCTTCAGTCCATTATCATCAAGGCAGGAACATGGCAGCATCCAGGCAGGCATGGTACAGGAGGAGCTGAGAGTTCTACATCTTCATCTGAAGGCTGCTAGCAGAATTTTTGCTTCCAGGCAGCTAGGATGAGAGTCTTATAACCCACACCCACAGTGATACACCTACTCCAACAAAGCCACACCTAGTAGTGCCACTGCCTGGGCCGAGCATATACAAGCCATCAGAGATGGTGTTTCATCTCTAAGATGTCGTAAACGCCACTCTGGAAGAGTCGAAGAAAGGTTCCTATGCTCTGCTTCTCTCTGCCCCAGGTCCAAATGGAGCTGAGTGTCAGTGTCCGCACGAAGGCAGCTGGTATCTGGCCAACGATAACAAGTACTGTGTGGTGGACACAGGCGCCCGCTGTAATCAGTTCCAGTTCACCTGCCTCAATGGGCTTTGTATCACTCAAGATTGGAAATGTGACAATGACAACGACTGCGGCGATGGCAGTGATGAGCTGCCCACAGTCTGTGGTAAGCTGAACTCGGAGTTAGTGTTTGGAGCGAAGATGTCATTGTGCAACTGGTTGGCACTAAACACTGTGTATGGATGGCTTTCTGTTGGAGTCACAAACATTCAGTCTGATAACCCAGGCTGTATTTCTGTTTAATCACCTCCATGTAGAAGTGTAAGGTCATTACATTAAAATTCTGGCATTAACATTTCTAGACTCTGTAGAGGTTGGAAATATTGCTCAGGTATCAATAAAACAGTGCTTACCAGAGATCTTGTAAGAAGCAAGAGAGAAGGCTGTGGAGCATGACATTATGGCACTAAGGGCACCAGGGGGTTACTGTTATCATTTTATTACACTGTTTCTGACTGTCCTTGCTCATGTTTTATGTCATTGGAGTAAGACACAGTGGGCTTTCAAGGGGACTTGTAGTTGGGTACCTTTCTCTGACAGTGTGTTTTGCATGCTTTTTTTCATTTGAGATAAACTTGAAGTGAGATTACGTACAAATGAAGTGACTTTCATCACTCACTTAAAATGCTTTCTTTCTTTAAAAGCACTTTGCGTCCAGCTTGACTTTCAGGCATTTCTGTCTTAGAAGCGAGACAAACAGTAACCCTAGGAATGTTAATGTTACACATTGTAACTAGAAGGCGTCTTCTCTGGAAGACAAACTGGAACCCTAGGAACATTACAATGTTAACCTTACAAATTGTAACTGGAAGGCGTGTTCTCTCCATGTCCTTTCTTCCTCCTAGCCTTTCACACATGCCGATCAACAGCCTTCACTTGTGCCAATGGGCGATGTGTGCCATATCACTATCGCTGTGATTACTACAATGACTGTGGGGACAACAGCGACGAGGCAGGATGCCTGTTCAGGAACTGCAACAGCACCACAGAGTTCACTTGCAGCAATGGGAGGTGCATACCTCTCAGTTATGTCTGCAATGGCATAAACAATTGCCGTGATAATGACACCTCAGATGAGAAAAACTGCCGTAAGTCTTTCCTTTGGGGTTCGTGGTCCTCTGTCAGATCACCGGAGATGAAATGTTTCCATAAAATCTATTGCTTTCTGGAAAAAAAAAACCCTAAGTCAATTAAATGATTTAAAAATATATCTACCTAACACTTAAATTGTTTGCTTAATTTGATGGACCTGTATATATCTGCTAGATTAGAAACTCACCTCATGAACATGTTTCTCTGTCACCCCGGAACTAACTTGGACCTCTCTTTACCACCACCAGCAAGAACTGTGTTTTTCTGCTTACTTAGAACTGATCTGGACCTCTGATTTGGATCCTTCCCGGGGAGGTTTGTTAATGTTGATGCTGTTTATGATAGGTCTGTTCCAAGTGTCTATCTGGTTGTCTTTTTAAAGCTCCCCATACTTGCCGGCCAGATTTCACAAAATGCCAGACTACAAATATTTGTGTTCCCCGAGCTTTCTTGTGTGATGGTGACAATGACTGTGGAGACGGGAGCGACGAGAACCCCATTTACTGCGGTGAGTCTGATAAAGCTGCCCCATCCTCTGTGGTTCCAGAGGAGCAACCGGGCAGCACAGAAACATCCGAGCTTCAATACTGAAAACTGAGTCTGTAAGTAGATGTGGAATGTTAGAAGTCTCTTGCTTCAAGTATATTTTACTACCCCTTTAACCCCCCATCTGTATTTGTATTATCAGAAGTTATTACTTCTGAATAGTATGGTTGTGATCTTGAGTAGCTTAGTTTTATTGAAACAATTCCCTCTACGAACAGCGGAAGTGAAAAGGTCTCTCTTAAGTCTCATAATTTCGAGAATACTTAGTAGGAACAGATGTAATTTTTAAGAATTTACTGATTCCTTGTAGCTGAATTTCTGATCTCATCCTGAGGAAATCACAGGTTATCACAAAAAATGCCAGAGCAGTACTCAGGTACAATAATAATAGCAGCCCAAAGAAATGGAATTTGGCTTAAAGCATCACACAGGACTGGGCAGGTTGGAGTTACTGCTTTGCTAACAAGTGTTTACTGCTATTACGGCCCAGGCCAGGGCAAGCCTTTGCAGAGTAGAAGCACAAGACTCCATTCAGGAGAAAAATTCATTCTAATATTTGTGCCCACACATTAAAAGCTAACATAAAGACCAATGGTCTCTCTCATCTACCCTAACAATTCGGAGTTACAGTGAGTAGGTGAGAAGTTTGCTAACTTTTGAGAATTGTGATTAACAAATCGTGGTCAGGGACAGAATTGAGAGTACTTTTATATTAACAGAATTCACTTAATTAAACAGTCAAGCAGAGCGTGGTGGTACACACCTCTAATCACAGCACTTGAGAGGCAGAGGCAGGAGGAGGATTTCAGTAAATTTGAGGCTAGCCTAGTCTACATAATTTATGGTAAGTTCCAGGACAGCCAGGGCTAGGAACTTTGTCTTAAAGAAACAAAAACAAACAAACAAACAATAAGCCAAATAAACAAGAAAAAGATCAAGACATTTTACACAGTTTTACAGCACAATGACATTTTTTGGTATTTTAAAATCTAATCAGAATCAATAGATTATTGAGACAGGATCTTATTATTTTGCCTAGGTTGTCCTTGAACTCAGTGTGCAGGGATCTTCTTGTCTGGTACTTGTTGAACAGCCAAGAGTGTTTACCTGGCTGGGCCCCTCTTTGGTCCTTTCTAGCAAATAGAACTTACATCTTGTTTTTATGGAGTCTTGAATAAAAATTCAGGAGAACTGGGAAATACTTCCCTCTTGTATCTTACGCACCTGCATCCCCATAGAAACTTATAGACGAGGTCTTTTCCCAAGGGCAGCAATTAACCAGACCAAAGATACAGGCAGATGGGCAGCAGATGGGAGCCTGCTTGTGTTTTAATCTTGTGCCTGCCCTCCAGCCTCACACACGTGCCGCAGCAATGAGTTCCAGTGCACCTCCCCTCAGCGGTGCATTCCAAGCTATTGGCTCTGTGACGGTGAGGCCGACTGTGCGGATGGCTCCGATGAACCTGACACTTGTGGTAAGAGTCAGCGACCGTGCGAAGCTTAGTGTGCACCTAGAGCAGCTGGGACTCCTCTTCACACTTTGAATGCTGGAGCCACACTGCTGGCTACTTGCTCTCCCTGCTCCTACTCCCAGAAGGGATGCCAGAAGCGTTCAGTAGGCGCTCATCAATGAGCGGCTAGTGCAGGCACTGTGGGCAGCTGGTGAGAATATGGGGGCTGTTAGTTCATGCTGATACGTTGAGATGGTGATGCATCCAGGGTATGGATAGATCTGGCTTGCAGCTCAATTCTAGCTGACTCTCAGTTGAAGTTTTATGAATTCTGTCTGAGCCTTTTAAGATGGTAGGAGGATCCAAAAAGTGACTGGATTCTTCATATAGGGCTCAGAGCAGGCACACCTCATTTTATTTCTTCTTATGCTAACTTGTGGAGTGAGGTGCCCTAGCCCTGTTGGGTAGCTGGAGGCCCATGTTCATTATTTATATTCAAAGCTTGCTTTTCACTGTCACAAATTCTAATATGCATCTATGCATACTCATTATAAGTAGTTATAAGCATTTAAAGATGTAATTTCTGAATTGCCTTTTTAACCTGTCATCAAATCCTTGCAATGTAGTATCTAGAAAAGCATGGTTACAGACCAGTGACTTGTCTGTATAGATGAATGTTGTCACAGATTGTCCAGGGCTACTTTCTTGTTTCATGCTGGAATGGCAATGCCAAGTAGGCATGACAGATCATGGAGCAACAAGGCCATCTCAGTATTCACTACTGAGTTGAGAAAAGTCTACCCACCATTATGTACAGTCTTCATACTCCTCTTTAATGACATATAGTATTTCTCAGATTGGTATATTATTAAGCATTTAGATTGGATTTTTTCTCTTGTATCATTGTACTATGTAACATTGTATATAAAGCCCTTGTCTGGGTTGTTCATTAGCAGAGTTAGAGTTAAATTCATGTTGATTTCCATTGAGTCTCTATGAAGTTTAATTCTTTGGCTGATCGCTAGCAGTTCTTGGCAAGGTTTTGTTTTTTTTACTTTTGTATCCTCACTGCAACATTGAAAGTGTAGAAAATTGAGGGTACATAGAGTCTGAGGATCTGCAGAGAGAGGAGATAATAACTGTTAGGTGAGTTTATAACTTTGAAATTAACTCTAATGTGTGCTTATTGTTTAAAATGTACAAATGGAAATATTTTAAACCAAAGTCATAGTATTAGCAATTAGTAGCTGTGTACTGCACCTCCCCACTGTAATAACCCAAGTAAGTATCCACATATCTTATAATTTGCACTTTGGTTCAGTATTTTTCCCTGAGTCTATATGCAGCTCACTGTCAGCCTTCTCTTATGTGTCGGAGACGATGTTAAACCCCACACTATACTGCTGCACAGCAGACCTCTCTTGTGTTTTTCTACCACATTCATAACATCATTTGCAAAATCAATTCAAAGGTTCTGACAGCCATAAGGATTCATGTATTCCTGATGTGTATATGAGTAAGCTTCTCATTGACAAAAAACATGCTTGAATGTTCTTGCTGGAGACTGCAAAGTAGCCATCCCAGACTTTTCATGAGAGTTCCTCACTTGTCAGGGCATTCTGTGAACAGCTGCTCAGCCAGTCAGTTCCAGTGTGATAATGGCAGGTGCATCTCAAGTAGTTGGATCTGTGATGGTGATAATGACTGCGGAGACATGAGTGACGAGGACCAGCGCCATCACTGTGGTAAGTGAAAGCGGCTAATTCCTCTACAGATTCACATTCCAGGGAAACTCAGACCTGATTTTCATGGTTGGAGGGCTGGGTTGTCAGAAACTCCTGTTGAATGAATGCACACTAACAGAATGTTACCATAATGCTACCATTATTTCCTGCTGTTGGACACCATTGCTTATGTTTTAGGATGACGCAAAGTGGCTCGGTGCTCATTCTCGTTCACATCCGGCTAATGGGAATTCTTTCATTTCTAGAGTAGGTGACAGGAACTTAGTTGGTCATTCCTGATAACAGTGTGGCAGCCAACCACCCTAGGAGCTATGATGGGGTTGAGAAATTGTAGTATTCATCAGTGAGTTTATTACTGAGTACCATTGTTTTCAAACAATGTATTTTGATCATATCCCTTCCCCTCCAAATCCTCTCAGATCCTCCCCATTCCCTCCCACCCTTAACCAAGATGCTATCTGCAATGGATACTCTAATGGACTGTAAGTGGCTATATCAATACTCCATGGCAGGCCTCATGCCTGTGAGTAGCCGACACAATGAACTCAACGGAAACTCAAGCGGGCTTTTGCTTCATTTTGCTTTGTTGGGACTTTTCCTCTCGGTATTTTGTCTATTGACACTTTGAATTTTTCATTTCTTGTCTTTTTTTTCCCTCTTGTTTGATTGAAAGAGAAAACATAAAGTTGTGGGTTTGGGACATGGGGAGGATCTAAGAGCAGCTGGGATAGGGGAAGATATGATCAAAATATATTGTATGAAAAATTTTCTTAAAACTATTTTAAATTATAGGAGAAAGTGATTACTCTCATAACACAAGTACCACTTTTTTTTTTAAATTATTGCCAGCAAAACATGGAGTTGCTGCCTGAGGGGCTTTAGGTAGCATTGTGTCATCTTTCCCTCTTAGCACAGTAAGGACAGAGGTTCCTGATGCTTGTGTTTGGTAGTGAACTCACTTGCTGTGGCCAGAGCTCTACATCTGCTCTGCCATTGATGACTTACATGAACTATCTTCTCCCTTTTTACGTCTTGTTTGCGATGGGACTGAATAAGACATGAATGATTCTCAATCAGTATCTCAGTATCAGTGACCTTCCTGGCAACTCTGGCCTCTCTTAACTCTCCTCTTCGTTCTCAGTACTTGCAATATGTATTCAAAAGTCTAAACTTTTTAGAGGTGAAAGGTCCCTTCTGACTCTTTATCCATCGGGCTGTCTGACTTTGAGATGTCCAGTTAACCATTTTGAACTCAGTTTTCTCACCCATCAAATTGGTACCAAATTAGTAATCTCATTTTGTGCTTATATGATTACATGATGGAATATGAGGCATGGTGTTAAAATATAAGATGTTTGTTCGGTCCTGTGGAAGAATGGGAGGAAGGATTGCAGGAGTCAGAGGGGCCAAGGACACCACAAGAGAACCCACAGAATCAACCAACCTGGACTCATAGGGGTTCCATAGAGATTGAATCGATGACCATCAGGAGTCTGCATGGGTCTAACCTAGGCCCTCTGCATATGTGTTACTGTAGTGTAGCTTGGTCTTCTTGTGAGATTCTTAACAGTGGGAGCAGAGACTATCTCTGACTCCTTTTGGAACCTCTGAACTCCTATTGGCTTGGCTCATCCAGCATCAATATTATGGGAGGTGCCTCGTCTTATTTCAACTTGATATGACATGTTTGGTTGATAGACCTGGGAGGCCTGCCCTTTACTAAAGGGAAATGGAGAAGGAGTGGATGGGGAGGGGGAAGGAAGGGAGAAAGATGATCAAGGGGAAACTGCAGTCAGGGTGTACTATATGAGAGACTAAATTAATTTTAAAAAGGCATTTGCTCAAAATTCTAAAATGGAAGCTGTTTTCCGAAGCCTTATGGGAAAAATATGTCTTGAAGTAAATCTCACAGAAAAGTAGGCAGAGGTTTTTTTATGTTGAGGTTTTGCTTCTGAAAAATCCAGACTCAAACATTTGGGATAAAACCTTTAGAGGTATTTATCATCCTATCCTGCCCATATGATTTGTCAGAGTGTTCAAGATTATAAGATAGCATTTCCGAGCTCTGAGGGATTCTTGTCTTGCTTTGGTTTCAGAACTTTGGAACTGTTCCAGTACTCAGTTTACCTGTATAAATAGCAGACCTCCAAACAGGAGGTGCATTCCACAACAGTGGGTCTGTGATGGTGACGCAGACTGCTCGGATGCCCTCGATGAGCTGCAGAATTGCACCATGAGAACTTGCTCTGCAGGAGAGTTCAGCTGTGCAAACGGACGGTGTATCAGGCAATCATTCAGGTGAACTGGGATTCAAACACCTCCCTCTACACCTCAAATATCCACAGGGCCAGGGCTGACTCATACATTAGGCACAGTGGTCACAGGTCCAAGGGACCGTGATGCTCTAGGGCCATCCAGGGAAATGTTTGGATCTTTTTGAAATCCGGATCAGAAAAAGCATTTTAATATGTAACATTAATATATGTTTTATACTGATGTGGTTATTTATGTGTTTTTGTGGATGATGTGCTCCAAGAAGATCCTGGGGTTCATGAAAGCCATAATGTGGCCTTCCACAGATGAACAGAGAAACGAAAGAGTTAAGTTGACATTAGTTGGTGTGCCTCCTTCTCTTCCACTTGGGGGCAGGCATGGCTATAAGAACTGTTTCTGTATTTGCTCTCTGCTGAAAGAAGAAGAACAGCTATAAGTGCACGTGGTTCAGGGTCAAAGCAACTCCTGTTGAGTGTCAGGTGAGAAGGCCACAGCTTCTGAAATTAGGGATTCTTATGTAGAACATTTAAAATTCTTGACGCTGTCTCAAACAGACTCAGCCCCACAGTGTGCTGCTTTGGGGAATCTTGTGATTCCCTATGGTGTGGTTTCTTACCACTTTCTCCAAATGGGTCTCTTAAAATGAATTTTGTTTGTATAGTGTCCAGCCTCTTACCACTGTATGTAGTAAATCTTTGGCTATAAAGGAATAAAGAGACTAATAGAAGCCTCAATCAATATAAAGCAACCTCAAAATATTTTATCAAAATAAAGCAACCTGGAAAGGAGTTTGCTGATGGGACAAAGTATGTGATGTTGTAGACCTTCCCTAGATGTAGGGACTAGGCATCTGTGTATGTGGGACTGAAACAGAGATACGGGACCCACTCTAGGGTTAAAAAGCACAGAGGCTCTTTCAGTACCAGGAACTATCAGATTTCCATGGCTAGAGTAGGAGACTCAGAGCAACAGAGGCCTGGGGCAAATGCCCCATTGCTAGATGATAGCTGAGATAGGTCTGGAATACAGAGTGGCCAAGATTTATGTATGATGATGGTATCTTGAAGAGGAAAAAACGGTCATGTGCCACAAAAGTTGAGACATCATCAGTGCAGTACAGTGGATGGCATCGAGTAAGGACGGATGTAACCTAGAAAGCATTTGTGGATTGTTATTGGGGCAGTCAAAGTGAGTTATCTCCCTGTCAGGTTGAGAATTCTGTTCTAGTTTCAGTAAGTAGTCAGTTCCATTGCTTTTAGATGTGAACACCTGAAACCCCAGGGCTTTGTTTTGATGAGACTGGGTTGTCTCTGCCTCCCTTTCTATGGTCCCCTCCACCCGACTCTTGTTCCCCCCTCCCCACCCTTTCTATGGTCTCCCTGCTCCCACACCCCTGTACTTCCAGGTTTTTACTGTCTTTGGTCATCTTTCTCTTTTCCTCCCTTCTTTTTCTGCAATCCTTGCATTTTCTTATTCCTTCTTGTATTTCTGTTTTTTTTTTCTTTCTAAATTTCTTTTGGCAGCACTACAGCAGAATAAGAAAACAAAGCAAAACAAAATAAAACTGTTCTCTGGAAACCTGGGCTATAGGGCCCAAATCCTGTATATCTAAGTGACATCAGAATCGCGTGCCAAGTCTCCAGCCTGGCGGAGTGTGTGCTCCCCCATTTGACACTGTGGGACAAGAGGATGGTTTTCGTCTTACACTTTGCAGTGGTGTTTGCTGAGATTGGGTTATGGCAGGAGTGCTTGTTGGAGTAATGGGATGCTCCTGTGCCAGAAACCTGGTGGTTTGCTCGTTGTGTAAAAAGTAAGCTAGCTAAGGGGAGACATTGATGTCTCAGATCATTTGGGAGTTATTTGGTTTTCTGGAAAATCAAGTGGGCTAAGTCTGTTTTCTTTGACCAAGGTTTTCTTCATAGATCTATGCATATACCTTAGGTTTAAATCGTATTGGCAGTACTCTAGGCTTGTGGATGGCAGCTCTAGTTAGCAGGCATGGTCAGTGCACAGTTGTAAAACTGACTAGATTCATCTTTGGTGCCCTTAGCTCCTGGGCCTCCTTCCATCATTTAATGAATTATTGTATATTAGCATTGTCTATATTTATCCTAAATTCTTTTATGCATATGATAAACTGTCACCATGACCCTGTTCAGTAAGCATGGCTTTTTATGAGTATGACTCATGGTATCTTAAGAAACTGTTTCATACATGGGACCTGGGAATGTTAGGTATCAGAACTAAGACTACAACATGCAAGTTTGCCATTATTTCATGATAATCTACAGCTTTTAATCTTCCCATTACCATAACTAACTCACATATCATGAACAATCCCAGGAGAATTATATGAAGAGGTCTGCCAATGCAAACATTAACCCAGTGAAGAGATAGGTATTTTGAAAAGACACTATCCAACAACAATTCTATATATAGGACCCAGAGTTCATGCTAAGGATTTGTATACAATTTGTCTGTCTAGAAAGTGTCCATAAAGCTATTCCATGAGTTACAAATGTATGAATCATGTTATTTGCCCTATAAAACAACGGGAGAACGAATCTATATTTACATTTATTATGCAGCCACCAGCACGAGGGGAAGCCTTGCAGATGGCCAAATCATGGATGGTTCCAGAGTTGGAGATTGGTGGGGTTAATGCATATCTTGGAGGTAGAGAGCTAAGGCACTGTAATCTCGTTAAAATGGTCTCTGTGGTCCTTTGTCTCATAACACAGGTGCGATCGGCGCAATGACTGTGGGGATTACAGCGATGAGAGGGGCTGCTCGTACCCACCCTGCAGTGCAGATCAATTTACCTGTCAGAACGGGCGATGTATCACTAGGTTCTTTGTCTGTGATGAGGACAATGACTGTGGAGATGGTTCAGATGAGCAGGAGCACCTATGTCACACCCCAGAACCCACATGCCCCCCTCATCAGTTCCGGTGTGACAACGGGCATTGCATTGAGATGGGGAAAGTCTGTAACCACGTGGATGACTGCTCAGACAACAGTGATGAGAAAGGCTGTGGTGAGTACAGCAGGGGGGAGGGGAGCTTTTAAGGTCTCCTGGGACTCTCCATCCTGTCTTCTGCAAAGAAAATTTACACACACACACACACACACACACACAATATTGCTTTCTTATGAATAGATAGAGGTATTTTGGTATACCAGGTAGAGCAATATTCAGGGTGTCCTTTAAGAGAATTGTTCAATAAGGCATCCAGAATGAAGAGAACATTGAGGTTCTCCCAGGGTCCTTGGCTTGCTTTTCATATTCATCTTTGGGACACTGGAACAGAAGTCTCCTCTTCACACTGACAACCAAATGTAAGGAGGCAACTGAAATATGATATGAATTGTGCCCGTTTGAATTCCACACTACCAGTGGGCCATGCTCTCTGTGCAGTTTATTCTTTTCTGCATGGTGGCATTCCTCTGACCAAAAAAAAAAAAAGTGTAAAAGCAGAGAATGTATCATTTTCTTTTTTCTCCCATCATCGGTCATTGAATGTTCTCACTATATACATTTGCCAAATTGACTCAGAGTGTGTGTGTGTGTGTGTGTGTATACATGTGTAGAGAAATCTAGAATGAAAATACTATGGAAATTTGTGGAATTATAATATTGAGTTATGAACGTTATTTCCTGAAGTACACAAAATTTAAGTTTTCACCAATATTTAAAAATATATTACATTTTAAAACGGAGTGTTTTATTTAGATGACATACACACAAATAGTATGATAAAGTTTTTAATATTAATTTTAATGAAGATAGAGTTCCATTGTGGTTTCTGTATTTTATTGTTTCTTTTTTTATTTAACATATTTATTAATTTTGTTGTTTTGGGACAGGGACTCACTTTGTAGGCTAGGCTAGCCTGAAACTCACTTTGTAGACCAGGCTCTCCTGACAGTCATGGAGAAGTGTCTACCTCTGCCTCCTCAGTGCTAGGATTTAAGACAGACTTCACCATGCCCTGATCTTTTCTGAGACCTGATCTTTCTGCGTGTATAGTTCAGTCATTCTTTGTCTCCTTCAGTCTTTCAAGTGCTGGTGTTACAGGCTTACACTGCCATACCTGGTTCTCTGTAGAAACCAGATCCTTTGTGATGCATCACTCAATTTTAATGTTCAACTTGAAAAGGAAAGTCAACGTCCAAACTCACAGCCAGCAGGATTGCTAGTAATCTAGTATACATTATTCTTTTTGCAAGCAATAAAACCAGCAGATGGCTAGACAATAAATTGCTTAAGACTATGTGGTAAATTAACCTAAGTTGAAGTAGAGTTGGTTGGATCATGGGTTTTGCATCTGCCATTCATTAAGAAGTATATATTCTTCTGCTTTAGGGTGGGCTTGGTCACCTGTTCCAGTGTCAGTGCTGTGAGGGTCCTATCTTGGAGCGAATCCCACCCCATAAGGCAGATGTATATATCACACTGGTGGCTTGCGATTAGTCAGAGCACGAGTGTCACACCACTGAAGTGGTGTTACAAGTGAGCACACTGGGCCATCTCTTGCTTTGTTTCTTCTCTCACCATTTTGTTATTAAGCTCACAGAAAAATGGACACAGTGGTTTGTGACTAATGTCCCAGCTACTTGGGAAACTTTAGCTGAGTGTTCAAGACTATGTCTGCTTTAAAGTACTAGTCGCATTAAAGGGTTAAGATGGGTAGAGTATGCTGGATATCCCTATATATAGTTTTGTGCAGGTGACTGAAGAACCTGTAAAAATCTATGGCTGATATTGCTGCATATTATACTGTTCATATGCATCTATACATGTGTATACAATTTGAGTGTTTAAACATTTCAGTCATGCTGTAAACTTTGAAATTTACTGTGTTGCACAGAAATTAAGTCTTATTAGATGAGAAACTTTAAACTTAGTTCTTCAGTTTTAAATATGTCTTATTTAATATAGTTTGATTATAGAAACTTAATAAGGAATTCTCTAATGGGAGGAAAAAGATTAAGCTGGGGAAGAAGTTGAAAAATTACTGACTTTCAAATGATCATTGTGGCCTTTTTGAAAATCCCAGTGGCAAGCCGGGCAGTGGTGGCGCACGCCTTTAATCCCAGCACTTGGGAGGCAGAGGCAGGTGGATTTCTGAGCTCGAGGCCAGCCTGGTCTACAGAGTGAGTTCCAGGACAGCCAGGGCTACACAGAGAAACCCTGTCTCGAAAAACCAAAAAGAAAAAAAAAAAAAAAGAAAAGAAAATCCCAGTGGCCTCTATTCTTCTGTTATGATTTGCTAAGAACTGGTATCATATGGTAGGTTGATTTTGAGTGTATTATGGGCCTATGGCAGATATTTTAGGTTCTCGAGTAACTATCTTTTGCTTATAGGCATTAATGAGTGCCAAGATTCTTCAATCAGTCGCTGTGACCACAACTGTACAGACACCATTACCAGTTTCTACTGTTCCTGTCTTCCTGGGTACAAGCTCATGTCTGACAAACGTACTTGCGTGGATATTGACGAGTGCAAGGAATCACCCCAGCTCTGTAGTCAGAAGTGTGAAAATGTGGTAGGCTCCTATATTTGTAAGTGTGCCCCTGGCTACATTCGTGAGCCAGATGGAAAGAGCTGCCGGCAGAATAGCAACATCGAGCCCTATCTCATCTTCAGCAACCGTTACTATATAAGAAACTTAACTACAGATGGCTCGTTGTACTCCCTGATTTTGCAAGGATTGGGCAATGTTGTGGCCCTGGACTTTGATAGAGTAGAGAAGAGGCTGTATTGGATTGATGCAGAAAAGCAAATCATTGAGAGGATGTTTTTGAATAAGACAAACCGGGAGACCATCATAAGCCACAGGTTAAGACGCGCTGAAAGTCTGGCTGTAGACTGGGTCAGCAGGTAAGAACACAACCTCTGGTATGGCTTCTGTTTTGGACAAGGTTTCTTTGTTGTTGACCAGCATATGCTTGAAGAAGGGACACTGGGTTGGCAGAAGTGGACCATTGTGCCTTGGCTTCACGTGGCTTCTGGGGATTCAGGTCCCACTTATCAATGAACCATCTCTCCAACCATGGCGATTTGTAAAACCATTAGAAATTCTGAGTTTTTCAGGGCAATAGGGAGTTGCTTCTTTCAACTTATGTACGTAGAAACATTTGATAAACTTTCTTGTTTCCCTGTGTCTTCTTTTGTTTGAGGAATGTGCCATGGAACAGATGCATGTATAAATCTCAGGGAGCTCAGATAGGAAACTGGGCATATAAACAAAGAGGCTATCATGGTAATCGCTGTCTTTCCATTGCAGAAAACTCTATTGGTTGGATGCCATCCTAGATTGCCTGTTTGTCTCTGACCTTGAAGGTCGACAACGCAGAATGCTAGCCCAGCACTGTGTGGATGCAAACAATACCTTCTGCTTTAAAAATCCCAGGGGAATTGTCCTTCATCCTCAAAGAGGGTATGATTCCTCTGTAATCTTGGGCCTTTTTCTTCATGTATTCAATCACTTGTTCATGTAACTACTTATGGACCAATATCTTGCTGGGATCTGTTTCTGTTTTCCTGCTTGGTGAATGTGTTAGTACAAGGATAGTTATCAGTTGGACTCTAACTTCTCATCTTTTGAGTCACATTTGAGTTGTATGCATGGGAAATTGTGATATTTCTTTAGTGGACTCCCTATATCAACGCCACTGAAATATACAAGGGTTCATTTTGAGGACTACTGGACACCATCCTTATTGTTATGGATATTTTTGCCAGTCCTCTGTCCTTTTTCTGAAAGACTCTGAGATGGGAACTTCATTTCTCTAGATGGAGAACAGCTGTATCTTTTGGTTTCGGGGTCTGAACCCTCTGTGTTTGCTCCCACAGGCATGTCTACTGGGCAGATTGGGGTACTCAAGCATACATTGGGAGAATTGGCATGGATGGAACCAATAAGTCTGTGATTATCTCTACCAAGATCGAGTGGCCCAATGCCATCACCATTGACTACACCAATGATCTCTTGTACTGGGCAGATGCTCACCTGGGTTACATTGAGTATGTACCTTGAAAAAAAAAGACAAATTAAGTAACCAATTACAAACTAGCAGGGCTGTGCTTTCACAGGATTCATCTCAACAACCATGTATTCATCTTCCAACTGGCCTGTGCACTCAGTCACTCTGAGCTCCCTTCTCTTTTGTAATACCAGCTTGGCCTTAAGCTTTGTGTGTGTCTAGGGATGACTTTCAGTTTCTACTGAGCTCTTCAGCCTTAGCTCTTACTACCTACCAGAAGATGCATGGAGCTCTATAGAAATGAGCAGAAATAGAATGGTTAGAGTTTATGATTAGTGAAGACAGGATGTCAGGAGCCTGGCAGATTGACTCAGCAATTCAGAGAGTGTTCTCTTCTTGTAGAGGACCTGGGTTCACTGCTTCCTAGGGCCCACGTGGAATGGCTCACAATAATCTGTTACTTCATCTCTAGGGGATCTGATGCCTCTGGCCTCTGAAGGCATCTACACACACACACACACACACACACACAGAGAGAGAGAGACACACACACAGATCTAGAAAACAAAAATAATGCTTAACTCAGGAAATCAAAAGTGCTCAATGGGCAGAGCCAGCATAAAAACATTATTAACCCATAACACCTAAACCACCTCTATGAACTGGTGATTCTGTCAATCTCTGTGGCTATTCCAGTTTTTGAGTATAGCTTTTAAACTTTGATGTCATTTGCCATTTGTTTAGAGACCCAGAGGGGTAGAATTTTCCTGATTGATGGCTTTACTCACTGATCCTGGAGGACATTTAGAGGAGAGGGGTTACTTACACTCTGTTCTTCCTACCACCAGGTTCTCTGATTTGGAGGGTCACCATCGGCACACAGTGTATGACGGGACGCTGCCTCACCCCTTTGCTCTTACCATTTTTGAAGACACTGTTTTTTGGACAGATTGGAATACACGGACGGTTGAAAAGGGAAACAAATATGATGGATCAGGTCGAGTCGTGCTGGTGAACACAACGCACAAACCCTTTGACATCCATGTGTACCATCCATACCGGCAGCCGATTAGTGAGTAACTGGTGGGCCTCGGAGCAGTTGCCTTAGGGAACATGATTTTCAGGGACTCATTGACACTTGTTAAATGTTTTCTTTGAAATACCTGCTGAGAATTAAGAGGAATTCGTTTCCCTACTTATAAATCAAATTTATATTCTGCAGTGTTGGGCTAGAACCCAGGCCCCTGTGCTTGCTAGATGTGCACTCTGCGTTTGAGTTTCTTAGCTTTTAGACTAGGTATGTAGCTAAGGGTGGCCTTGAACTGACCAGTGACCTCCTCCTAAGTGAATGACACGTATTCCCATAGTTAGTATTTTGGTGGGAGGACTGTTGTACTTTAAGGTGAGTTAAATATCAACTGATTCCATCCCTAAGCACTTTGAAAAATAAGAACATTCTGTATCTCTATCAATATGCAATTATAGCACCTTTAACAATTATCCCTTAATAGCAAATAAAATTTAGAAGAAAATTGTAGTCATTATGAAATAGTTATTATATCTCTGCTCATGGCAGCATGTTTTGAGTCACACAAATGTTATTATTTCCCTCTTCTGAGAAAATAACGGTGGGTGGAAGAGCATACTCCATTCTTTGTGAGTTTTTATTCTGCTTCATGCAATTAAAGTTAATTAATCTTTTAGAAATAATGTGAGAGAGGTTTGAAGTATACTTTTGGAGATGCAGATTGGCTTTTCGGGGTCTGATTTGTTGTTATGTCTTGCTAAAAACATCTGAAAAACTTTTTTCTTTTTAAATTTGTTATGCCTTGACTAACTCAGTGCCTGGGCACTTCTAAACCTCCTCACAGCCAGCACATTCTCCTCTACAGCATTCCTGACTTAACACTTAAATATATATTTTGTCTTGTTGTCCTGGATCCTTCTGGGCAGCCCCCTTATCTTTGCTCCTCAAGATGCTTCTGGGCAGCCCTTCTAGGGGCCACTTTCCTTCTTGTACCTACATTTCTGCCATTATGCCCTCCTGTTCCTTCCTGATTTGGTCAGTCCTACTCCTTTCTTCTGGCTGAGATCCTTTCTTTCCATGTTTCTTCTCCTGGGAACCTAAAAGTCCCCCCTCCCCTCTCCCTCTCCCTCCTCCTCTTGCTTCAGCTATTAGCTGTTGGCTCTTTATTGATCAATCAAGAACCAACTGGTGACAGGGACCTTCAGCATTTGGGCGCGCAGATTCTCATTTTGGGGGCCAAATCAAGACAAAGTTTTGTCAATTCCCAACATCTCAGCCTTTCTGTGTAAATAGAAAAAAGGTTCTTCTCTCAGACATAAATTGATCATAACCATTACAATTATATAAATTACAAAATATGATATACAATTAATATCCAGTCCATCATATTTGTCAATTAGATAAAGCACTCTACCATCTATCCTAACTTAAAGAACTTACAGTATTATACTTGAGTTATGTTCTGATTTTGGTTTGCATTACCATCTGAAAACCATTCTTTCAAATCTATGTCATCTCTCTCAATGCTAAACAAGTTTGATTATGAGACTATAACTAGTCTTCAACCCTGTCAGAAATCTGAGAATAAATTATTATCTGAATATGTAGGAAGTACAAAAACATAGCTTCCAAAAATTAAAAAAATAAGAGAGAGCTGACTACCTGGACAGTTCCCTTATTTCTTATAATGTTGGAGCATCTGTCTTCAGCCTTCTGGCCCAGAACCATCTGACAAACCTTGAAATGAAGCAGGAACTATGAAGGACTAGTTTGCTCTGTCTTTGCAAACTGACTATCCTGCATTGTGTTTTATTTCCTGGACAGTAGTGTCTGTAGATAAATAGGGCAGTTTTTGTCCAGTAGCTACCTTGCCATAACTGGAGCAACTCTATATGGAAGTTTTGATGCTCAAATTCTTCTTTGGAGTAAACGGGGAAGCTGTCAGAAGCAGACATGTCTCATTGTCAAATGACTGTCACATTCTGTAGATTTCTGATGTTTTTGAAGACTATCTATGTAAAATATATCTGAACTGTTAAACCTTAACTACTCTTAGCCATTTTGAGTAATATTGAAAATATTTTATTATAATTAAGTCAGAATCTAATATAACCATGAGTATACTATCTGGCCCTTAACTTGAGTTATTTAATCATCCTAAACAGTTTGTAATAGCAGTTATTAGAAATACTGGGTCTAAGCCTTGTAATTTTTAAATGAATTGCAAAGTTTATATCAATATAAGAAATTTATAGCACTGAAAACCTTAATTCTATATCAATATATAAATTCTGTAACAATTTTTCGTCACCCCTACTCAGCAGGAAGAAGTTGTGGAGAGTCATCATCCCAATCTCTTGGGTTTGAGTGTCTGGTTATGGTTATTTTACAAATTATAGATAGGTTGTCATTTTAAGGGACGTTTGGCATAATTTTGAACAGGGAGGAAATATATAGGATGGATTACTAAATTTATTCTTGAATAAAGTATTGTATAGCCATAATCCTACAATGGCAGAAATCTCTATAATTGATGCAAAATTAAAGTTATAATTTCTAACATCTGACAAACTTAGAAGTAAAGAAAAATGAGAATTATCACCATAATGGTATTCAATATCTCTTTCTGGATGTTAATAGTCTTTATATGGTTTTACTGTAACTTAAGTTAATCTTTGTTTCTAAGGGGAGACAGAGAAACTTAAGACACTGCACAGGCTGTCTATGTATGGCTCTCTCACCCAATCAATCCTTAGGATGAGAGAGACTTGATATATGAGAAAGTGCTGGGAATCACAACTTATATTTGAAATCTGGCACAGAATGCAAGCTGTATTGTAGTTTACTTTCCCAGGACTTGGAGAAACATCAAAACCACTATCTGTGTTATTTAAACATCGGGATGATGATAAAACTGGCAGCTTTCTTTTAGTTAAGGAATGATAAATTCTATGTCCAGCTCTGTGTGCTGCTAATTGGTATTTGACATTCAAGGCAAATAACGAATGCATGCTTTCTTCTTCTGTTCTGTAGTGAGCAATCCCTGTGGTGACAGCAATGGTGGTTGTTCTCATCTGTGCCTCATCAAAGCAGGAGGGAGAGGATTCACCTGCGAGTGTCCTGATGACTTCGAGACTGTTCATCTTCGAGGCAGAACACTTTGTATGCCCATGTGCTCCAGCACACAGTTCCTGTGTGGCAACAACGAAAAGTGAGGCACCTGCTCCCCTTTTCAAATTGTCCCACCTCCCCTTGGGCATACATTGACTCTAGAGAGCTGGGCAGAGATTTTCTTTTCTCATTTTTGAGATGAATTATTGCTGCATAGTTGGTAATGGTCTACAAGTCATTCTGTAGCCCACGCTGGCCTGAAACTCACAGCAATCCTCCTGTTTCAGCTTTCTGAATGATGGGAGTATAGGTTTTCATCAACTGAGATTTTAGTATACTAGTTTGGCTCATTAGTGGGACCAAACTTTCTATCTAGATAAGATATTTCTTGAGTAAAAGAAATTTATCAAGCAAAGAGATAATGAATATAATGCAATTTATAAAGAAGAAAACTATTTCTTATTTCTAATAAACCGTCGTGAAGATTAAGGCTAGGATGCTTTTAACCACATACTGCTCCTTAACTATAATTACCAAGGGTTCTATCTGTCATTCATTTGAGTCAGTCATTGGGCGAATTCAATCCAGAATTAGGTGGGAACCAGTGGTGATGTTTTTAGATCCATCTGTTTTCTCTCCATAACTGGTTCCATTGTAAATAGAGCAGCAATAAATAGATGCATAAACATCTCTATGGGAGGATATGGAGTCCTCTGGGATAGGAGAGGAGTGGTCTGGCTGAATTCTATTTTTAATTTCAGAAACTACCATCCTGGCTATACTAGATTACAGCCCCACTGTAACGAATTCAGGCCCTTCTCTCCCCATCCTTGACAGTCTTTGTGGTCTGGTTCTTTGATGATAGTCATTCTGACTGGGGTTTGGTGGTACCTCAAGGAAGTTTTAACTTGCATTCCCCTGCCTTTTGCTTTTTTTTTTTTTAACTGTTCATTTTTTAGCCCATTTGTTGAGCTCATTGTAATTTTTGCTTTTTGGGTGTTTGTTGTAGTTCATTGTAAATTCTGGATGTTAACCCAACATCTGAAGTAGAACTGACAAAGATTTTTTTTCCCACTCCGTGACTGTTTGCAGAAGAAATAGCCCTCCCCTTTTCTTTCTACTTGTTAAAGTTTGAGTTTTGGTAAATGATGTGTGCAATTATGGAGAAGGCTCCACGTGGCTTTACCATATATCTGTCATGACATAAGTACTCAGTAATCCTTAGAGCCTCCCAGCTTTCCAAAAAATATTCAAATGTCTTACTTCATTCCGGTAGATAATCGTGTAATTTCTTTCTTTCTTTCTTTTTTTTCTGTTTATTAGCGTTTTATTGTCTTTTTCAAATTTTCTTATTAGATATTTGCTTTATTTACATTTCAGATGTTATCCCTTTTCCTTGTTTCCCCTCTGAAAATGAAAACCCCCTATCCCAACCCCACTACCCCTGCTCACCAACAACCTCCCCCCCCCCACCGCTTTCCTGACCTGGCATTCCCCTACACTGGGGCATTGAGCCTTCACAGGACCAATGGCCTCTCCTCTCACTGATGTCTAAAAAGGCCATCCTCTGCTACATATGTAGCTGGAGCCATGGGTCCCTCCATGTGTACTCCTTGGTTGGTGGTTTAGTCCCTGGGAGCTCTGGGGGTACTGGTTGGTTCATGTTATAGTTCCTCCTGTGGAACTGCAAACCTCTTCAGCTCCTAGGATCCTTTCTCTAGTTCCTCCATTGGGGACCCTATGCTCAGTCCATTGGTTGGCTGTGAACCATGGGTATTTTGATCCCCCTTCTAAGAAGGAGTAAAGCATCCACACTTCGTTCTTCCTTCTTGTTGAGCTTCATGTGGTCTGTGATGTGGTCTTGGGTATTCCGAGCTTTTGGGCTAATATCCACTTATCAGTGAGTGCATACCAAATCATGTATTTCTAAAAACATAATTCTATTTGTGTCCTCCCCACATCACTTGGGATTCATTATCTAATTCATTTCTCCATGTGACCATTGCTCAGTCAATGGCCCTCGGTGAGTTTCTACAGACCTAACTCTCTTTGTGCAGGTGTATCCCCATATGGTGGAAATGTGATGGACAGAAAGACTGCTCTGATGGTTCTGATGAATCAGACCTGTGCCCACACCGCTTCTGCCGTCTGGGTCAGTTCCAGTGTTGGGATGGCAACTGCACGAGTCCTCAGGCTTTGTGCAATGCTCGCCAGGATTGTGCCGATGGCTCTGATGAAGACCGTGCTCTCTGTGGTACGTTGGGTTCCTTTCTGCCTTCTTTGCCCATTTCTGTAGTTGATTCTGTAGAATCAACCCCAAATCTCATTCAAAAAATTTGGAGAAAAGTTAGGGCTAACCCTGTATGTATTTTAATAGAGGGTTTGAATTTGAACTTTTAAGGTCAATAGTAAGTTATCTAGATGGTTGGTTTTCCCTCTATGTGTGGGTTGCAGAATCCTCCTTGAGCTGACATTGAGAAAGAATCTTTCTCTTCACTTTAAATGAAGGCTGGGTTTTCTCTCTTATTACTACTGTTCCCCAACTACAAACTAAAAACAGAACATTAAAAGTAGCAATAATCACAAACTTTGAAAACAATTGAATGATAAAAGGACAGAATTAGAAGGTGTTTAGTATCTGGCCCCCAATTCTGTGTGAAGAAAAGGACGTGAACTTAGAGTCTAATAAAGGTCTATTAGTTATTGTAATAAGAATAACTCTCTATGTAGTCGTCATTATTACCAATGACTACACAAGAGCATAAACCCAGTGAAAGGAAGTTAAAATGGCATTGTCTAGACTCCGCCAGTGTGAACTGGGCCCTCCCACCCTTGACAGCCTCTTGACTGGTAACCAAATGCCATTTGCAGAGCATCACCGGTGTGAGTCCAATGAGTGGCAGTGTGCCAACAAGCGCTGCATCCCAGAGTCCTGGCAGTGTGACTCAGTGGACGACTGCCTGGATAACTCAGATGAGGACGCTTCACACTGTGCTGGCCGGACATGCCGGCCTGGCCAGTTCAAGTGTAACAACGGTCGCTGCATCCCGCAGAGCTGGAAGTGTGATGTAGACAATGATTGTGGCGACTATTCCGATGAACCCATCCATGAATGCAGTGAGTTCCCCAGGGTGGGCCCACGCAAAGCCGAGGCCAGTAGACAAGCAGATGGGCACACATCCCTCTGCTTCAGTCTAAGAGAAGGAAATACCCTTTCTTGTCTTTTCCTGAAAACTCCAATCACTACAACATAAAACACAGTTGAGTGGTTTATATTTGTAACCAGAGCCTGGCCTACCTCCTGTGCAAGGCCCTGAGTGGTCCAGCCATGCAGAATACAATATAGAGCACTCGTGTGATACACACTGAGGTCAAGAAGGTGAGGCCTCAGCATTACAGGTCAATAGAGTAAGGCTCATGTTAAGTTCATGGTCACATTACCACAGAACCAGCATTTCAACTCAAGGATTTTACTTTAAACCGGGTATATACTTCGGTCTTAGTTAGGCTTTGATTGCTGTGAAGAGACACCATAACCATGGCAACTCTCATAAAGGAAAACATTTAATTGGGAATTGCTTACAGTTTCAGGGGAGCATGGCTGCATGCAGGAAATGGTGCCTGAAGTGTTCTACATCCGGATCCTCAGGCAGCAAGAATAGAGTAACCCTGGGCCTGGCTTGAGCTTCTGAAACCTCAAAGCTCATAACCATGACACACTTCCTCTAACAAGGCCACACCTACTTCAGCAAGGCCATGCCTCCTAAAAATGTCACTCTTTATGGGTCTTTGGGGATCATTTTCATTCAAACCACAAATCCCTTCTGGTCTAAACTACATCACAAACCTAATGAATGGTGCTGAGATAACAAGAAAAGTTAGGGCTCTAATATTCTGCTCAGTGAACAGATCACACCTAATGGAGATGCCCGTTGACAGTCTGTTAGTGGTTACATGGTAATTGTTGACTGCAGGCACCACGTCCTCTGTATAACCACAGTGAGGAGCCTTCTGGTGCTGTTTCCAGCAAGACTGGTACTTCCACTCTCATTTCTTGATTTCTTCCTTTTTTCAGTGACTGCTGCTTACAACTGTGACAACCACACTGAATTCAGCTGCAAAACTAATTACCGCTGCATCCCGCAGTGGGCAGTGTGCAATGGTTTTGACGACTGCAGGGACAACAGTGACGAGGAAGGCTGTGGTAGGAAGGGCTCTGGGGCCTGGGGAGGGGCAAGAGAATGCCAGTGTCAAGCGCTGCTTTCATAAATGTAGATGTCCCATCTTTTTTTGCCTCTGGAAAGGAACTTGGAGTCATTGGGGGAATCTTAAATGACATCTGGTCCCAAAGCAGATAAGTTAAAGAAGATATCATTAAGATGTTAGGAGCATGTTTAATTTCTTCCAGATGTACAGTCCTTATTCATACATGACATGTCTAAATAGCTTTTCTGATCTCACAGATGGTAGAAGGTACAAAATGCCACAAAAGAGGTATTTCCAAATCTGGATGTATTATTTCATGACCATAATATTCTAAGTGTCTTTGTGACTTTTCTAATCATCTAGTAGGCAGGTGTAGTCACTCTAGCAACATTAAAAAAAAGTTAGGCAAAAGAACAAATTTAATGGAAATTGTCAAAATCAGGTCTGTACTGTCTCTTAAAACCAAAGCATCTGAATGTATATGGTTTAGAGAGAAAAAAAAGGTAATTGGCTCTAAAAGGTAACTGGATCTAAAGAACTAAAGATGGTGTAATAGAATGTTCTGTTGACTCCATTTTAAGCCTCTGACAATCAATGTTTTAGCATCTTGTTGTCAATTACAAACTTGATATCATATTTTACTTTTAGAATAGTTTCTATAAAATGTAATAATGGCCAGACATATACCTTTCTTTAATCACTGAGGCAGAGGCAGGCAAGGCAGCCAAAGAGATAGCCTTCCTCCCGCAAGATAATAAATTAACTTTCAAGACAGAGGCTAGGTTAGGGTTAGCTAAACAGGGGGAAGCCCTATGTCTGGATGCTTCAAGAATATGGAAACATAATTCTCACTACATCATAATGAAGCTGTAGCCTTAGCTTATGACGTCTTGAACATGATTGTGCTTTGTAGAATCGGTGCCTTGTCATCCTTCTGGGGATTTCCGGTGTGGAAATCACCACTGCATCCCTCTCCGCTGGAAGTGTGATGGCATTGACGACTGTGGAGATAACTCAGACGAGGAAAACTGTGGTAAGTGACCCCGTGAGCTGCAGGGGCTGGGATGTCGGTCTATATAATTCATCCATTCTTCCTCAGAGGGTAGGATATCAGTTCATTGGGCCATTTTCTCTGGGCTATGAAAGTGTATATTTTCCTTCTGAAATGCTAATCAGTCAAGCTTTGGGAGAAGGTATCTGTGAAGGGGATATTTGATCAAGTCTACTTTGGTCTGCTACACACACACACACACACACACACACACACACACACACACGTATAGGTAACTGTTTTGTAGGAGGTGTAATGACTTAGCAATTGGACATGATTCTGAGGGAAGGAAGCTAGAGAACTAGATCATGTCAAAGTCAGTATTAAGTTTTGAATGAGAAGGTGTGTTTGGAAAATAAGCCCCAGTTAACATTTATTGTCATTGTCTCATGATATATTTTCAGTTTCAAGTTTCTTTTTAGTTATATCCTTTTCAGCTTTAGTTATGTTTTAGAAGTCCTCAGCCTTGGCCAGAGGCAATCAGGAGAATTAGGGTCTTGATTACACCTAGCAGTGTCAACCTGCTAAGACTTGTTACACAAAAGAGTGGTCTAGGTGGTACTTCTCAGCCCTGTGGGAGTCAGAAAGAGGAAAGTCACAAGCCCAAGGTCTCCTTGGATCATAGTGTGACTTTAAGGCCAGCCTGAGAAACTTAGTGAGATCATATATGCACATGATGTTTGTATGTGTATATATGTGTATACATATATGTATGTATATGTGTATCTCTATCTCTCTGTATCTCTCTATCTCTATCTATCTATCTATCTATCTATCTATCTATCTATCTATCTATCTATCTATCTATCTATCTATCTATCTATTCCAAGAATGTAACTCAGTGTTAAAACACTTGTCCTTCATGGATGATGTCCTAGGTTCAATCCCCACTACTATTACATGAGCAAAAACAATAATAAATTTAGTTCATATTGAATACTGTCATTGATTAACTAGAGTTTTGTAAAACTTCTTAAAGGTCATTATAGACTTGAAATTTAGTTTGTTTGTCAAGGTCTTACTATGTAGCTCTGGCGGTCTTCGAACTCAGTATGTAGACCAGGCTGGCCTCTGCTTCCCAAGTATTGGGATGAAAGGCTGCGCTACCATGTCCAGCAAGGCATAGGATTTTGTTTTAGAATGACTGGATCACAGGACAGAATTGGGTACCCAAGGGCCCAGGCCAGCTCCCCAGGCGGGATTCCCAGTGCACACTGATGGCCAGGTGCCTCTCTTTTTCAGTTCCCCGGGCATGTACTGAGAGCGAGTTTCGATGTGCTGATCAGCAATGCATCCCTTCTCGATGGGTCTGTGACCAAGAAAATGACTGTGGAGACAACTCGGATGAAAGGGACTGTGGTAACTATCAGGACACACAGAATCTTACACTGTGACACTGTGGGGACTTTGTAAACCAGTGTTGATAAGTTCTTTAGCGTGCAATGACATAATTTTCGTAGTGTTCAAGTTCCACTTAACATGGTATCTTCTGCATTTTCTGTTCTTTATGTTTAACTTACAATAGTCTTATCATAGTGATAGGAAGATAAGAAAGGTACTTGTGACCCTGGGGTAGAGCACAGAGCATTGGGACAGATACTCTAAATACTGATTAAATGGTGGGTGACGTCATGTAACCTTGAAATTATTATTTCTGAGGAGGAATTTAAGAGCCGAGGTTACCCAACAGGGAGATAGGAGTATTCATCTCCATATGCTGAATGGAGAAAATGAATTGTGAGTTTGTCTATTTTACTGACAGTAGCGAGAGTTCACTGTGAGTCAGCCATGGGGTATGGGTAGGAAAGGAGCAATAGCCTCTGCTCTCCATGTGCCCAGTTCCATGAGCTCTTCCAAGAATTATGATCTTTCCTCTTCAGAGATGAAGACCTGCCACCCTGAACATTTTCAGTGTACGAGTGGACACTGTGTACCCAAGGCATTGGCGTGCGACGGAAGAGCAGACTGTCTGGACGCTTCCGATGAGTCTGCTTGTCGTAAGTGCCAGCTCAGTTGAGGTTCTGAGCGTCTCAGTGCCTAGGAAGGCAATTTAGACACAACCCACCCCTTAGTTTAAATATTTAAATATTTGAGGAAAATCAATATATCAGCCACCTTGGTCTATTTATCACTGTTGGTATTCTTATTATGCTATGACTCATAAATATGTATAATTGTTGTGTGCTAAAATAGAAAAAAAATTGCATGGAATCTTGTGGTAGAGGCATAGGTACTTATCAGCATCAACATAATTATCTAGTATAGAAAACTCTTTTTTTTTTTTTTTGGTTTTTCGAGACAGGGTTTCTCTGTATAGCCTTGGCTATCCTGGAACTCACTCTGTAGACCAGGCTGGCCTCGAACTCAGAAATTCACCTGCCTCTGCCTCCCAAGTGCTGGGATTAAAGGCGTGCGCCACCACCGCCCGGCTCACCCCTTAGTTTAAAAGCATAAGTATGTTCTCTTCAGCCTTCTCATGATGTTCAGTTTGCCTGAGTCATTATTTCCCAGTGGACTTAGGAGCCCTAGTTGTTTACAGTGGCCATTCAGTAGATATTTATAATAGACTGTTGATGATGCAGTGGCCGCTTCCTGAAGTTCAGAGAGGCATTCAAAGATGACAGAGAAAGACAGTTTCGATACATGTGGCAAGTGACATTTGGCCCGAGAGACACGGTATAGTGTTTCCTCTGGAATGGATCTGTGTCACTGAAAACTGGGTTCAGAGAACTGTCTTGTCTTTAAGACATAAACACTCCCTGCCTTCTCTGATTTCCTGAGATAGGGCTTCTCTTTATAACTGTGACTGTCCTGAAACACTTCAACCAGGCTGGCCTCGAACTCACAGCGATCTACCTGCCTCTGTCTCCTGAGTGCTAGTATTAGTGTGTGCCACTACACTCAGCCAAAGACATCCTTTTTAAATCTCAAAATAAGCCATGGCAATAGGGTAATGAATAATAAGGAGTCACGATAGCAGGTGTTGAGGGAAACCTAACTTCAGGTTACAGATGGTTGTAAGCTTCCATGTAGGTGCTAGGAATGGAACCTGGGTGCTCTGGAAGAACTCTTAATCACCGAGCCATCTCTCCAGCTCCCCAGAGCCACTTTTTCAAATCCCCAGAACTCTTTGGATTCATCTCTGGTTAAGAACTACTGATTTTCATAAAGCGAATAAAATCGAATCTGTCGGTCTCATTAATGTTTTGTGTGCATCCCTCCTTACCAACAGCTACTCGCTTTTCCAATGGCACCTACTGCCCAGCTGCCATGTTCGAATGTAAAAACCACGTGTGCATCCAGTCATTTTGGATATGTGATGGGGAGAACGACTGTGTTGACGGTTCTGATGAGGAGATTCATCTGTGCTGTAAGAGGGCGTGCGAGGGAGGGGCTGAACGGACACTGCCGTGCTTGGCCGTGTCACGTCAATTCCTATGTGGCATGTGGGCGTGGAGGGCAGATGTGTAATTTTGAGGTGTGATTGATGAGCAATCAGTCCTGGTTACCTCATTTAGTCTTCTTGCTTCAGTTCTCCAGCTGGAGCCTGAAGTTAGGTCAACAGCCAAGGTTTGAACCATGTAGGCTGTAGCAAACATGAAAACCGGAAGTATACACACACACACACACACACACATATATATATGTGTGTATATATATATGAGCACAGGTCCTGAGGTTAAAGTGTAGGGAGGAGGAGGAGAAGGAGGAAGAGGAAGAGAAGGATGAAGAGGAGGAAGAGGACAAAGAGGAGAAGGGGGAGGAGGAAGAGTAAATTGTAGCTCTTCTGTTCTATCCTTGAACCCTCTCCTTGTCCCCTTGGAGCACTTGTAGAAAACCTGAAAACAATTCTTGAAACCACTTCCCTTTATATAATAATTCAAGGCCATTATATATACTTTAAAAAAAGAGTGGCCTGTTTGTGGCGTGGACAGGCCAGAATCATACCACATGTTCTGGCTTGGTTTAAACCTACTGGGGTAGAATGGATGGAGCTTTTTTATAAGATTAAAAAAGACTATTGTATGGGTGTTTTGTCCGCAAGTATGTCTGTAGAACACACTGTACAGTGCTAACTGAGGGTGGAAGAGGGCATCAGATCTCCCGGAACTGGAATTACAGATGGTTATAAGTTCCCATGTAGATGTTAGGAATGAGGCCTGGGTGATCTGGAAGAGCAGCAAGTACTCTTAATCTCCAAGTCACCTGTCCAGCTCCCCATAACCACGTTTTAAAAGCTCCAGGGCTTTTTGGATTCGTCCCCTGTTAACAACTATTGATTTTCACAAAGTGAATGAAACTGCAATTGTGTGGGGTCACTGGTGAGAAGCTAGTGTAGTAATTCTCACAGTGTCTCCCTGGGACTGGGAACAGTGGGGAAAAAATGTGAGAAATGCAAATTTGCAGGCTTGGCTAGGCTCAGGTGGCCCAGGCACCTATTCAGGAAGAAACCTTCCAAGTGATTCAGAGATTCAGAGGAGAGTGGTAGTTTTAGAAGGGACCCAGGAACATTTCTGCCTGAAATCTTCTGATGGCTTGAGTGAAGTGGCCAGAAGTCAATAATGCTTCCAGAGCTCTATCGCTTTCCTT
This sequence comes from Tokudaia tokunoshimensis, assembly GCA_036184795.1. NCBI lineage: Eukaryota > Metazoa > Chordata > Mammalia > Rodentia > Muridae > Tokudaia > Tokudaia tokunoshimensis. Next base: position 43,630,238 of record BTHU01000004.1, on the reverse strand, counting down.
CTCTTCCTACGCCGGCCTACTCATTCTCCATGCAGAGACCTGATTACTGGAAGTGGTGTCAGAGTTTCTCCTTCAGTGACTGTTGTGCTTTCACAATGGCCTTCCAGTACTGCCTGGCCTCATCTTTGCTGTTAACAATTACCCCTGCTTCCTATTTTGTTTTTAACTTTGTGACTCAAAATTTCAGAAGCACTTAGGAAGTTATTTCTATCTGTAAGGCAAAATTGTCATAGGAAATAAAATTAAATGTTAGCGAGGTGAGGACACACACACACACACACACACACACACACACACACACACACACCATTCCCCATACTCACACAAATGTTCCGTGTTCTTTCCTAATGTCTGCACCAGCCATTCACAGCAAATAATTCAAATAGTAGTTTCCCTAACAGTACTTTCAAGAATCAACCCTGGGGGTTGTCAACTCCTCCTTTCCTCTAAAGGAAAAGCCTCATCACAAGGGTCATCTTTTGATCTCTATTTTTGGTGGAAAGTCAGAAAACCAAATAGCACAAGTCCTCCATTTAGAAGAACAACACAGATAGATTTATGTGGCGGTTACTGAATTATGTGCATGGCTGTCTCAGTTTCTTTTCTTGTTGCTGTGTCATAAAAACAACTTAAGGAAGACAGGTTCAGGTTCCAGTCTATGATGGCAAGGGAGTCACAGCAGCAAGAGCTTAAAGTAACTGGTCACGTTATCCCTGGAGCTGTAAGAAGAGAGCAATGAGTGTGTCCATGCCAGTGCACTTTCCCACTTACACAACACATTAACACTAACCATCACAGGAGTTCACTGACGTGTTGGTACATGCAGAGAGGACTGTCTCCAGGACCTGGGTATGACCCCTCTATTCTTCCTAGCTGTCTAAGTAGCTGCTAGACAGGGTGAAATGAAGACTTTGTGCTGTAGATATTTAATGACCACAATCAGAAGGGAAAAACTGGTCTCTTGGTTGCTAGGATAGGGACTCCTGTATTGTCCTGGTGGCTTTTCCAACATCATGACTGACCACATATGTCCTCCTTATTCTCTGCCCTAGCCACAGAGATCCTTATATAGCGTCAAACCTACCATCTTCTTTCTTGATTCATCTTTTTCCCTTGTAAATCCTTTTCTGACCTGCCTCACTGTGTTTTTATTATATATTCTATATTCCCTAGGAGGGGCTTCTGTGTAATTGGTTCTTCTGTATGTAAGGTCTGTTCCTACTAGACTCAAGTTCTCTCTTGCCCCTCTTTATTATTTAGGATATATCTAGCACTTGTAACCATGTTGTAATGTGTATCTGAGACTCAGAATGTGTTTGTTGATTAATCAAATGAGGAAGTGAATGAATGGATGAATGAGGAATGAATGAAGTGAGCCCCGCCCTGGGAGAGCCTGAGGTTTTAGACATTGTCACTTCTACTTTTTTAACTTGCAGCTTCGGGTTTTTTGTTTTTCCATTTTCCAGTCAATGTTCCATGTGAATCACCACAGCGTTTCCGGTGTGACAATAGTCGCTGTATTTATGGCCACCAGCTGTGCAATGGCCTGGATGACTGTGGAGATGGAAGCGATGAGAAAGAAGAACACTGTAAGCAGAATGGGAAAGGGAGAGGGCAGAATCCAGGGTCCTTGGCGGTTTGTGAGATGTTCCTCCGGGGCTTCCGATGGTCCGGGAGAGGCTTGCTTTGTGCCTGTAGTGGTGGATCACAGACAGTGTGAACGCGTACATTGCTCCCACGCCTGCCTGCCCCATCCTTCCTACCTTGCCTGAGAAAGATGTTGACGACCCCTTACATTTTAATCTTTGCTTAAGCACTTAAATAAGCTGCTTTCATGTTTCTTGTAAAAGAAAAATGAGAGAAAAGACTGGTCAAATCCACAAAGTTGCTAATTGCTAATCTGGCATGTGAACGTATTATTTCTTCTCATGTTCAACTGAGAAGATCATGTTAAGTTGCCACCGTGTTAACATAGCTAACCCGGTATCCTTCCTGAATATGGAAATCCATTTCGCAGAGGAGAAACATGAAGTATTATCTTTAAAAAGTTTATTATTTTACTATTTTTGTGTTTGGGTGTCTTGCCTGCATGTATGTCTGCATCTCATGCGTACCTGGTGCCCAACCCATGACCAGAAGAGGGTGTCAGATCACCTAGAACTGGAGTTAAAGATGGTTGTGAGCTGCTTTGTGGGTGCTGAGAATTGAATCCAGGTTCTCAAGGAGAGCATCCAGTGCTTCTAACCACTGATCTATCTCTCCATCCTTAGCAGATTAGTTTAAGAGAGAAACTCGAAACTGGCTGTATTTCACATTTAAGTATTAGAAATGTTGTACTTTTGTTTAAAAGCTACCCTGCTGAGAGAGCTGACCGGTCTTTTGCAAATTTAGTTTGCTTAGAAAGAAACCACTGAGCAAATGGGAATTAGTAGCTAGTTTTAATTATGTTTCCCGTCCCCAATAAAAGCATGATAGAAATTCTAATTCATCCTACTTGGAATGAGTAAGTTAGACTCTTTGCAATCACCAGTGACAGGTCTGAAATACCACTGGGCTAGGATGACACACTGACTTAATAAAAACCTGAGTTTTACTGGAGTCAATACTTAACAGCACCTCGGCACTTTCTAAGGCATGGAGATACCAGACAATAAATGGTATATTCAGCCCATGTGGATATTGTGAAGGCCCCACTTGTATCAGAAGGGATTTGGGTAGATCGGGATGCCTATCTGCAAGGAGCATCGATTCCTCTTGTGCGTCCTAGACTGTGACCCTCCTCTTTAGCCCTATTGCTTTGTTTGCTTTCCTCTCCATACGATGTGCTATGTAGACTGTGCCCTCTTTAGGGGATGTACAGATGTCTAATGCCACTAAGTTGGAACCCAAGACTCCTTTCAAGAAAGTAAAGATTTTGATTAATGTTGCACAGTTAAACACAATGTACCGCATCTTAACCTCTAAATTGTAAATGCATCGAGATCATTACTTTAAAGAGAACAGTATTTAATATGAAGAAATCAGTTGTTCAGTATTCTGCTGATACTAAAGCTATAATGTTCTAAAGGAACTGTATAGGTAGAATATAGCCACTTTTAAGAGTGTGTTTTTGAACAAGAAACAGGAAAGAAACAACACATAGTCTTGGAAACATTTTTATATTCCTAGCCATATGAATTAGTTTCTTTCATTCACCAACCTGAGTGACTATCTTTAAAATCATTAAGATATCAATTCTTGAATTTCTTTCTTGGTTTATGTTTTTTTAAGATTTATTTATTTATTTTATATATGTGACTACACTGTTGCTTTCTTCAGACACACCAGAAAAGGGCATAGGATTCCATTACAAATGGTTGTCAGTCACCATGTGGTTTCTGGGAATTGAACTCAGGACCTCTAGAAGAGCAGTCAGTGCTCTTAACCACTGAGCCATCTCTCCAGCCCCTTTCCTTGTCTATTTGATTCATTATTCTGGACCCATTCTTCTCACTGTCAAAATATCACACATAGAAAATCGTATACAGGCTATCATCTTCCTGAATCATATTTTAATTCGCACTTAAACTTCATGCTGAAACAAAGAGTTACAGTCTTGGCATATTCAGCCACACACTTCTCTCAGGAACCTAGAAGGAATTTGAACTGCTTGCCGCTACTCAGTTCTAAAGTAGACAACCTCACTGAACGGTGTTCCTCTGGGAAAGCTCTTTCATTTGTCTCCTTTCTTGTTTTCTCACACACCTTTGTAACAGGTCACAGTCACTTCCACCAAAAAGGCCTTGGTATCACTTGGCCTGTGCATCCTAGAGCCTTTTAACCTACAAATTCTTCCTACTTGGGGCTCCCATGCAGTCAGCTTGTCCCATACTGCAAAGGGTTTTGCCCTTATTTTCTTGCATTTCTGTTAATATAACAACCATCTCTTCGCTGACTTTCTCTCTTAAACTCCGTTGCTGAGTGAGGACAGGCTGGGCACACCAACACACTCTTTTCTAACCTCTTTCCCTAGAATACCAAGTGCCATAAGCACATGATCTGCCTTCTCCTTTCACCACTGCTCGACCATTCTATATAACCTTGATCTCCTGACTGCTGAGCTGCTGCCAAATATTTTCAGTTTTTGATTCGGAAAGATCCTCCTTCTCTCACCACTCTGTATTACTCAGAGTAATTGACTTCGCAGACACCAACGAATTTCTGAGTCTTAAGACAACAAAGAGTTCTTTCTCGTCTGTATAAAAGACCGTGCGGCTTACCCAGTGTCCATCTGGGAGCTAGCCACCGGACATACTTGACCACCAAGGTTACAACCCCAGCGTAGGAGATGGTGTCAAGGCACACGGGCTTTGAATTGCTTTAGTCTAAGGGTGATGTATCCCACTTTCCGTTCACAACCCAATGGCTGGAACTAGTCACATGGTCTCAATCTAGCTACAAGGGAGCCAGGGAAAAGTGGGGAAACATGTATTTATCTGTGAGTTGGACAAATGAAGCATTGTGTTTCAACGAAGCAAAGTTTTGACTTTACCTTGTTCCTAAATTTCAGGTAGAAAGCCAACGCACAAACCCTGCACAGACACGGAATACAAGTGTGGCAATGGGAACTGCATTTCACAGCACTACGTGTGTGATAACGTGGATGACTGTGGAGACCTTTCTGATGAAACTGGTTGCAGTAAGTAAACACTTAGTTTTATATTTAATATGGTAAAATATCCAGACAGGCTCTCAATGGCCCAGAGGGGCCTCAAATGCCGTGTAGTCAAGGATCACCTACAAGTTCAGATTCTCCTGCCTTTACCCCCAAGTGCTAGGATTAGAGGTGTGGACCATCATGTGCAGCTCTTTCTTTTAAGAAGAAGAAAAACTTTGGGTTGGAAGTGATGAGCATAATCAAGGGATGGATTTGGTTCATTTGGAACTGTTGAGGCCATAGTAGCTCATGCTTTTGACATCCTTTCATAGCTCATATGCACACTGTCTAATTGTTACTGCCCCACTGGGTGGCTGGGATTGTCTACCTCCATACTGATGCTCAAGAAGTTTAAGTCACTTGCTGAAGAGCGAAGAGAGTAACAGAAGCAGAAATTAAGCATCTATGGAACTCCAGGCAAGGAGAGTGAACTCCCGTGCCCTCAGGCACCCGAGGGTGTTATTTTTGACACAGTCTGACCTCTTTCAGTCAGTCAACTAGCCATTGTGTGTATGTAATATACCTTGCATTTCATAGTAAATGTGTCTTTCTATGTGTGTGTATGTCAGAGTATAATTGTATGGTATGGTTCTTTCTTTTCATCTTTTCATAGACTCCAGACATGGAACTCAGGCCATCCCAGTGGCCTCTGAGGGAGCTCTTTAAACACTGAGAGCCTGTAACTCATGTTATTTAGGTCCCTGTGGTGTTTTTTTGTTTGTTTGTTTGTTTTTGGTTTTTTGTTTTGTTTTTCGAGACAGGGTTTCTCTGTACAGCTCTGGCTGTCCTGGAACTCACTTTGTAGACCAGGCTGGCCTCGAACTCAGAAATCCGCCTGCCTCTGCCTCCCAAATGCTGGGATTAAAGACGTGCGCCACCACTGCCTCCATGTGTTTTCAACTTCTTGAGTATTACATGATTCCCTCCTGCATTGCCCCACCATACCCCAGGCATCCAGAAGACTTTTTGATAGTTACTAACTGACCACACTGAGTTGGCTTGCCACTAACCTCACCCTTTCAGAGGGACTTGGAGTGCTTGTCAAAACAAAGTGACTTGATTAAATTTTTGATAGAATTTGGGAAGCCAGGTGGCAGACTTTGACACAGAGAGCTTCAGGAGGCTAGTGAATTTCCAAGTTTGACTTGGGCAAATGAGGCTTTCTCTTGTTTCCTGTGCCTGTGTTTAGGGCAACACTTTCTATTCAAGTGGAATTTCACGGAAAGTTGGTTTAGTTAAAGGAAATAGGCAGTATAGCATTAACTTCTTTTTAGATGTGATATGAAATTCAGATATGGGCTTGTCATTTGACACAGGTGTAGAATTCTTTTTCTTCCTCTCTTTTATTTTATTTCAAAACAGTGTCTCACTATGTAATCCTGGATGTCCTGGAACTCACTATGTAAACCATAGTGCCTTTGAACTCATAGAGATCCACCTGCCTCTCCTTCACGTGTGCTCGGATTAAAGGCGTACTCCCCTAGGTGTAGAAACATTTACAAAGCCAGTGCTCAGGTCCCCCAGGCCCATTTGTCTTCTTTCTTGGTCCCTCACTACCTCCTCATCTCTTCCTTCCTTTACATTCTGCATCCTTTACGTGTTGCAATCGAGATAGGATTTTTAAAAATGAAGACGTGCGTCATGATGTTTTGAAACGCAGAGTGAGATCATTGCTTATGCATCACGTGCATGTGACACATGCATCCCCTGAGCGTGCGTGTGCTCAGAGCATCCAAATCCGGCTCAGTCACGACATTTTCAGTCATGGAAAGGCATGCACATTTTCCTAGTACCATTCAATTATAAAGGACGTAAGCTGTATTTAGGTTGCAGATAAAATTTCTGTGATCATAAAGGTAGAGTAACCTGCTATTTCTGTGATGTTTCTATTCCTTTTTTTTTTTAAACTGGAAGCTAGAGAGACTGTCTTATAAACAGAGAACCATATGCTTTTGTTTGTAGAAGTTGGTTGCTAGGCAACTGCTGTGACATGAAGCTGCATGCTCAGCTTTAATGCTACTGTTCCGTGGGTTAAGGTGATGGTTAGATGTTCCTGCTCTTCAAATGAAAGAAGTTGTATGGTAATCTTCCATTCCAAATGCTGCGATAGTTCTGCTCTTGTTAAAGTCTCTTACTTTGAATGAATAATGATTCAGTCAAGGGAGAGCTTTCTGCATTCCAGACAGATGGATTTTAGAGCTGAGAGAGGGTCACAAAGTCCAGAGATAGTTATGAGAATAGTTCACTGTAGAGAGACTATGACATTAGAAAGAGAATCACAACAAGCTTGCCAATATATGAAAAAAATTCCTAGAGACACCCAAAACACTGAAACTGTCTTAAGAAGAATTAGAAAACCTGGAAAGGTTTATTTATTGTGAAATAGATGGTTATTGGCAGCTCAGACTTCTAAGCTTTCATGGCTGTAATTTTCAGGCAGTGGTCAACTGAGTGGCATTCTCCTACTCTTGAAACTCAATGTTTTTAGTCTATCCTAAATATATAAATGATTACCTTCATTCTGACTTAAGAAATAGAAGTCTCCTTTGATCTGAACCAGGAGACTACATATTTCCTTTAGCTGAAATAATTATAAGCCCGTGACTGTTGTGGATAACCCTGGGCTTGTATTTTGATGCTAATTCCACTCCTGGGAGGGGCTGCAGTTGAGTTGCCTTGTGATCCTTCTCCCCACCTCAACTTTTCAAATAAAGGCTTGAGCCAATGATTGGGCAGGAGAAAGAGGGAGGAGCTACGGGGAATCAGAGGCTGCAGTGAGAGAAGCTCGTGGCCTGGAGAAACTGCAAGTTATATGGGATATAAAATGGATATAGATGAAAATAGAGTTGTGTAGTGGGAAATCTGCCCAATATAGGCTTATAGCTTGTTTTGTTAACTCATTGAGTTGAACTTTCTTTTACTGGGGAGTTTGGTTGGTAACAAAGTAGCAACATTGTGACCAAAACACACTTCATTTGAAAGGTAGACAAAGCTTAACTCCTGAGGCAAACACTGCTCACCACTCCCTTATCTAGCCTCAGCTTCTTAAGCTTGTTGGCACAACCTAAGTTTGGGAGTAGGTGACAGAGGATGAAAGAAAACTGGCAATGGCAGGAATTGGAGAGATTGCCAGGAACAAGATCACCAGGCAAGGAAGAGACTCTAAGCTGTGAGGAATCTATCCTGGATAATCTAGACCCAGAAAATTAGGGATAAGAATAGCCATTTAGCAGACTCCAACACAGTCATCTTTTGCTTTGTTATAAAGGCAATAACGTCTAGAGATGTTAATAAATAGAGGCTGGGTGTAGCTAATATTCAAGTTGTAGAATGACATGCATGTTTAGCATGTGCAAAGGCCTAAGGTTCAATTCCCAGCACCAGAAGAAAAGAATTTATCTGAATCCCATAACCAAGAAAGGTTTACTCTTTTTGTACATTAATTTCTACATTTAATACACTATTTTTTAAACAATGTTACAATCTCTTTTCCATTTGTTTTTAGATATTTCCCATAGCAAAGTATCATTTGAAACCTTGGATCTTCATAACAACCCATAATATAAATAATCAAAACTCATCATTTCTGAGATATATGCTTCCTTTTATATTTTAACATGTCTCAAAATGAAGCACATTTTACAAATTATAACATGTCATAGTGCAAGTTATTATTTTCTGTATCACTAATGGTGGTAACTTAGAGATTTAAGATAGTACAGTATTTCTTATTTCTTCCTTCCTGTTGAAAATATAATTACACTCTTTTTAAAAACCTATCAGTGCTATAATCCTCAAACACAAATCTTAGTGCATACTTTTATCCCTCCCTAGGGGAAACTCATTAATAGAGTAACAGTAAAAAGATATGAATGTTATTTTTATTGATAATATTCTGTGTTGCTGGTAATGGGGCTTTGGGCCTTCTGGATTCTGGGTAAATTCTCTATCACTAAGCTACAATGGCAGCCAAGCAGGGGTATTGTTAAAGTAGTTTAAGATACATACATATTGTAAAATTTTGTTATATACTAGTTTAAGGCTTTATATATGAACTAGACAAATTCTTAGACAGACACAAACACTAAACTGTATCAAAAAGTATGAAAGGAAACCTGAACAGACTTGTTTAGGAATGTGTAGTTGTTGAGAATTCAGAGTCAGTCTTTTTTTTTTTTTTTTTGGTTTTTCGAGACAGGGTTTCTCTGTGTAGCTCTGGCTGTCCTGGAACTCACTCTGTAGACCAGGCTGGCCTTGAACTCAGAAATCCGCCTGCCTCTGCTTCCCAAGTGCTGGGATTAAAGGCGTGCGCCACCACTGCCCGGCTTCAGAGTCAGTCTTTGTTATAAGCATTTTATGTATGTAAAGAGCATAATATGACTGCATATTATTACACCTTGATAAATACCCTTTCAATCAATTGGTTAATACTTGGCAAAATTATAATCTTATAATGTAATTTTGTTCTAGTCTGTCTCTGTCTCTGTCTCTCTTGTTCTCTCTCTCTCTCTCTCTCTCTCACACACACACACACACAGAGTTTGTGTGTATATATAAAACACACGTACTATCTAACTACCTAATTGCAAGAACATGCAATGTTAGCTGTGGAATCTCTGGTTTCATAATTTCTGACTCTGGTTGTTGGATACTCTGCGGTGAGCCTGGCAGTGCTGTGTATGGTGGGAAATGGTCTCAAGGACCATTGCACATTTGTGTAGATAACATTCAGGCCTTTTATAGAACAAAGATCCCCTCTTACTTCAGGGCTTCTGGAAAGGGGTCATCTGAAGGTGCTGTGTAGTTGGTCACGTGCCTGTGTGCTTATGGCTGACCTGGCTTGTACCCTTCACTTCTAATGCTGAGATTTTGTTTCCCAGATCTAGGAGAGAATAGAACATGTGCTGAAAACATATGTGAACAGAACTGCACCCAGTTAATCAGTGGAGGATTCATCTGCTCCTGCCGACCTGGCTTCAAACCTAGTACTTTGGACAAAAATTCCTGTCAAGGTAGAACATTTTTCCTTCCGTTGTTGTTTAGAGAACTTTATATTTTTTTAGGTTCTCTGCCTACTGTCATTTTTATTAAGCCACCGTGTCATTTCCTTAATGGGTTGACCTCCCGGTGCTGTCACTCTGGTACACAGTGTCAATGATGGAGGTTTTGGTGGTAATGGCTGCTTATGTACTTACTGTAGTAGTCTGTAAAATAAAACCACCAGAAATCAAAATGTCTTCATCGCAAGTCAAAACCCATGTATTTATTACATACCTACTTAGGCAAGGCATAAATAAGTTCTGTGGCATGGGCTCAGAAGGTGGTTCATCAAGGCGAGAGATAACTGCGATTTTAGGTATCTTTTGTCATGCATATTGTTGTGCCTAATTTGTATGTCATACTATAATAAATTCTTGGCAGTACTAGGGACTGAACCTAGCAATCTACCACAAAGTTATGGCTCCAGCCCTTCAGAGATGACTTAAAGAATTCTTTTGGTTACTAAAGCAGATCAGTTGTTACACCAAATTGGTGACTCTTCTTGAAGCTGTTTAGTTATCAGAAGGGAAGCAATGCCAAATATCAACCATACAGATGTTTTTAACAAGGAAACATTTGCCTATTGTTGCATAAAGTCATTCATGAGCTTTAGTTAAAATAACCCTCTGTCCACTGTTGACCAGCTTAGGGTTCAGTAGAGTCCATTAAAATTTTCCTTTTATTGTGGAATATCTTCAATATATTTTGTTCTCATGTACACTGTTCTTGGTTCTCATTGCTTGGGAAGAATATGGGACAGAATATGTGTTGCATTCTTGGCTTCTGTTTTGCCTGCAGACGTCAATGAATGTGAGGAGTTTGGCATCTGCCCCCAGAGCTGTCGAAACAGCAAAGGAAGTTATGAATGTTTCTGTGTCGATGGCTTCAAGTCTATGAGTACCCATTATGGAGAACGGTGTGCAGCTGATGGTAAGAAGGGTCCATGTTTGGAACAAGTCACCTCTGGGGGACATCAGTACTGACATACCAGGAAATTAATTTCCACCTTTCATGCTTTCAGCTACTTCTTTCTTAATACCTATTCTTCTTTCTCCTCTTCTGCTAGCTTAAAACTATAGCCCCCTAACAAATACGTAAAATCGAAAGCCAGATATCAGTTATTATTCTGAATTTAGCCTCTTCTATACCTGGACAAAAACTTCTAAAAGGGGACAGATGTTAGGAGACACAAACAATAGCTTATAACAGGATATAACAAATCGATGAGGCCTTAGCTCTCAGTCCAGTGAGACCCAAGATGTGAAGTCCCATAATGCAAGGCGAGCCCAAACACATACAACTGGGGCAAATCCAGGAGTGTTTCTTTATTGTTTATGAACTGCTGGTCACAGATCGAAAAAGCTGGTACATTCAGAGCATCAAATCATTAGGTTTACATTTTAGGCAAGTGCCTATATCTAAGAACCCAGCCAAGTAAAAACCAGAATAAATAGTAGGTGGAAATGACAAGAAGAGAAAACCTGCAGTCAGAAACAAGGTTCCAAATTGCAGAGATCTGCTCTAAATCAACATTTCCTAGTAAAGAAGTTTATGGCCTTATTTCGGATTTGAAATTTGTTCTAGACTTTAAGAAACGGATCGAGTGAGTTAGTATCCAAAGGTTCTATCCAACACATAGCATAAACTGGGTGTTTAAGGTGTATATTTATCAAGCAAATCTAGGCGTTTTTGCTTCCAAACAGCTTGCGAGTGATCAGAAACTGGAGTGAACTCATTTGCAAGTCCTGCAATTAAGCAGCAAATTAAAAAAAAAAAAGGTTTAAATCTTTTAACTAAGGGGATAGCTGAAATAAATTAGAATATTCATCTAAAACATAATGTCAAGTCTAAGGAAATATATGAAATGAACTTTTAAAAGTCACTAAAATTACATTTGATTGACATTTTGCAAGTAAATTAAAAATTTTAGATTCTAGAGAAGTATTTTGGGATGAGTCATCATTGAAAGAGCTACTTTAAGTTTAAAAAAAAAAACCCTAAAAATTCAAGAACAAGCTGGCTTGCTTCTCATTAGCTAACAATTAAATTGGGCTGTGGAGGTGATTAATCGCAAAACCTGTCAGTCAAGAGCGAGGGCAGATAGCTCCCTGGGATGCCCTCAGCAGGACCTTGAAAACTACTTCTTCAGTGAGACTCCATGTCTACACTCAGTGTATGAGGGAAAGACTTGTGGTAAAAATGGGCATTCTTTGTAGTGGTCTTGTCTAAACTGCCATTGGGGACAAGTAAATAAACAAACAAATCAATTTAAAAACAAAAAACTGATGCTCACATCTCTGGATTTTGACTCCAAGGGTAGCCAGCTGTGAGGGTCAGATTCCTCTAAAAGCTTCCCTCTCCCCCCCCTTCTCATCCCTGCCCTCAAGGGAAATACCTATACTGCATTTAATACCTACTTTACTTCTTAAACATTCCAGTGGTATTCAGAGAGACAAAGCAGCCCTTTGTCTGTTTACAGGAAGCCCTCCTCTCTTGCTCCTGCCTGAGAATGTCCGAATCCGGAAGTACAATATATCCTCTGAGAAGTTCTCGGAGTATCTGGAGGAGGAGGAGCACATCCAAACGATTGACTATGCCTGGGATCCCGAGGGCATAGGCCTCAGTGAGTATGAGACTTGCATGCTGGTCATAGCCTTGATTTTCTTGATTCTTAGCTGGTGAGTTTGTGGGGATTTCCATTTTACATCGATGGAGTTTTGCTGCCTGAATGGAAGTGGAGGCTTCTGTCCAGCAAATCCCTGGATTTTCACAGAGGACTTGGGTCCCTGTCAGATTTTCTTGATTTCCCACTGAAAACTTCTCTTCACCTCTCCTTGTATTTTAAACCCCGTGTCTTTGCACACAGAGCTACCCTTCCTTTCTCCCATAGCATTGGGGCAGATTTCTGAGCACCTGATGTCACCACTGTGATATTCTGGCAGAGTCCCACAAAAGCCCACCATGAGGCAATAGCATTCTATACATGCTTCTAGACACATGCTACCTGCCTTTTGCAGCTAGTTGTTCACATGACTCTTCTAATTGTGTGCCCTTTGGAGACTGAACCTGATTCATCTCTACATACCCAGCTCCTGACCTGATATCTCCTATAGACGATATATGCAGTGGGCACTAAAAGATCTAAGCTGAATGAAGAAAACAATGAACAGTGATTGTCATTGGGCATGGTCTTCTGTCCTTCTGTCCTGTTTTCTGGAGTTATGACATCAAGCAATTGTTATAATTTTTTAGATCTCATTTTTTTTAGACTGTAAAGTATTAGTAATAATCTGGTTCTTATCTACCTGAGAGGTTTTTTTGGGGGCAGGGGTAAATGTGGCAATATGTGAAATGTTTATGATCTACTAATAATGCCAATGGAAAACTTATTACACTATTTTCACATTTATTTATGCAATTCAATATTTTTCTTTTATTTTAAGAATGATACCTGTTTAGGAAAAAAGTATATGCCCAATGTGCTCTGAATTTCAGTCTTAATCTTTGTGTGATCAGATTAACCTCAGTGTTTAGTGAGTAGGGGGCAGGAGAATTACAAGTCTCCTGAACTACTAAGTAGTGGGTCCCTGTCTTGGGTGGGGCGGGGGGGGGCAATCTTTATATGTTATATAAATATCCGTTGAATAACTTCTCAGCCTTTTGATTACGATCAAGTATAAAATACCCTTTGTATCTTGTTGTAGAAGAGGAAGTTATAAGTCAAGCCTTTCTAGTCCAAGTGTGATGTGTATTGAGGTTTGATGTAAGGGAATGAATTGCATTATGAAAGTGAGGAGGTAGAGAGACTACTCATTGCATGACTCTATTAGACTCAAGACCCACTCTTACTATGTACTCCTCTCTAGGTATTGTCTATTACACTGTGCTGGCACAGGGCTCTCAATTTGGTGCGATCAAACGTGCCTACATCCCCGACTTTGAATCTGGAAGCAACAATCCCATACGTGAGGTTGACCTGGGCCTGAAATATTTAATGCAGCCAGATGGATTGGCTGTGGACTGGGTTGGAAGGTAAATATGTCACTCATCTCTCTTGACCACTTCATTTTCAGGAAGGAGTGCTGCTTCTCCATGGTGTTATGTGTTATGTGTTATGATGGTGAGTTCAGCAGCTAGCCTAGATCAACCCTGCATGGGAGGGGTCTGGCCACAGCAATCACCCTGCTTGCCTCTGTGTGCAATATAAACACTATCATTTTCTATAGTCTGTGCATACCACAAGATTCTATGTTAATTGTGAGAGCTCTGTTCCAAGACTAACTTTGACTACGGCAGTGTTCTACTAAAAGTGTATTACTTTGAGATTAAACATCTCATCTCGTAATTATTTGAGAAAAAGAACAAGCCACAGTTTTTTGGTATCCAAGCCAGCTGATACCAACTGGAAGTTAATAGAGCCTTTACTCTTGTTCTGTTCTGTTGGACTGTCTAGAACCTTCTGGCTCACAGTTTGGATGACCTCTAGCTTAGAATCCTCCATAGAATCTTGCACACAATGATGCCTGGTATGCAAGTCTTACCAATAGCCTCTTCTTCCTGGAAGTGGCTTCCATGGGTCAGATACTGGTGGGAGAGTGTCTTGACCTTGAAAATGAAGTAGGACTGGGAAGCCTCAGTGGTCCCCTACCTGCCCAGAGAATGGGGAGTCATTTGAAGTACAAATTCATTTTCCCCTTTAACAGTCTTGTCCTGGGAGACTTGAGCTTCTCCAAAGAAGTTAATTGGGTCCCCAGCGTGCCTGGAGGCTAACAGAAGGCTCACCCTCAGCCATAATCTGCCAGGAAGCTGAGCCTTAGAGAACCATTACAGAAACCTCTAGCTGTTAACCTGCAAGGAAGTGGTAGTATCCCTCCCATCTGAAGTTTTACCTCTTTCTGAGCCTCAGCGGATGAGGGAACGGATCCTGCCGGAGTTCTTTCTGCTTGCCAGAGAATGAGCTTCCAGCCTTAGACATGGAAATAGGGCAGGTTTAGCCTTGCTGAGTTTTTATTTTGAAACGTTATTTCCACCCATCTTTGGGACTGATGCTCAATTCTTCTTGATTACATACACTTAGGCTCATTGCCAAGGGGGAAGAGACTCATGGACGGTAAGGATGAAAAGAAAGCTGCATGCTTTAATCTGCCTGTGGAAGCATGTGACTCACAACAGTTGAGATGGGCGGCCAATCTACTCGCTGTGTCCTCTGCAAGCACAGATACAGCATCTGTATAGTTTACAGGCATCTGAGTGCTTGTGCTGCTAGAACCTACAAATCAGATTTTCTCACATTTGCATTTCTTTTGTAAATGATTGGTCCAGGCTTTTCTATTGTTTAACTCTGTCCCTCTACATTCAGGCACATTTACTGGTCAGATGCTAAGAGCCAACGGATTGAGGTGGCTACCCTTGATGGAAGGTACCGGAAGTGGCTGATCACCACCCAACTGGATCAGCCAGCTGCCGTTGCTGTGAATCCTAAGCTAGGGTAAGTATTTGAAGAGATGTTCTTAGTCAATATATTGTTTCTACTGGAGAAATTCCGCTTTGGGATATACATGAGCATCCATCTGCTTACACGAATCCCCTTTCTTGCACTTTCATTTGGATACATTCAAAAGTACTTGCTGATTGGAATTCAGCTGGCAATTTGGTTGTGTTTCACTGGCGATAAAATTTTACTTCCAAAGTATGAAACATACATAAAAGGCATGTTCATACACCCACATTGCTTACTTTTAGAAATACTACAATTGGTAGCTGACCTCACTGAGAGAGAGAACTAGTTTGGTCTTTTCCTCTTTCTTGATTTTTGACATTTTCATGGATATTTAGCAAGCACTTTGCCATTGGACAGGACTAGTGTGCTGTATTTGTATTTCAAACACTGAGTTATCATTACTTTGATTTTATTGTCTCCCCTATGTGAAATCATGGTCCTTAGGCATTCAGTGGTGATGCTTTTCTGAGAAGATCAACCTCCTTACGTGGACTTGACCTTAGCATCAAATTATGCTTCTTGTGTATAACATATATTGGAAATAAAGAGATATCTTTATAGAAACAGTATTACTCACACTCAGGAAATTGGGTGGTTGTGCCGTTGGAGATGCTTCTGGTGCCACAGAGAGAGGAAACTCCACAAGATGAGTTGCTTCAATCAGGAAAATTTCTGTTTCAGGCTCATGTTCTGGACTGACCAGGGAAAGCAGCCTAAAATTGAGTCTGCCTGGATGAATGGGGAACATCGCAGTGTTCTGGTTTCTGCGAACCTCGGCTGGCCAAATGGTCTTTCCATAGATTATCTGAATGATGATCGGATCTATTGGAGTGACTCCAAAGAAGACGTTATTGAATGCATAAAATACGATGGGGCTGACAGGAGAGTCATCATAAATGAAGGTTAGCAGTTAGCGAGGATTTGTATATCAGTAATGTCCTAATGTATTTCCACTGCATCTTAGGATACAGCTTAAGTAATCCTTCAGATTTGTTCCCCTGCCGCTATATTAAATTCAAACTAATTCAGTACAATAATCCTTTTTATATTTTTACTGATCAGATGATGAAAGAACTAAGGTTTCTGTTAGGCCCCTCTGAGATTGCGTTTTCCATATGTTAACATATCGTGTGAGTTCTTAACTAATATACATATAACTGCTTCTAGATCTATTCATTTTCCATGTGCTAGCCTGCTCTCATTTTCCATGCCCTAGCCTGTCCTTGTGTTCAACTAGAAACATGTAGAAGGGAAGGAGTATTTTGTCTTATTATTCAAAATCTAAAATAGACATCTAACAATCCAGTACATACCACATTTCTCCTAACTGTCTGGTATGCTTTTATATTCAAAGTGGGAGATGGGGATAAATCAGCAGCTTTAAAGTCAGGCCGTTTATACTGACTCAGTTTAATTTATCTTGAAGTCTCGATGTAACACTTTTAGAACGTCTGCCCAGATATGCTAGATAATTACTTCGAGCCAGATGATAACTGGCACAGTATGTAGTGCTGGGTATGGTGTCTCATTAGCTCTGTTTTGTCTCTCCGCTATTGCTATGCAGCAATGAAGCCCTTCAGTCTGGACATCTTTGAAGACCAGCTCTACTGGGTAGCTAAGGAAAAGGGAGAAGTGTGGCGACAAAATAAATTCGGGAAAGGGAACAAAGAGAAAGTGCTGGTGGTGAACCCCTGGCTTACTCAAGTCCGAATCTTCCATCAACTGAGATACAATCAGTCAGGTAAATACCAGTCTTAGGAAGAGATGTTCCTCGTGGACCACACACCTTATTTTGGAGTACTGGCTATAGTGTTAGTGGATGATAAGGGTCATAGTGGGAGTAGGTATGGGTGGGTGCTTAAACATTTTGGGAAGAGAACATTGTAGGATGAATGAAATTATATAAATCATGAAAAGAAAAAAAAGTCATTAGAAATGTTTCAGTCTTTGTTTGGCATTTAGGAAGATAGGCTTTTAGGCCACAATATCTAGCAGACACAAAGTCACAAGTCTCATGAATGTCAGAAATCATGTTCATTCTTAAGATGGCAAAAACCACTTTCTGCACCATTCAGACCTGCTTCCTGGGTTACCTGTGTTTTAAATCATGTCTGAATTGTGAGGAGAAAAAGACAGAATATTCCTGAAATGAGCAAAGAAATTAGCTTTTACCAAGTTATCTAGTACCAGATTCTTTCTTTAGTACTGGCATATGATTTGCTCCTTCTCATTCAAATAAGGCAGAAGCATTTAATAACTTGCCATACAACCAATGGGATACCTTTAAGCTTAATTCTATCCAATCCAAAGCTCAGTTGTTTGTCTGTCTGTCTGTCTGTCTGTCTGTTTGTTTCTTACTGTTTTTGGTGGCCTGTGTCCTGGATCAGTCTGAATTCTGCTATAGGCTTGGATAAGTCATTCCCATCTAACCTGTATTTCTGAATCAGGACCAGAGTTCACTGATGTTCTGAGATCCTGTATTAGCCTTGAGACTCAAGTGATCTTGTGATTTTCATGACCTGGTGACAAGGTTCATAGAAAAACAAAGTCCAGGACTGTTGTCTTAGTTAGGGTTTTACTGCTGTGAACAGACACCATGACCAATGCAAGTTTTGTAAAAGACAGCATTTAATTGGGGCTGGCTTGCAGGTTCAGAGTTTTAGTTCATTGTCATCAAGGCAGAAGTATGGCAGCATCCAGGCAGGCATGGTGCAGGAGGAGCTGAGGGATCTACATCTTTATCCAAAAAAAGCCAGGAACAGACTGGGCATGCTCAGGCATCTAGGCGGAAGATCTCCAAGTCCATCCCCACAGTGACACACTTCCACCAAGGCCACAATTTCTAATAGTGCCATTCCCTGGGATGAGCATAGACAAACCATCACAATGTCCTTTACCCAATGAAGCTCTGGCTCCCTCTTGGGGAAATGCTGACCTGAATGAAGGCCTGGGATTTCTATTACATCTCACATGTGCTAGATTCTCTCTGGATCAACAGTACTTAAGTTTTAACGGGGATCAAACTGGCAGACCCTGCTAAACATGGCTTGCTGTGTCCTACCTGTGGGTGTTCAAAGTTCTCCATCATTGTGCGTTATGGTGGTTCAGGAAAATGTGAAACCAGTTCACCAGTCCTTTACTACTCTGTGCAGACTGAGCACAGATGACATCAGACATAGATTGGTTACAACGTAGATGCTTAGACATCATTTGAACTTCTAAAGCAGAATCTGAATTTATGCAGATTTAATATCACATTAAAATGTGATGAACTCTACTCCAGAAAGCTGACAAAATAGTCAATTTGGGGCAGATTTTGGATGTGGCTTTTGTAAAGTGTCTTCTTATCTGATATCTACACCTCAACTAAAATTGTCTTTTGGATGATGGTAAATAAAGATTATAGACTGTTAGTCTGAAAAAGGATTCGGGAAACATGAGTGTAATTTAACCCCTGGATCCTTCACGATTCACGTGGAAGTATATTTCAAATGATTCTGGGATTACATGAAGAGTTTTTAAATGGTACTAGTTGGGCTCCATCCCAACTTAATGTCTTGAGCTGCTCCCAGCTCATTCTGTCAAATCAGTTAAGTACGCTTTTTATATGCAAACAAAGAAGCTGAAGCCCATGATATCCAGATTTGGGCAATGACAGGTCTTGTTATAAGACTTGGGATCCATAGGTCTCCGGAGCCATTTAAAATTGCTTAGCACTGACAGATGTTAAGATTATGCCTGAACCAACAGCAGAGATGAATGGCAACTGAGAATGGCAACTGAATGGAGACTGAATAGCACAGAAATCACATGGGAGGTCTGTGCCACTTTGCTGGGTGGCACAGATGGTAGTGTAGTGTGTGTGGGTCTCCAGGTGGCCTAGAGGTCCTGGATGCTGCGTGGGCTGTGCCAGTACCGGGCAGAACCACATCAGTTAGTAGGCACCTAACTGTTCTCATCTCTTTTCCAGTGTCCAACCCTTGCAAGCAGGTTTGTAGCCACCTCTGCCTGCTGAGACCAGGAGGCTACAGCTGTGCCTGTCCCCAGGGCTCCAACTTCTTAACTGGCAGCACCGTTGAGTGTGATGCAGGTGAGGATATTCACTGCTTGGGAAGCCTGGGGCCTACAGGAGCTGAATGATGTATCCTGTACGATGTGACCTTTGCAGATTCAAGTTGGGAGTAGCTTGCAAAGGGGAAGAGGGAACCACGAAGAACTGTGAATTTCTGGGTGCAGTCACGTTGCCATTTATATTATAAAGATGTTTTGAAGAGTGGGTTCTCTGTGAGACTCTTCCTCCCCCTCACGGTAGATCCCCCCCCTTTTTTTTTCTCAGAATTCATTCAAGGTGGAGAATTATTTCCTGAGGTGGGAGGGGCTTGCATAGAGCAGGAAGGGGCTCAAGGACGATCCTGGTTCTCTCTCTCACATGCCCGTTTCAGAATTTAAAACTATCAAAGGACTGTATTTTTGAAAGCTGGCTATGTGGCCTGAGGTCCAGAATAAGGGAGCAGTGGTTTGGTTCTCATGCAGTCCCTCCGGATGAGTTCTTTTCCACAACACCTGCTTTTCAGTAGTTCTTCTGAAGTTACTACGATGCGGGGATGACAACTGCCCCTAATCAACATCCTCTGCTTAATGAACAACCAGAAAGCCATCCTGCAGTTTACCCTGCAGCCTATTTTATGACTAGCATCCTGGGGGGGCTTCCTAAAGTCTAAGCTGGTGGGGAAGTGAAGAGGCAGGAATAGTTCCTATCACTGTTGGAGCAAGCAATTAAGCAAGGATTCATCTCATTTGGAGAATGTGTTCAGGGTGGAAATGCTTCTTTTCTTATTTCTTGTCCTACTCTGTGTGTGCCTGGAGAACTGTTGACAAGATTTTGGTATTTTTTTTGAGGCTGGAGAGATGGCTTGGTGGTTAAGAGCACTGGCTGCTTGTTGCACAGTGACTTGTAAGGGCTTACCTAGCCCTTACACAGTGACTCACAACCACCTCTGACTCCAATCCAACGGGGATATGACAACTGCTGGCTTCTGAGGATGCTACACTCTGTAATAAGAGCATATTGCAGCCGGGCGGTGGTGGCGCACGCCTTTAATCCCAGCACTTGGGAGGCAGAGGCAGGAGGATTTCTGAGTTCGAGGCCAGCCTGGTCTACAAAGTGAGTTCCAGGACAGCCAGGGCTACACAGATAAACCCTGTCTCGAAAAACCAAAAAAAAAAAGAAAAAAAAAAGAGCATATTGCACTTCTGTGGTGCACAGACATACATGCAGACAAACACAAACCCTTTATAAGATTCTCATTTAAAAGAACTTTATGCAAAGTAAAGTAAGCTCATGAGTGGTAACAGTTGGGCCTTGCTGTGGTCTATTGTTAATTAACTTATCAGTTAGTTCAATGCTATTTCCTGAATGTCCACTCTGTATTCGGTATGACTGAAAGTATCAACAATAATAGAAGTGAGTAAACAGACACACTTCTTCTCTCATTGAGTTTACTTGCTAGTCGTGCAATAAACCAAGAAGTCTATGAATATGTAACAGTACAGGTGGTTAAAATATAATGGACAAAAAATGCAATAGGACAGTATGAGGCAGGGGGATGGCATGGTTGCCTTGGCTAGCCTCGCTGACAAAGGGAACATTGAGCAGAGACCTATAGAACACAGAGGGTAGACAAACTCTTCAAATAACATACACATGTGATAAACGCTCACCCAGGGAGGATGCTAGGGCTGAGCCAGGAGCAGTAATCCAGAGGAGGGGTCTTTATAAAGTAAGGATATCTCTCACTAGCTGTCCCTTGGGTGTTTGTGCATCTATCTATGTCTGTGTGTCTGCCTCATGCCTTCTCCCAGGCGATACTCCAGAGTCTTGGGTTGCAGTTTCAACCTGTGTCGTAATTAAATTCTTGGATTTAATGGTTCCCAGAAGAGAATCTGGAGAATTTCAGGTGACATAATGTATGCTCCGGATTTAGTATCCCCTCATTATTTAGAGGAGAAGAATGCTATGACGTTTCTCTCTGCAAGCATATATACTTCCCCAAGCTCTTATCACTTTAGAAAGTTCATTTGCTTTAGGGAGCAGGTGCTAGCCTATTAGAGTCCGCAGGCCCGACCCTCCCCAACCCCCATCTCAGTCCTGGGCAGATTTTGCATGGTACAATGCTCTGCTGCGGTGTGTGGCTGACTAACCCATGCATGGCTTTTCCTTTCTGCAGCCAGTGAACTTCCCATCACCATGCCTCCCCCATGCAGGTGCATGCACGGAGGAAGTTGCTATTTTGATGAGAATGACCTCCCCAAATGCAAGTAAGTCTGACTCTTGGTCCCAGCTGTAGACCTTGACTCTTTAAGGGAACCTGAGTTCTTAATATAGCTGGGGAAATAAGTACTAGAGGCTCGTCCAATTCGCCCTATCCCATCTAACCAGCTTTTCCTCCTTTGGGGGAGTCTGCAGGAGGTGAGACTTCGCTTCCCAAATCATAACTGGCATAAACCTCACCTGAAGATCTGGCTCAAATGCCTATGTGCATTCTCAGGGATGCTGCATTTCTAACAACTCTTGGGAATGCCGCAGTCATGTCAAAGAGTGAGGAGTTAGAGGATAGCTGTATGTCTCCACATGCCATCTCCCACCTCACCTGGGAAGATGGCTTAGGATATGGGAGAGCAAATGACACGAGAGATGCTCTCACACAAGGATCATGACAAGCAGACTAGTCTGGAGTGAAGAAGCCCGAGGGAAAGCATCATCACAGAGCAAGATGAATTGTCTCTTCCTCCTGCAAAGCTGTTGGAGGACAGCACACTGCCACCGTGTCTATACTCCTCTCTAAGGGAGAAAAATACGTGGAGCAGAGGAGCCAGTAGACTTATGCACCTGACCTTCGAGGTGCTACTCCACCGCTACTGGCTTTCTGGAATGAGTGTTCTTAGGTTGGCAGAATAAGCAGATGTGGAGTGGGGTGCATTGCCTGTTCCCCATGCATCAGGGGGGCATTGCCTGCTCCTCTGCATCCCCGGATAAGGGCTCTCTCTGCCTCCATGCATGCGTATCAGTCTAGCCTCCAAAGGTAACAGAGTCTCCTTCTGATTCCAGGTGTTCTAGCGGCTACAGTGGAGAATACTGTGAGGTTGGGCTCTCTCGAGGCATCCCTCCAGGGACGAGTAAGTGTCAGGAATATGGTGACCTGCACCAGTCACAGTCCCCCCCCCCCATCTTCCTTTTAACCCAGTCTTTGAAGGCCCAGTGGTGAATCCCTCTAGCGCTTCCTTCTTATCAAGGTGCTGATGTTGACTCTGCTTCTCCCCCATGTGTAGCGATGGCTGTTCTATTGACATTCGTGATGGTCATCATTGTGGGAGCTCTGGTACTCGTTGGATTCTTTCACTACAGGAAGACGGGCTCCCTTTTACCCACTCTGCCCAAGCTGCCAAGGTCAGTTTCATTAGGAAGCATGTAATAAACCTGTGTACGATGAATTATTTAGAAGCACGATAGCTCACCTAGACCCATGATCTGAGAGTAGTCTTCATTTCTTTGCTTCTTTTGCGAGGCAAGATTTATTTTTCATGTGGTCTCCACCTTGCTATGGGACCACAAGTGTGAACCACCACGTCCCCCAGTTGGGAGAGCTGAGAGCCATCACTATCAATCACATCTTCTTCATGGGGTTTCCTCCTGAAGCTTGTGCTGCAGACCATATTTTATCATGCAGGGCAGGTGAGGGCAGAGCTAGCTGGGTGTTCGCTTGGCTTTCTTCCGGTGATCCCTAGTCCTTGTTCCGATCTTGTGTTTGGGAATGTGCTTTCCTGTACACTCGGGGAGAGAGTTGCACATAGAAGAATCAGTAATATGGAAGGAAAGTAATCACTACAAAATAAAACAACACAACACATGACTTTGTGTTTCATTTCAGCTTAAGCAGCCTTGCCAAACCCTCTGAAAATGGAAACGGGGTGACTTTCAGATCAGGGACTGATGTGAACATGGACATTGGTGTGTCTCCTTTTGGCCCTGAGACAATTATTGACAGATCCATGGCGATGGTGAGTGTGGCTTCCATGGGATTATTTGAAGGCTTTCATTTACACTAATTGATGGAAGAAACTCTTCTTATAAGGAATAAAACTAATCTCGGGGAAACTAACACAAATGCAGTCTGAGGTCTGTAGGCCTTAGCTTTGATGGGAATTGACTCTACCATGTACCATCTATTCACGGATAGGTGAGGAGTTGACTTTTTCTGGCCCCGTGTATAGAGCAGGGATTTGTCTACCTCTTATGAGAGCCAGATGGTACACTCTGTGATGGTCCTAGTACAGCCTTGGCCCCGTGGGACCTTTCCCTTTGTCAGCGAGGCTAGCCAAGGCAACCATGCCATCCCCCTGCCTCATACTGTCCTATTGCATTTTTTGTCCATTAATTAGAACAGTGTTCTTCATGCTGCCTTAGTTTCCTCTATTTCCTTCCACCACCTTCCCTATTCTTCAATATTCTAGCCCAAGTGCATTAAGTACATTAAAGGGCCAGAGAGAATCCAGCTATACGAAGAGTGTTTATGCTTTCTGGAGCAGGTGGCTTAGTTCATTTTTTACTAGTTGAAATAATAGTTTGTTATTTAGATACCCCTGGGTCTCTGAGGCTATTTTCTCTCACCTACCCTCTCTAAGACCTCATATTTTGGGTGGCTTTGTGAAAGTGTCTAGTGTACATCCAGGTATGAGGAAGATGCCTTTTTGTCTGAAGCAGATCAATGGGTGTGACCTCTCTCTCTTCCCACCAGAATGAACACTTTGTCATGGAGGTAGGCAAGCAGCCTGTGATATTTGAAAACCCAATGTATGCAGCCAAGGACAATACTTCTAAAGTGGCCGTGGCAGTGCCGGTGAGATGTCTGTCCCATGATCTGTTTTCAGCCATTGTTGCTGCTGGATCTTTCTGTGTTAAAGAATGCAGGCCTCTAACCTGCCCTCCTCATGGGAGGAAGCACAGTGGCCTGTATCTCAGGTTCGCCATCCATGGTCACAAAGCTGTGCCTGGATACAGCCCTGCAAATAATCAGAGCCCTGTGTCGTGGCAGAGACGTGAGACTTAGCAGCCCTGCTGGGGGGTGTTCACTGTCCTCAGTCATTCTGAGTCACCCATGTCAGAGAAAGGGGTATAAGTCTATTAGAGATCCTGGAGACATAGGGGCCCTGTGACAGAAACAGGGAACTACATCAGACATGAATGAGATAGTATCATGAGGGTGCTATCTGAGAGGGACGGCCTGTTCTGATGAGTATAGAGGTCTGAAATTAAGATTTGCTCAGAAATCTTATTACTCTCCTTTAAGAGAAGCTGGGAGGAGAGGCAGGTGCTTTCCATTAGCCTGGACTAATGGCCTGACCTGTTCTTCCTTTGTCTGTGCAGCTACAGGAAATAGCTATCAGTGTTTGCTAGTGATTTTGGATTCAACATGTAGTATATTTTAATATGAAGTGATAGAAATATTTCTTTCCAAATGAGCTTTCTTAAGAGCAAAAAGATTTGAATCTTGAAAGAATTTCGCCTGCTCTTTGGTAGTGCATCATGGGATAGAGATGACATCTCGTCTGGTATTTTACACATAAAATAAAATGAGACTGTGCATACAAACCCACTGTACATTTAAAAAGAAACAAAATTATGAATGTAAACTACAAGAAAAGAAGCATAGTGTCTTCCATTTTATATATATATATATATGTACATATATATGTGTGTATATATATGTGTGTGTGTATGCAACTTGAACACCTTTTATCCCAAATTACGGTGAAGGTGGGAATGAAGGGTGTAGACAGTGCAGCAGGGGTTACATTAATGAGGGCGTGACAGTGAGGGGTACCTTGCCTGCCGCAGCTGATATTTTAGGCGACTTGGTGGTTGTAGATCTTATTTGAGGGAGGTGGGAGTGGTATTTAGTTTCCAGCTGCCAGTGTCAGTCACTTATCAGATAAAAAGTTACAGACTGTGTGGCAAACAGGATCCAGAGCCGTTATTCATGTATTCATTTCTTCTTCCAAAACTGCGTAGGGGTCACCAACATGCTCACAGGTGACTGTACCAGAAAATGTGGAAAACCAGAATTATGGAAGGCCCATAGATCCTTCTGAGATAGTTCCAGAGCCAAAGCCAGCCTCCCCTGGAGCCAATGAAACTCAGGTAATGATAACTGACTCATGAAAAGAAATTTGCAAAGAATTTTGACATTGCAGGGTCACATACATAAAAAGAATGGAAAACAAAATTGAAGATTTAGTATATCTTTGTGAAAAGGGCATCGAATCTGGGACACTTACACCACACTCATAGCAATGTGTTGAGGGTACATATAAAAGACCCTCAAAAGAAAATGCACCTTTCCAAGTTGCTCTTAGCCCTTTACTGCTATTACCAATGTCTACCACCAGGTGGCACTACTTTGTTACCGCTTCCTCTGTATCCAGATACACCTAATTGTCCATCCAATTATCCCATAGGCGTTGCTGTATTTAGTGTGTCAAGGAAACTAGTTCAGGAGACAAAAACACCGCTTGATGGATTTTTATTTATCATATATGCTATACCTTTGTATATTATAGAATATTTGGGATGTAGTTTGACAAGCACCTTTGAAATGAAATTGTATTAAAATGACAGTGTGTTACCAGCTTTAATGAGCATGCATCCCAGATCTACGTGCTTCACTCTGGACACACATTTTACCCCTGAGAACTGTGGTTCTCACCGTGCCCCTTACTAGGGGAACTGTGGGCAAATTGGAAATGGTAGCACTTAGTGATAGAAAACACTGTCTGGGACATTTAAATGTTCCTCGTCCTTGTGCAGAGATCAGTGGTGTCTTTAATTCAGTGTGGCCAAGAAGAAAATCACCTCTTACAAGGGCACACATGCATAGACATGCAAGCTCACACACACCATGGAAAGGAAGGTTTTGGTTCACTGTTTTTCTAGGGATATTTTTCTCCTTAAGCTACATTTAAAATTGGACATTGAAGATTTGTTTTCCACAGCCACCAGAATACTTGAAATATCAAATGTTCAGTCCCCAGGTCTGACTCTACTCCAAGGCAGTGACTGGTTTATTTTTTATTCTTAACATTTCTTTCCAGGCCATTCTCAATCTTAGGGATCTTTCTTGGAGGTAGCTTGGTCTGTCAGGAGGGGTAATTCAGCAAGAAGCTGTTCCCTCCCCTCCTCCAGGTTTCAGAAACAGAACGGACATGGGGGATTATTGCGAATGGGAATCAACCTTCGCCAATTGCAGCTTAGTGCCATGCCTCCCTCTGTGCTGCCCACTGGTTCTTGGACTTGCCACTTAAAAACAGTCCAGACCGAGACCCTCCGAGTTCTGTTCACCAGCATCTGCCCAGAGAACCTGTATCTGTGACCCCTCAGATACTAAATAGTCACTCGGCTCAGTAGAAACACTTGCTTAGTTCACTGAGGACGTGAACTTCCAAAGGAGTCTCTCAAGCTTAGATTTCTTAGTAAATATGCTGGAAAATATTCAGAATTCAGACCCAGTCACTCAGTCCTGTCATTGCCCACAAGTTGCACGAACACACATGGAATCTCCTTTAGCGATGAGGACAACCATATTCCTCTTATTAGTAATTACTTAGTTGCATGGAGCTATCGCAGACCAAGACTTAAGGTGTTGGCCTTCTCTACTTAACTTCACATTTCCAAACGTATGGCTCTGACTTCCTTCTCCTTCTTCCTCTGTTTGGCAACCTAGAGAGTGGATGTGTGGGTTGGGTAAATGGTCTTGCCTTTCTTCGGTAGTCATGTGCTACTGGTACCAAATTTCCCAGCCACCCTGCGAAGCACATGGGCTACTTGAGCTTCCATACAGGGAGCTTGTCAAACAGGTGGCCAGAACTACAACCACTTGGTAGGGAAGCAAGCCAACCCACTGTTGTGTGTGACTGAGGTTTTCTCTTTGGGTTCTTCTTTGGCCTCTCTGCTAGTCTACCACAATTTATCTATTTGTCCAGCTGTGACTCAGCGTGTCATACAGGAGGAACAAAAAAACAAAACAAACAAAAAACCAAAATAAACCCCTGCATCAAAGGATTGTTGAGATGAAAACAACCTCACAAAACTCTTAAAGCAGTTCCTGATACACAGCACTCAGTAAATGTCAGTTGTTGTTGTTGTTGTTGTTGTTGATGATGATGATGATGATTATGATGATGATGATATGATGAAGTGAGGGATATTCTGTAAGACATAGTTTTGGAAATAAGAGATGCAATTTGGCTTTTCCTTGAGCGTCTAAGGTGCTCTAGGAACCTCCCTCTGTTTTAGTGTCTTGTATACTCTATATCTGACTGGCTTCGTGGCAAATCTTCTTGATGGCATGGATCCAGATTCTCAAGCTGTGCACATTTTACATTGATGAAAGACTTTGAAACTGTTACATGAAAACAGCTGAGAGAATCTTAGTTACTGCTCAGGGACAATTGAATAATATACTACTGAAGCCACACCCCTAAGTTAATATGTTTTCAATAAGAGTTTAAAAACCTAGGAAAAGACACCTATGAAGAAAATGAAACAGAAAACTCCATTACTGAAAGCCATCCATCTCCCTCTTTTCCTTTAGGGTACAAAATGGAACATCTTCAAACGAAAACCCAAGCAGACGACAAACTTCGAAAATCCGATCTACGCAGAGGTAATTTTTAATCCCCGTTCTAAGCTCAGACATTCATTGCTTGGCTAGATTGGGCATACACCGAGACTATTCTGGACTAACTAGCAAAGGTTAGTCCTCATGCAGAGCTGTTTCTGGTCATGCTGGGGAAGTCCATGTCTCATCCATGTCTTGTGGTTGCAGATGGACACTGAACAAAAGGAAGTTCCGCCTCCGTCTCCTTCTCTTCCTGCTAAAGCTTCAAAAAGAAATTCAACTCCAGGCTACACTGCCACCGAAGACACCTTTAAAGACACTGCAAATCTTGTGAAAGAAGATTCCGATGTATAGCCTTGCCAGCTCTCTAGGGAACATTTAGACACTCACTTTTGCACATATATTTTTTACGGACAAATGAAAAAGAAGTTAACATTCAATACTTTATAAAAAAAATATATTTTTCTCTGTTTGCCTATAATTGAAGGTGTGTCGTGTGTCTTTTTTACTGATGCCACTTCATATTTTTACAATTATCACGAGGTACTGTGTGTATCTTGCACTGATGTTGTCTGGAGGTGATGCTGTGAATATATTGTACTTGTGTAAATTTCGGAAGGTTTCTCACATCTCTGCCTCTGCTAATGAGAGCACCTGTTGAGTGGGTCGCTGAGCTGAGAAGTAAGTGATCTGGTGAGGAAAGGAGTTGGCTTAGGGCTTTAGATCTGTCTAAAGAGGAGATAGGACTCATGTTTCCTTTGAAACAATCTAGGAAGAAAGTCCTTTAAGTTTCATTTGTGGGTCCATTTCTACACATCAGCACTTAATTAATAATCAATGTTCAACATTACCTGTCAACCTGATTGGCACTTGTACTGATAGGGCCCAGTGTTGACTTCATACACTGTAGACGCTTCAGACGACACAGAAGATACACAAGGTGATTCAGTTGAACCCTTCTGCACGCCTCTGTCTTCTAACCCGAGCTGTGTTTTGATTGTGCTGTGTCCCTAGTTACCAAGTCAACATCTGTACCTGCCATGTCCCGTCCCACACTGAGTTTCTATTTCACTGAATTACTCTTGCTTGACAGACCTTAAATCAACTTATGCCCTTGCCTGGTATCTCAGGTGTTCCCTACCTTAGTTACTGGAATTTTGGAGCTGACTTACTAAAACCAAACCCGTGTTTCCATTAAGTAGGGTGCCAAACAGACACCAGTCAATCGATGCCTCAGCTGGGTGTTTGACTCCGGGTGCAAAATGTTATCGTATTCACTATTTATTTCCTCAGCTGACGACGAATAGAAAGGGAAAACATTCTTACTGAGCCTTTTTTTCAGGTCTTTACCTAAATCTGTACATGTGTGTCAGGATGTACTGTACGTCCCAGCTCTTCCTTTGAGCAGTTGGTGTACTCTCTATCCCAGGAACCATGGCATGAGTGTACGTTTTCTATAGCAAGTAGCGTTCCTGGTTCTCTGTGCTAATATTGCACGTGTTAACGAATGAATGGAAGGGTGGGAGAGTGGATGAATGAAATATACTACTGATTATTTTATTCTCGAGTCCTCGAAATATTTCGTTGCTCATATTTTGAGTACCGATTGTAATTACTTTAGTTAGAAATTAAAAAAAAAAAAGCTACTGGAAATGATGCTGCTGGAAATTTCTAATAAATGTGTATTTTATCAGATGGCTTTTGGGTCTCTGCCTCCTTCTTGAGTCTTAGTCACAAGTTGCTTGAAACTGTGCTTGGTTGCTGTCTTAGTTAGGGTTTTACTGCTGTGAACAGACACCATGACCAAGACGACTCTTATAAGGACAACATTTAATTGGGGCTGGCTCACAGGTTCAGAGGTTCAGTCTATTATCAAGGTGAGAACATGGCAGCAACCAGGCAGGAGTTGCTGAGACTTCTACATCTTCATCTGAAGGCTGCTAACAGAATACTGACTTCCAGGTAGCTAAGGCTAGGGTATCAAAGCCCATGCCCACTTTGACACACTAACTCCAACAAGTTCACACCTATTCCAATAAGGCTGCACCTCCTGATAGTGCCACTCCCTGGGCCAAACATATATAAACCACCACATTTGCTCTCCGTGACACCAATTCTTCAATGCATTTTTGAATGGAGACTATTATGGAGACGATCCAGATTTCAGATTTTAGCCAGAC
This sequence comes from Tokudaia tokunoshimensis, assembly GCA_036184795.1. Taxonomy (NCBI): domain Eukaryota; kingdom Metazoa; phylum Chordata; class Mammalia; order Rodentia; family Muridae; genus Tokudaia; species Tokudaia tokunoshimensis. The sequence continues at coordinate 43,600,148 of BTHU01000004.1, read as the reverse complement.
CCGTAAAAGGATGTCCAAGTCTCATCTGAAGATGAGATGGAGATGAGAAAAGGGTTGAGTTTTATTGTCTCGGTGTCCTTTGTATTTGAAATGTCACAGCATGGAGAATGGGGCCACAGATGAAGGGCACACTTTTTGAATGCTTCTAAGAATATTCTTGTTTCAGAAAAGGGTGGAGAGCCCCTTTGCGCAATTCCCAGTGTCTAGTCTCAGAATGAAGGGGATATATGTAATTATTCTAGATCCAGTTTCCAGGCCCAGCTACACAGGACCTCTTTTCAGACTCTCAGTATCTCTGGAGGCCATTACAAATATATAGTCTTTCTGGAAGAACTTTAAGAGAGCAGTGGGAAGTTCTGGCAATGTGGAGAGTTCTACTACAAAGAAAACAGAAGTGTCCATCTCTAAGAGTGTAATTGTGTATTTATTGCTTCTACATTTTTTGATTGTTTCTTTGCCAGCTTGTAAAAATTATGCCGGAAGGGATATTTCAGTTTTGGAAGATAAAGAGCTCCTTTTGGGCACAGGGTTTTTGCCAGTTTCCTCATACTTTAAAGGACTCAAATTCAGTTCATGAAGAGCAGTGAGACTTTCTCTCTCTCTCTCTCTCTCTCTCACACACACACACACACACACACACACACACACACACACAAACACACATGCGCAAGCACGCCTACATGCATGGGCAGTTGCGGTGATAGATTATGGTGACACTTGCTAGGCTTTGGACAGAGGAATCCATGACTCTGTCGTTGTTTAGTGTAGAGTCAGACTCTAGTCCTGGGCAAGCAGTATTTGTCCTATAGCCGGTGAACTCTGGCTAACTGAATATGCATATCCTGTACTCTTGAACCTCCCAAAATGTTACCAAACTCAGCCTTTTCTCTTACAAAGTTAGCTACTTCCTTTATGAATCTGACTGGAAATATTTGTAAAAGGCTGGGTACTCTAAAGTGTCCTCTGATGAGATAAGGAGTCAGGGATGTCCCTGCACTACCTGGTAGCTCCTGACTCTCGATAGAGCAATCTGTGGGCCAGGTGACACAACACTGTAGAGAAAACCAAAATCCTAGGTAATAGGAAGGAACCAATTTAGTGCTAGCTTAATACCCTTTCTGCTCAGTAATGTGTAAGTGAAAGTATGGGGAGAAAAGACTGCTCATGGCCAAGTATGCAGGAAAGATGTTCAGATCTATATTTTTATGATGGTAAGTATTCTAGAGAGCCTCAGAAATGTTCTAGAAGATGGTACAGGGAAGGCTGAATTGCTGCCATGGAAGCCCCAGTGCCAGAGTGTTCTGAAGACAGGAATGTCCTGAGCTGTTTCAAACAGCAAAGCCTTTGGTTCTCCATATCAATCAGGCATTGGCCACTGATGACGCCCACAACCTTGGGCGGGGCAGCATCTTAAGTAGGGCAAGCTCATTGAGAGGTACTCCTCTGCAGCTGGGAGGACACTTAATCCTTGCAAAAGAATCCGGAGGGGACACTAGCAAGTCTGAGTCTTGAACTTCCATCTAAGGATGCCATGGCTGGACTGGACCACAACAGAACAATCGCCTAGCTGGGATTATATTGCGTTTAACCACAGATCAATCTACTGTCAGACCTGGCTTTACTTGTGTCAGATTTCTTGATGTAACCACTAATGTCTAACAGCAGAGGAAGCTTTCATCTCTTCTCTGGGTCCTCTTTCTTTCTGTCTTCCATGTTAGATCGATTCCAGGGCTAAGTTGTTAGAGTCTGCCTTGGAAGGTGGAAGGTTAAACTCTACTGCTCTGCTCTGAAGCAGAAGGAAGAGATGAGGATGGATGGACTCTAGCTTTTGAGGAAAGGGAAAGGATGAAAAAGGGAAAGGGTGGGTTCCCTTCTCTGGACTAGAATACTCTTGCGGACCAGGACTATACATATAGCTGTGCTCTACGTAGAGGAAGATGATGGTGAGCAGTCTTCTGAGAATGCAGACTTACCATGGAGCATTAGAATTCTTCAGATGAGCTGGGCATTTATTTGGCATCAGGCAGTGGTAGAGGAAGCGTGTCTTGGGTTCTTTCTATCTGATTGAAGTGTTCTGGGAGAACAAAACTGAGTTACAGAAAGGTCAGTTCTAGTTGAGACTCTGCCAGCTTTGACTTACTGCACTTGCTTTTCAGATCTTGTGGGCAACTTGGCCCCTTTTGGACGGGTATCACTAGCTTCTTTAGCTCATTGACCAGTGAGCATTGCCTTTTGTGAATGTAAAATAAGCCTGTCATTTATATTCCAAATAAAAACCAATAAGAAATGTGTTGTACTGTTTTATTTTACCATAAAGTTGTCTATATAGTGATTCTCTTCTTTGATAAAACCCTTCTGTCTTAGTTAGGGTTTTACTGCTGTGAACAGATACCATGACCAATGCAACTCTTATAAGGACAACATTTAATTGTGGCTGGCTCACAGGTTCAGAGGTTCAGACCATTATCATCAAGGCAGAAACATGGCCGCATCTAGACAGGCATGGTGCAGGAGGAGCTGAGAGTTCTCCATCTTCATCTAAAGGCCGCCAGGAGAAGACTCTTCTGCACTGGGTAGAGCTTCAAAGCCCATCCCCACAGGGACATGTTTCCTCCAACAAGGCCACACCTATTCCAACAAGGCCACACCTCCTAATATTGCCACTCCCTCCCAGGCCTTGGAATAGGGCAAGCAAGTCTCTACTTAGACGCACAAGGCTGGTCAAAGAGGCAGCCTCCTCGTTCGAACATGGTCTGTGGCCTGGGACATTGTAGAGTCTCTGGAGTATCCATAGATCCGGAAAACAAGAGCAGGAAGTTGAGAAAATCAGGAGCAATTTGGACCCATTGAGCCCATGAGTTTGACATTGTTTGGGGTGGGACCTGGGAGGTAAGAGTGGTTCCCAGAAGATGAGGCCTTTGCTTAAGTTACTGAGAACTCCGCTTAACTGGTATTGGGCAAAGTTTTAGGGCATGCACCTCAGATATTTACTGAGAGAAGCAGGAATATGACAGTGGCAGCTGCCTAGGTTATCATGAGCTAGTGAATCCAAATTTAGCTCCAAGAAGGCAGGACATTTGTTTATTTGTGCTGTAACCCTGGTGACTACACTAATGTTTTTGATATTCAGATATCTATTGAATAAATGACAACTAGACATTTAGTAAGGGTGGGAGTACAGTTAGGCTTGGTGGCTCAGTGCCAGGCAGCTGGTATGATCAGGCCACTGTGTCCTTACACCCTACCTCTGCTGATATTCTGTCTGGAGGTTAGCTTGTGGACTTTTCCCATGTGCACAGCTCAGTGCAGCTCAGGAAGCGACTTAGTGGCTCCTGCAGACTGCTATGGGGGTGGACCAGGCTTGATTGGGGGCAGGCTGTGGGGTTTCACACAGTAAGGGTCCTAGAGGCTGCTGGGTCTGGTAAAGGGCTGCAGGAGGGGAGCTGGCAAGGAGTCAGAGATGCAAGGGGCTTGGTTTTTTCAGGAACTTTCCAGGGACTAGCCTCAGACAGGAGAGAAGGGTCGTTCCTTTTTCCTTTGACTGCATTCTCCTGATTGTGGAACCACCTAGTGCCAAATGAGAACCATGCCACACATGGGTCTGTTCACCGATGAGCCACTGTTGGGAGTCAGTGGGCTCTTGCAGGCTGGAGCTGGACCTGAACCACCAGTACCCACCTTGTTAGAAATCCATTCTCAATTCTAAACAGTAATTAATGGTGTAGGTCTCAGAATAAGGTCTGTGATTCTTAGACAAACCTGGCCTTTTGGAGAACACCTGGGGAGTTCTATTTTCATAATAAGAGCCACCTGGTCCCCGATGGAGAACAAATGTTACCTCTGAGGCTGACAGGCTGAGAATTCTTCAACAACTCAGAGAGAGAAGATGGAAGCCAAAGATAATTTTTCTCTATAACATTTCAAACCGTGTCCCAGCAGGACAGGACCTTAAGGAGAGTGTGTACAAATCCAAAAGTTAGCTGAGGTCAGCATCAGATGTTGTGAAAGTGGACCTCTCCACAGTTTTCCTGGGAAAGGAAGCTGAAGAAAGAAGCTCACAGCTAACACAGGGAAGAAACGCAGAGGGAAGTTCTCCTAAAGATATTTCCTTTGTTAGTTAGGAGTGATGATGTACATCTTTAATTCTAGCACGTGGGAGTCAGAGGCAGGTGGATCGCTGAGTTAAAAAGTTAACCTGGTCTACAGAGTGAGTTCCAGGACAGCCAAGGCACCAAATTTTTTTCATTTGTCATACTAGCACACATTAATTGTTTAAAATAATGGGTTTAATTCTGACATGCTCATAGGAATCTATGATGTACTTATGTAAGGTGTACCTCATATTAACTCTTTTATGTTTTTTTAAGTCTATATTACAAGTATAAGAGAAAACATGCAATGTTTTCATTCAGTTTGTTATATTTAATACAACAATTTCTAGTTCACTCTGTCTCCATTCAAGCATTTCATTCTTCTTTAGGGCCGAATAATACTCCTTTGTGTATCTACACAACTCTGTCTCTATCTTTTGATGTGCATCTAGGCTGATTCTATAACTTGGTGACTGTGGATCATGCCTCAATAAATACAGATAAGCTTAGGCTCTTTTGGGTATCTAACCAGGAGTGCTACAACTAGATTATATTGTAGTTTCGTTTTTTAGTTGAACCCAAGGAAATTCCTCCTTAGACACTGTATTAGTGAGCTTTCATGACTATAAAGAAATCCTTGATATAGACAGCTTTGAAAATTCAAACCTAGCCAGCAAAGAACAACTTCTTTTGAAAGGGTAATGGTGAGACCTGGGTAGCTTCTCCAATGACTCAACTATATCCAGTAGGCCCTACTACCTTTAAAAGCTTCCATTGCCTTCCAACAGTGTCCCCATGGAGACCAAACCTCTGTGGCCTCTGGGGACTTATAACTAACCCATATCCAGACCATAACAAGACCACATTAGAGATTTACTATACTGCTGGAAGGCTCTTCTCACCTTTCAGAGAAGAATGACCAGCTAAGCCAGAGCCAGAGAACCATACAAATGACCAGATCATCATCTAACAGCCAGGAATGCAGACCTGGTCACCCAGGAAAGGAGTTCAGAGAGACTGCGGCAAGACAGATGGTGTTCACACCCTGTTACTGCCAATAACACAGTTGTCTGCCCATTCTACCAAAATGCAACCTTCTTGGCTAGTCCAACAGATTACATAAAATCTAACTGTTTCTCAAATATTTCTGTTTGTTTTTGTTTTTTTTTTCAAGACAGGGTTTCTCTGTGTAGCCCTGACTGACCTGGAACTCACTGTGTAGACCAGGCTGACCTCGAATTCAGAGATTTACCTGCCTCTGCCTTCCGAGAGCTGGGATTAAAGGAGCGCACTGCCATTGCCTGGCTAATACACTTGTTTCTGGTGAGCTCCTTGCCTCTGCTTGTTTGCTAAAAGAGCTGATTTGAAAGCTTTGCTCTAAAGGCAGCCACTTGCCCCACTACCTCTGTTCTTCACTCCCTGTCTCTGGAAAGAATGCTGGTAGTTATTGTCAAAGGACTAGACAAAGACAGACAGGAAGAAAGGGAGGGAGGGAGGGAGGGAGGGAGGGAGGGCGGGAGGGAGGGAGTAAGACTGGCTACTTGGGGTTGGGGGCAGTGATCCAACAGCCAAAACTTCTGACATTCTCAGGATGTTTTCTCTAGGATATCACAGTCTTTTCACAAGCCTCAAAATAGCAGGACTGCAGGATCTCTCTCTCTCTCTCTCTTTCTCTCTCTCTCTCTCAAGATTTATTTATTTATTATATGTGAGTACACTGTAGCTGTGTTCAGACACTCCTGAAGAGGGCATCAGATCTCATTACGGATGGTTGTGAGCCACCATGTAGTTGCTGGGATTTGAACTCAGGACCTTCGGAAGAGCAGTCAGTGCTCTTAACCGCTGAGCCATCTCTCCAGCCCTCTCTCTCTCTTTTTTTCTTTCTTTTAATTCATGTTAATGAAGTGGTCATATTCCAGTTGACAGCCAGCTATCTCTCTCTTCCTGGCTCTGCACTCTCAAATCTACAGTTGTGTTTTGCTTTTGTTGTTGTTGCTTGCTTGTTTCTAACCAGTATGGCAGGTTGCCTTTGGTATGGGGTTGACCAATCAGTGCCTGGTCTGTGCTTGCCCTCCCTCACAGTTACAGGAGTGGGGAGGCCTTGCCACTCCCGATCCTGTCTCAGAGAAGCTCTGCTCAGGATGCAAGCTTGGTTTTCGTTCTTATGTTCTGCTAACACATTCCCCAGACATTTTGTCGTATCCTTTTATAGAGATATGCCTCTGAGGTGCCTCCCCACAGGCCCACCTCCAGGGAGCCAGGGGTATGGAAGTCAAAGTGATTATTCAGGCCGGAGAGAGGCAGGCCAGAGAGACTGAGAAGAAGATAGACACAGTTAGTAGCCTGGTGTGTTTACAGACATGACCGGGTTAAGCCTCCCTGTAATGTCCCTGAATACACGGAGGGGGGCTTTGTAGCAAACTTTGGCTTTTCATACACCGTGGCTACAAGGAAAACAGAGCTATTACGTTTGATTGACAGAGTGGAGTAGTGGCTCTTTATGCAAGGCAAAGCTTTTGTGTGAGAGTAGGTGAAATGTCTTTAGCTTTCACAGTCTCCGCCTTCTCCCCCTTTCTCTCTGGTCTCAAAAGTGCCTTGGCTCTAGGATAGAGAATTCAATGAGAAAAACCATACAAAGTTCCTGCCATTTTTTTCCTTTCTCTTTTATAACCATGGTTAGTGACTGGATTTTAAAAGATTTTCACTAAAGAGTGAAGTGGGGGACTTGGGCATTCTTATTTGCATGTTAATGCCAGACTTATATGACTAACACTCATCCCATTATTTTGAAAGTTGTTGCCAAGTGCTCAGCTTCAATGGGCACTATGCAGCCGCTTTGCACACTGGGAAAACCCCAGTGTTCCTTGCATTTCGTGTTACAGTTACACAGGGAGCAACAGCTTCTCCAAGTGGCCAGCTGGTTCCCTTGCACCTCCTCTCTCTAAGTGAGGCAGTGAGCTTTGGGGACCTAAGGTGAGCAGGACTCGCAGATAGACACAGAGTAATACATGCATGCATGCATACATACATACATGCATACATTCATATGTCTATATCTTTTGATCACTTAAAGCATTATATTTGCCATTGGTTGTTTAACTTCTGGACTATTCTGGGTTATCGCAAGGGCTGACGACAGCTGGTTTGATCTCTGGTTTTCCCTGCTACTGTGGGGACTGTTCACTGCTCTACTCTTACTGCACCACATAGGACATGTACTAGGTCGGCTTTATCCATTTCTGAATCGTTCTTATGGACAGAAAGGGAAACAGCTACTTCCCGGCATTTAAACTCAGGCAAAAGCTGAAGGGCTCTTGCTGAGGAAATCCTTTTTCTTTTTAAAATGAGCACCAGCCGCCTCCTAGCGACCACTTGATAGCGCTGTCTAAGAGATAAATCAAGATGTGGGAGAAAAGTCACTTGGTTTCCATTCATTCTCTGGGCCTGGGAACTGAAGAGAAGTTGTGGGGTGAAAGGGGGGCCAGCTTGAGAGTGGGTTGGCAGGCAAGCTGGAGGCTTGCACTCAGACCTCACTGCCTTGGAGCCAAGCTGGTGTCAGGACCTCCTTATGGGGCGTTTAGGAGACCAGGCTCATCAGCAAATAAAGTTAGATTTGACAGGCAGAGACTACACTTCAGCACTCACCATAGCTACTAGGCAGAGATGTGGCTTTTAAGCATTTAATCTTTCTGAGGACAACTTTTTAAAAGATGACCGGAATAAGTGTATATCTGGGTCCTTAGAAACATCCAGTAAGAATGAGAGATGCATCAAACTCGTCTTAGTTTCAATCACCTGTCTCTCTTGCCTTTCCTCTTCTAAGTTTGAAACTCTTTCTGTGGATTGTGTTTGTGAATAGGCTATTTATAGCCACCAAATGTAGTCAAAGAGTTTTTCAGTAGTTTCCTGTTCTAATTGGTTTTACAATTTGTTTTCTGGGACAGCGTCTCAGTACGTAGCTCAGGTTGGTCTTGAACTCCTCCTGTCTCACCCTTCCAAGTGCTAGGATTATAGAAATGTGCTACCGTAGTTTGAAGCTTAAATGATTTTTGTGAATTAGTTTGTGTGTCTGTATTTATGTATGTGTATGCATGTGCTGTATGTTTATATATGTGTATGCATGTGTGTGTATGTGTGTATGTTTGTGCTGTGTGTGTATGCATGTGTTGTGTGTATATGTGTGTATGCATGTGTTGTATGTGTTGTGTGTGTATTTGTGTATGTTTGTGTTGTATGTTTAGGTGTGTGAAGGCTTGTATTGTGTGTATATGTGTGTGTGTGCTTGAGCACAACACTCAGTCTTCTCCAAATCTAGTTTTATTACCAGTAAAACGAGGCCTCAAGTGCTTGCTGCTCTTACAGAGACCTAGGATCAATTCCCTGCATCTGCACTGGGCAGCTCACAGGATGCCTGTGACTCCAGCTCCAGGGGGGTGGGGGGGTGGGGGGGATGCAATGCCTCTGGCCACCACCAGCAGCACTGACACACATGTGCAAATACTCCACTACACACACGTAAATCACTTGATTCATATACCTGTTGAGAAGACATGTCAGGTCATGTGGGCAGCACATACCCACATAAAAAGCAACTAGTGATGATTCTTCTATTGTCCACTCTCACTTTCTGACTTATTTTGGGTTCACGCGGCAGCTCGTGTGAGCTTCCTTGACATTTTTCAGAAGTACAGGTGATCTGACTTTACATCCTGCTGAAACAGAAGCGCAGCTGTGCCTTTAGCCGTGTAGATACACACTGTAGAGATCTTTTGTTCTGCAAAGAACCATCTCTGCTTGTGCCTGGGTTTCTCTGAAGATGGCTGCTTTAAAAGTCCCGAGTCAGATTCTCCATCTGTTTTCCTTTTTCCTTTCCTTCCTTTCTCCCTGTAATTTTTTTAAAAAGGTTTATTTTAATTTATATGTGTGTGATGGGGTATTTGCACATGTGTGTCAGTACTGGTGGTGGAGGCCAGAGGCATCACACTCCACAGGATCTGAAGGTACAGGCATCCTGTGAGCTGCCGGTGTGGGTGTGGGAGTTGATCCTTGCTCTCTGTAAGAACAGCAAGCACTTTTAACCACTGAGCTGTCTCTCTGTCCCTTCTCCTTATTTTAGGGGACATGGCTTCACTTTAGCCCAAGTTCCTCTGGAATTTGGCACATTTCTATAATCCTAGCACTTGGGAGGATGAGACAGGAGGATCATAAGTTCAAGACCAGCCTGGTCTATGTATTGAGATGATGTCCCAGAAAACAAATCTAAAACCAATTAGAACAGGAAACAACTGAAAAACTCACTGTATAGCCTTGAGCTTACAGCTATCCTCCTGCCTCAACTTACCAAATATTGAGATTACAGGTTTGAGCTACCAGATCTGACTTGTAGTCAATTTCATGAAGTTTCTCTTGTTGTCACAGGGCTATTTCATTACTTAACAAAGTAACAGGAACAGGATGTTCCCAGTTTGTTCTTTCTCTCTCTTCTCTCTCTCTCTCTATCTCTCTCTTTCTCTCTCTCTCTATCTCTCTCTTTCTCTCTCTCTCTTTCTCTTTCTCTCTCTCTCTCTCTCTCTCTCTCTCTCTCTCTCTCTCTCTCTCTCAAATCATGGTACCTTTGTCATTTTGTTCAGGTTGAAGTGAAAATTCAAGTTCAGGATCTAAACTAGGTATGGCGGTGATCACTTATAACCCCAGCAATCAGAAGGCTGAGATAGAAAGAAGCCTTGTTAGAATTTTGGGCTACAGAATAAGACATTGTCTAAAAAAAAAAAAATGAGAGAGGGGGAGGGGGAGGGAGAGGTGGAGGGAGAGGGGAAGGGGGGAGGGACAGGGAGAGGGGGAGGGACAGGGAGAGGGAGAGAGAGAGGGGAAGGGGGAGGGACAGGGAGAGGGGGAGGGACAGGGAGAGGGGGAGGGACAGGGAGAGGGGGAGGGAGAGGGGAACGGGGGGAGGAACAGGGAGAGGGGGAGGGACAGGGAGAGGGGGAGGGACAGGGAGAGGGGGAGGGATAGGGAGAGGGGGAGGGAGAGGGAGAGGGAGAGGGGGAGGGAGAGGGAGAGGGGGAGGGAGAGGGAGAGGGAGAGGGGGATGGAGAGAGGGAGGGAGAGGGGAAGGGGGAGGGAGAGGGTGACAGAGTTCACAAACAAACCCCAAACCAGCACTCTGCCCACAGTGTTTCCTGTGGTTTCCACTTTCATTGCATGAAGCCAGCAAAGCACAAGAGGACAATTTTGCTGAATCATTCCCTGGGGAAATCAACACAGTTCATGTGACTATAGCAGCGGTCAGCATCAGTCCAGAAGCCACTGGAAACTTTGTAGGGGGAACCAGTTCCTTCACCAAGATTGTGGCTGCCATTACTTGTGACAATGATGGGGTTTAGAATTCAAACCCTCTGTGACTTGACCTCAGTGGTGGAAGATGAAGTTTCTTACCTCATGAGACAGGCTAGAGCTGCTTCTGGAGAGTATTGGCAGGGGAGGCCATAGTCCCAACTGCTACCCTGGCTCTAAGCTGTAGGGCAAATTGTGAAACCCACTTGGCTCTGCTTTTCTTTATAGGAATTTTGCAAGGTTGTTGTATAAAGATCAGATGAGATAACTAGGCAAGCAATTAACACAGTTTAATTGACAACCACCAATTATACCATATAGAACCTTGTTATATAACAGTTGCTCAACATTGAGTATCGGCCATTATCATCATTAACATCCTCATTATCGTCGCAACCATCATCATCACCATCATCTTGTTACTGCAAGTGTTCAGGGAGCAGATTGCTAGGCTTACTTCTCTATTCTGGTCACTCTCTGAGGTCAGTTTTCTTACTATGCAATAGAACCCTCCTGTCTTTCCCCAGATAGAAGAAACCTGTCTCTTCCCGCCCAAGTCTAACTCTACCCTTAATCGAACAAAGAATGCATTTCCAGTTCCCCCACCTTTCCAGTACACTGTTCCCCTTTCTTTGAAATTACATGGTACAAATTTCTCTGAAACTTTGAAGTGAATGAAAGATTCAGGGGCCTTGCTGCTCTGCAACCCTTGGTCTTAGCATCCTTTGTGGCCAGTCCTCCAGCCTCCAACTCTACTTCCCTGCCGTCAGAGTCTCACAGGTAGGACCGCTGAGAAGATGCTGAGAAAATGGATGTAGTTGATGCTTTAGCTCACAGACCTTTTCTCATCATTCTGTTGACTCTTTGTGCCACACTTACAAAACTGTGAAGACCAGAAGTCAAAATACATCTCCTGTTCTTGTCTTTGGCCAGTCTATCCAAGTAACAGATCGGGACAGGTTCTGCCAGGAACCTAAGTTTATTTTACAATGTGCTTACCACATGAAGAATACCCAGCATTCCTTAGCCATGTGCTAAGATTTGACACATGCCACTGCTCAGTTTCTAAGACTGAGATATTCGCTTTCCTAGTCCTCGATTTCCAGTTAATGTTCAACCCAGTGTCAAGGGTAGAGCTGTTTCCACTAAGGGTGCTTCACCTCTCTTCATGACCCGATGTGAAGTGTCTCCACATAGAGTCCTCATGAAGATATTTTAGAGATAGATGTTTATTATTTTTGTGAATCTTTTGTTTGTTTGTTTTTTCAAGAAATGGTTTCTCTGTATACCCCTGCCTGTTCTGGAACTCACTCTGTAGACCAGGCTGGCCTCAAACTCAGAAAGCTACCTGCCTCTGTCTCCCAAGTGCTGGGATTAAAGACATGCGCTACCACTGCCCAGCTATTTTTAAGTTATATGTGTGTGTGTGTGTGTGTGTGTGTGTGTGTATGTGCAACCATGGAGTCCAAAAGACAGCATTAGATTCCCTGGAATTGGAGTTTTAGGTGGTTGTGAGCCACCCGATGCATGCGGGAACTGAACTTGGGTCTTTTTCAAGAGCAGTGTGTTTTTAACCACTGTGTCATCTCTCCAGGTTCTCACAAGGATTTTTAAAGAAATTATTGAGAAAGAGATGAGAAGATAAGGATATTTTTATTCCACTAGTGGCTTAAATGACAGAAATTTATTGTCATACTTCTGGAGATTAAAAGTCAGAAATCCAGGGGTTGGAGAAGTGGCCTAGTGGTTAAGAGCACTGGCTGATTTCCCAGTTGACCTAGGTTCAATTCCCAGCATCCACATGGAAACTCACAACTGTCTGTAAGTCCCGTTCCAGGGGATCTGACACCCTCACACAGACACATATGGAGGCAGAACATCAACATGCATTTTTAAAAAAAAAAAAAGGGAATTAAAAAAAGTCAGAAATTCAGATGGTGGTAACATTGTTTCCTTAAAGGCTGTGTGGAAATGTCTAAGCAGGCTTTCCTCTGTGTCTTGTAGATAACTACCTCACCCTGTATATATTAGTTTATATCCTCCTCCTCTTCCTCCTCTTCCTCCTCCTCTTCCTCCTCCCCTTCTGCCTCCCCCTCCTCTTCCTCCAAGCATGTCCATCTTTACACTTTATGTCTAGATGTCTCTTTCTTACGAAAGCACTGATCCTATTGGATTAAAGTCTACTCTGAGACTTTATTTTGTTTTGTTTTTGCTTTGCTGTTGAGACAGTCTCTCTACATAGCCTTGACTGTCCTGAGACTCACTATGCAGATCAGTCTGACCTGGAACTCAGAGAGATCTGCCTGCCTTCACCTTCCCAGTGCTGGGATTAAGGGAGTGAGCCACCATGACTGACTCTGAAACTTCATTTTAACTTGACTATCTCTGCAAAGACTCTATCTTCACATATCGTCAGCGTCTGAGATACTAGGGGTTTGAAATGTCAGCATATTGTTTAGTGGGGACACATTTCAACCGGTACAGCTTCTACCTGTCATTTCCAGCATGGTGGCACCATTTCATCACAGCGGGGAAGTGGTTTGCTAAGAGAGAAGTGTCAAAAAAAAAAAAAAAAGAAAAAAAAGAAAAAAGTTGAGCTTTCTTGTATTTTTGAGACAGGGTTTCCCCATGTAGCCCCGGCTATCCTGGAGTTTGCTCTGTAGGCCAGGCTGGCTTCAAACTCAGAGATCTACCTGCCTCTGCTTCCCAAGTGCTGAGACTAAAGGTGTGAGCCACGACATCTGGCTAAAAGTTGAACTTTGAACAACTTTATTGTTGGTGTTTTTAAGCTAATAGTCACGTGACTTGGTCTCTGTGTATAGTATATAAAATAGAAAGGATGAGCTTAAGGAAAGAAAAAGACATGGAGAATTTTAGTAAATGACCAACATTTACATTTTTGTTTTTTGGAGATAGGCATATGTGTGGAGGTCAGAGGACAACTCTCAGGAGCCAGTTTTCTCCTTCCATCATGTGAATTCTGGAGATCAAACTCATGCCGTTAGGCTTTGTGACAGACAGGGTGACCTGGTGAGCCACATGCCACGGCTGCCTATGTCATGGATCTGCCTCTCAGTGAATCACTCTTTGGGAACTAGGCAGGGCACTGTAGCATTTTTTAAATGGATGCCTGAAATAATTAATCAGATTCAAATAGAGGTACAACTCACCTTGAATACCATTTATTAATGGATGGATGATTCCACTAGTAGTCACAAGAAAGATTTTGTACACATGCAATACAGGTGCATTTTCCAAAAGTTATTCTCTACCTGTGAGTGGTTGAATTCATTGTTGCAGAGTCCATGAGTATAAGAGGGAGCTACCTTTGATAAGTACCCACTCAGAGGCACTACCATGTCCCTCAGGTTGTGAGCTGCTCCAAGAATACTTCCAGCTTCCTTTTCCTGTGCTAACCTTGGGGCTTCCTCTAAAGAGGATCAGAAGTTACCTTAACCTTGCAAAGATTTCTGTTTCATCCCCTTTCAGCACCACATACTTTTCTCCTATTGGAGGCTACGGCAAGCTTTCATAGCTTGGGGGAATAAAATTTCACATCTTACGACAGCTGGGATAAGAGACGTCTGGAACGTCGTTCCCTTAGGCTTTAGAATCTAGAAATGCTAGCTATTTAAGTACAGGCGTGCGCCATGTCTGAGGAAAGCCCCTCGGGCAGGGATGGAATCAGAGGGATTAAGAATCTATTTCAACAGAGACAGCAAGCCCCACCCATCTTTCTTGACTCCTCCTTTCAGCAGCCTTGTGCTCCGAGTGGCCTTTCAGTCTATGCTCACTCACGGTAGCTGACGTCTGTCAACCCACTGGTACAAAAATCCTCCCTAAGCAGTGTTGGACTTGAACCCTGTGCAGCTTCCACTCATGGCCTCTCCTCGTTCTATTGCTTATCCTCCTTTGAGGGGGCTATTATGTCTCCTCTATTTTTCCTCCCAAGAGAATTGCCCCATCTTCTTCAGCTCTCCTGCACCTGGACTTCAGCTAGCCTTGCTCTCCTGGATAAGGTGGTTTGTGAGTAAGGCTCCCAAGAATGCTCTGAACATGTAAGAGTAGATAGCAGCCTTTGCCAACCTTCTATATGTTGTTTATTGAAATTTTAGGTCAAGCAGACATTAAGAAAACATGCTGGTGAGCATACGAACAGTAGCATATGCTACTGGTGGGAATGTAAACTTGCCTTCTTTATTTAAAAAATTCAAAATATATCTGCCATGTGACCCTACTATATCCCTCCTGGGTTATTTTTCCAAAGGACTTCAAGTCAACACACCACAGAAGATACATGCATATTGCCGTCTCTTGTGTCACCCATCACAGTAGCTATGTTATGGAACCATCCCAGGTGTTCAGCAACAGAGATGAATGCATAAAGAAAGCACTGCATATGTAAACAAGGGACTCACTTTTCAGCCATGAAGAAGAACAAAGAACATTATTTCCAGGAAAGCGGATGTAACCAGAGATGATCATGTTTATTTAATTAAGCCAGTTTTAAAAAGACAAATATCATTTTTTATTTGAGTCCTGGATTTTGTACAAATACATAAAAGCATATCCATATAAATGACATCCAAGTGGACTTGAAACTGTGTCTAGGGGAACAAAAGGGACCAACAGGAGTGGGGAAGGATGAGAGAGAGCGCGGAGAGTGTGGGAGAGTAAGTTCAGTGTCCAGTACATATGTGTATAAAAACACCTTTATACAAATAGTGCCACATACAATGAATACACACGATGATATTTCTAAAAAAAAATTTGGTCAAGGTCAGGGCCTCTTCTGTGTTTTTCCTTATGGAGGTAGAGGGCTGGTTACATCACACTGTTACATCACTCTATTGACTCTTTCTGAGCTGCCTCTTGCACAAAACTCTTTAGTGTGTTTGCAATGCAGCTCCAAATCCTAAAATTGAATTTTGGAAGCACAAACAAAACTCCGTGTCTTTACCATGTTAACCCATGGTTTGAACTTACAGAAGTATTTTTACCAGGATTCTGTCTCCTCATATCCCCTGTTGTGCCAACACAATGGAACCAAGGATGGAATGCTTCCCTTAGACTTGACTCCTTTCCAGCTTGGAGGTGAAGTATCTGGCCAGGAAACTTTTTCTTCTTTGTCCTGAAAGCAATCTATGAACCCTGAAAATGCCAGTTTGTCTTGATGCCTATGAGGAGAAGCTGAGTTTCTTATACAGATTCTTGCAGTAGGGGTTGGAGAGCAGAAAATGAGAGAAACACTTTCTCTACCATCCTTTTAGAGTCCCAGGGCCTGCCAGATGGCTCAGTGGCTAACAGCGATTACCGCTAAGCCTCAGTACCTGATTTCCACACAGTGGAACTCCTGGACTCAGAAAGTGGAAGGAGAAAACTGAATCTCACCAGTTGTCTCCTGATTTCCACATGCATGTAGTGGTACACTCAACTGTATAAACACACACACACACACACACACATGCATGTGCACACAAATTAAATGTGGAAATAAAAAAAAAAGAGTTCTAGGGAATGGAGAAAGTGGAGCCTCTAGCCAAGAGTCTTGTCTTATACAATTTTCAGTACTTGGAGTTTGCAAATTGCTAATCTACAATGGTTCCATCATGCCAGAAAGAATTCACAGGAAACCAATATATTTAAAATTCATTGTGTGATATGTGGTTTTTCTCTCTCCCTTTTCCCATTTCTTCCTTTTTTTTCTTAGACTTCAAGGGTGAGGAATTTAGCTCAGATTATTATATGTGCAAGAATTTGGATATTATGTTTCCTATTTGTAAAAGAGAACAGTAAATGTATCTTCTGTGTAACAGCCATAAAATCTTTGTAGAAAATACATGGACTGCACTCGAGGTGGAGCATGATTGAAAAGTTGAATGACTGAGAATCCTTCTTATGAGGATGGAAGTGGGCGCAGGTGTCCTAAAGTGTTCTTGTAACAGGAGCTGGTTGGCAAAGTGATTAGAAGATGGTGAACTTCCCTTCTTCAGTGGTGTCAGGGCAGAAGAGTGTGACATTGTGAATGTGCTCCAGGAAATGTCCCCGAGACAGATGCTGGGTTGTTCCTATCAAATCATATTGTTCAGCAATTTACTGGTGTTTTCTTAGATGGCAGCGTGGTAGTGATGGAGGCTCTGAACTCATTCTGCTTCTTTCCATTCTTCCAGTGCCTAGGCTAGCCCTAGCTACAGGGACCATGACAGACTGCCAATATTTTTTATTCAAAACCCAAAGCAAAACAAAACAGCAATAAGAGACTTGGTATTTGTATTGCCCCGATCTTTGGTATCTTTCTTTTTGTTTGCTCTTAAAAGCTAAAAGATTTTAACTCTTGACTTTGGGTGAGGAGTGGTGAATGAAGGTCACTATTGAGATAACCAAAGAGCATTCACAAACAAATTCCACTAGCAAGTAAGCAAACACTATCAAGGATAACAGAGAAGAAAAGAGGGAAAGGGAAAGGAAATTCAGAAATGAAGTTAGACACCTTCAAAGATCTGAAACACTGTGTAAAAATGTTATTATTTATCGTAAGTGAGAAGAAATGGAATTTACAAAAACAAAACTGAGTGTATCTCTACATGTTTCTCAAAATTATATACTTCTTGTACTTATGATCATTACTGAGCAGGCACAACTAATGCCAGGCTGGTTAATAAAGGGTTTTGCTTTTGTATAATCAGAGTTGAGGTTTAGGAAGACTTCGAGAGCCTTGGGTTCTTTATCATAGAGCAGTGTTCTGAGCATGGGCTTTGGAATGAGGCTGCCTGGGTGCGACCTAGCCCAAGATGACAAGCACTCTAAAATACAGAAAATTACCCAAGTAGTTGAGTTCATCTCCCCAAGTCTAAAACTCACAGCTGACTGAAATGTCGGGAGGATCAGATGAAACTGTTCACGTAAGGCATAGCAACTGTACTAAGACTATGTCACAGGGAGCGTCTGCTAAGTCACTAGGTGCATTGTCTTTTCCAGCTGGATATATGTGTGTGTGTGTGTGTGTGTGTGTGTGTGTGTGTATGAATGAGAGTCTGGATTTGAGTCTCCATAACAAAAAAAATAAAAATAAAAATAAAAAAGGGCAAAGGAACCACAGAGTTAGGGGAAAGTGTAACAGTCAGAGCTGTCTCCTTTGGCACACAAGAATTCAGGAGGCCATCACTTAGATTAAAATCCATATAAATCACTTGTAGGTAGCAGAGTTTTTCATTTTGAGAATGTTTAGCCATTTCTACCTATAATCAAATGAGTCTGTGGTGTCTTATGCCCCCAAGAACTATTGGGATGAATACTATAGAGCAAGGCAAAACTTGAGCATTTTTCTTAGCATCTCCCTGGGAATTTTCTTCATTGTGCTCTAGGCTGAGCTACCTACGGATGTTTTAGGGTCTTGGAGATGGTTTAAATGGAAGAGATTCTCTTTGGTCTGGACAGTTTACATATGCAGCAGGATCCTTCACAGTATCTCTGAACCAACAAGTGAAGAGCAGCCACCGTGTTCTGCTGAGGGAGCTTTCTCTGAGGGGAGGCTGATGGCAGAACCCCAGCTAAGAAGGAAGTACTCAAAGCTTAACAGAAGTGCAGCTGGTACACTGCTAGCACGGATGCCGCAAGCTTGCTCTGAACGGTAGACTGCGTGGCACTTAGTTTTTGATTGTATGAAAGAGTAAGGGAATTGTAGCTACTTAAAGGAATAAGAATAATAGGATGAGGCAAAACAAAGTCAGAATTAGAAGGTTGAGCGATTGGACTAGCATGGTGGGAAGATCAGTGAAGGAGTTCCCTTCGGATTCTGCAAATCTTGGTAGTCTTGGGACATTGGGAAAGTCAAAGGGCAGCAAGTCACAGAGTCTGAAGCCATGAGATGGCGTCAAGGACCTGGCCTTGTAATGAGGAGCAGCTGTAGCCAACAGACGGTGTGCTTCCGCTGTGATGTGGATGACTGTAACTGGATGAAGCCGGAGGGGAGGTGCCTCTAGGGCTAGGACCAGATGCTGTGACTTCACAGCACCAGCAGTAGTGTGTCCTCAGTGTCCCTCTGGAGTATGAAGTTTATATTAGAGTCTCCCTGCCTTTCATTCCCTGTCTTTTCCTACCCTTTTATTTCTTCCCTATTTCTAACAGCCTCTCAGTTAATACTAGTGCTCTGTGTAACAACACCTTTTATCTCTTTCTTGTTCTTATCAAAGCTTATCAGAAAGTAGTAAGTCCCAGCCTGAGTCTTCCCTTGGCCAGATATCAGAGCCATTGGATCCACTTATGAACGACTTCTTATCGCTTAACATTTTGACAAGAGACAATGCTTAACAATCTGGATTCCTGAACCAGTAAGGGGCAGGTGGAAGCACGCCTATTTTGGATGGAGAAGTCTTTCAATTTCTCTTTCATCTTACAGTCAGGCAAAGCCTCAGTGTCAGGCAAGATTGGCTTTTGTGATAGGCCTTCTCTGTCCTTAGTTTCAAAGAAGACTTAAGAAGGAACCATGGACTGACTATCTTCTTTTATAAACAGAAACACAGTCTAACTGAGTCCAAGTTGGGTCTGGTAAAGAATGAGACTGAGGTGATAAGGCTCCGAAATCAGCCAATCTCGAAGCTGGGGGCAGGCCTTTGTGGTCAGTTGAGTCACACAGCTTTGGGATTTGCCAGCTCTACTTTCGTTTTCAACAATAAAAAGTCTTGTACAACTGCTGGCATGTGAGACAGAGGTATCCAAAATGTCTTGGCATCTTTCCCAGCAATGTACCGAGTCTTGGGGAAGAGACTTGTTAGAGCATGGTCCATGCACTCTACTACTAGAGAGAGGTCCAAGTTCACGGAGGAGGTATTGCTTTTCAGTTTGTGTAGACCTATAAAAAAGAGACAAAATACATTCACTCTTGGGCAGAAAAGGAGAGTCAGAGTGGGAGGCTAGGGTGCAAACAGGAAGACACATGACAGGGGATTTATTTTGACTTAGCAATCATAATTGAAGCTCCCTGGAATGGTTTTCCAATCTCCAGGAAAGGATGCTGCAATGTCTTCTTTAGGCCAACCAATCGGTCTCATCTCAAACTTGGAAGGGCAGCAGAATCTCCTTACAAAGCTTGTGGAAACCCAGACTTCTGGGTTTTATATACAGAATTCCTGCGCCAGTAGGTATGATGTAAGTCTTATTAGCATTTGCATTTTCCACAAGTTTTCAAGTGATGCTGCTGGTCTGAGAACTTTGAGTGTGCCCTTCCCCCACTCTGCGTTTTGAGCAGGAACTTCCAGATCTCAGTGAGCTACACCTCCCCCACCTGGAGGAGTTCTAGGACCAAGGTGAAGTCCATTGTTCTTCAAGGATTTGCAGCGTCCTGAGAGAGGAGCCAGCTGCCTGCATCATTCTGAATAACACCTCAGCCTCCCCGCAGAGCAGCAGACCCTTAGAACCAACACCCAACAGTGGAGCCGAAGCCCCGCTGAGCAGACTCTCAACATTGGGGGAAGGGTCTCGCCCCCAAACCTTAAATTGTCATCCCCAAGTAAACCACAGACTTTGAACAGCCATGTTGTCTTAGTCTCTGTTTTTTCCGCCGCCTTCCCCATATATCCCCAGTTTCTTTTCCAGATAACCGGTTCATATGTAGCTGCAGACAGCTACATTTAAGAACGATTTCTTTAAAAGCAGTAGAGAAAGGATACTATATAGAGTCCACAAGGGCCTTATCTCTAGGAAGTCATGAGTTTGATTTCTAATCTATACTGAAGAGTACTGTGTTATAGAAAATACGATTATATACATGACCTTGTGTGTGAGTGTACATGCATGCATATGAGGGTGGAGAGAGAACTTAGACACCACACATCTCTCCAATTTTGTCCTGAATCAGAAGTTAAACATCTCTGGTTGTTGGGCTTATGAAGTGTTTGAGTCATGACTCCACCAGAAAGTCAAATAATCTTACAAGGGATTGGGAATGATTTGGAACCCTGGATTCTTCAATAAAAAAGTTCTGGAAAAACTAGCCATTTATAGGTAGGAGAATGAAATTGGAACTTTATCTCATCCTGAATGTAAAAGTCAACTTAGAACAGATTAAAGACTTGAAAGTAGAACCTAACATTACAAAACACAGAGTAAAAGCGTTCTGAAACTGGATCAAGCAGTAAGCTTTGAAGATGATCCACACAGCATAGACCACAAAAACCAGAATGGATGGACAGGACTGCATCCGACTAACAATTTCCTGTGCATCAAAGGAAGCAGTTAAAAGAGCAAAGAGATAACTCATAGACTGGGAAAAAAATTGCAAACCATACATTGATAAGGGGTTAATAGCCAAAAAGAAATATAAAGGGAATTCCAACAACTCAATAGAAAACATTGAAAAAACTGATTTTTGAAACATGAAAAGGAACCAGACGACATTTCTCAAGAGGCCATAAACAGGGCCAGTGGGTGTGCATTCAAATGTGTTAGTCATAGTGCATGAATTGCTCTAGTGCTCAAATTTAACCCCCAGCAAGACATCGTAGTGGATCATTAGAGTGGCGGGCGTTGAGACAAAAGATGAGCAGTGTTGACTGGGGTGCTGGAAAGAGATCCTGTGTATGAGAATGTAAACCAAAGCAACAATTATAGAAACTGGTATGAGGCTTTCTTGAAAGATGCAGAGTAGCACTATTCTATAATATTCACATGCTTTCAAACACACCTGTGCCATATCTTCTCAGAGGAAAAGCTACCATGGTAGATTGCAGGCTCTCAATTGTTTAGTAAACCTAATGAGTGATGGTGATACTTGCTTAGTAGCCACAAGTTGTTTAAAGAACATAGTAAGTGTTGATCACTAGTTTAAATTATTGTTCAGCCTGGGAAACTGGAGAAAGGTGACTTTAGATTTATAGTCTGCTTTGGGACTGTGAGTCTGGCTCATCTCTGAATTCTGACTTGGAAATATTTAATATCACTATAAATTTGGGTTCAACACTCAATAAAAGTTTGAATGTTTTCAACCCAAAGAAATAATAAATATTTGAGGAAAATCAATATATCAGCCACCTTGGTCTATTTATCACTGTTGGTATTCTTATTATGCTATGACTCATAAATATGTATAATTGTTGTGTGCTAAAATAGAAAAAAATTGCATGGAATCTTGTGGTAGAGGCATAGGTACTTATCAGCATCAACATAATTATCTAGTATAGAAAACTCTTTTTTTTTTTTTTTGGCTTTTCGAGACAGGGTTTCTCTGTATAGCCCTGGCTGTCCTGGAACTCGCTCTGTAGACCAGGCTGGCCTCAAACTCAGAAATCCGCCTGCCTCTGCCTCCCAAGTGCTGGGATTAAAGGCGTGCGCCACCACCGCCCGGCTAGAAAACTCTTTTACACATGAAGAACTTTGCCTCTGAAGTGTTAAGTCTGGCAGCGTTAAGTTCAGTCTGTTTCCTTTAGAGTCAGAGTGCAAGAAATACAGCTTCTAATGGCGATGGCTCTAAGCTTACAGAGAGACAATCTTTGGAAAGTTTATCAATCAGCCATTTTAGTTGACAATCTCAGGAGCCCTTTTGCAGTGTGTGTGTGTGTGTGTGTGTGTGTGTGTGTGGTGTGTGTGTGTGTGTGTGTGTGTGTGTGTGTGTGAGAGAGAGAGAGAGAGAGAGAGAGTGCACGTGTATCATATTGAATGTTTGGGAATGTCTATTGTTTTGAAAACTTCCATATGCGTTTCTGACTTGAGTCTTGGGTCTCCGTTCAAACGGCTGGTCTTGAACCTTGCCATAATGCTCTGTGTAACTGTAACTCATGAAGAGGCAGAGCCACATTTTGGAGGGATAGTGTGACATGGAGGGAGGCAGGACCTTGTACCTCTAAAGGCAAGAACTCCGTATTTAAGGAACATCAAGTAAACATTACAGGTTGAGGAAAACTGGAGCTGGAGAAGAGTCCTCAGAAACTTTGACCCAAGTGTTCCCTGCACTGCTTCTATGGACTAGAGTGCCCAGGAATGCTCGTGACAGTTGTGCTGGGTTCACATCTAACCCTAACCCTAACCCTAACCCTAACCCTAAACCTAACCCATGAGCAATTTCAGCCATGCTACTTCTCTGAGTCTCTGTTTCTATAGAATGAAGGATATACTAGCAGCTGTTCCACAGAGCTCAGGGATTATAAATGAAGTGGGCGTGTGAGGCACGTAGAAGGATGACGAGCACTTAGTAAATGCTCACAGTATTAGTCATCACTGTGGCATCTTGATTATTCTCTCCCCTTGCCTCAGTCTTTTGACTCATTTTTACCTCTTCTTCCCTTTCCAGGTGTTCCTGTTCCTGATAGCTTCCTCCAATCAAATTCCTGGATTCAAACCGGTATGGGCTGGACCCCTTTCCTGCTCAGTATTCCCTGGGCAATTAGAGCCCACACCAATGGCATCACTTCTGGCTCTCTGGGTTGCCCTGCAGAAGATCTGTCTGCTTGGTGCTATGTAGTCTCATTGTTTCACAATTTTACTTGGTTCCTCTTTTGTTATCAGCTATGATACAGCGTAAGGGTCACAGTCTGAGTTTCTCCATCATTTGTCACCTCCACAGATCTGTGAGCAGTGCCGAACGAGTGGCTTGTGTTTAATAATAAGATGAAATGTGTATAGAGAAGAAGACTATTGGGAGTAAGGCTGCCATGACCCTGCCACAACCAGGAGATGCTGGGCACCCCAGAAAGGACATTCTACCCTGCAAAGCCTCTGTTCATGACTCCAGTAACTTTCTTTGAGGCATAAATGCCATGATTTAGAAATGCTTAGCATAAAACTTGGCATTTGGTAGTTTCTTAGTAAGCGTGCTCATAATCACTCAGAGAAGTCAGAGGTGACTCTGAACTTAATACTCCTATTAAAGATCCACATCGCTGTGTCTGTGCCTCCTTCACTCTGCCCAGGACAGGGGATCCCAGAAGACACTGCATCTATGCCCAAACTCACTTTTTTCAATGTAGCCCTCTCCATATTG
The DNA here is from genome assembly GCA_036184795.1 of Tokudaia tokunoshimensis. Classification (NCBI taxonomy): domain Eukaryota; kingdom Metazoa; phylum Chordata; class Mammalia; order Rodentia; family Muridae; genus Tokudaia; species Tokudaia tokunoshimensis. Next base: position 43,576,751 of record BTHU01000004.1, on the reverse strand, counting down.
TTGTTTGATGTCTGGAGACAGATGTTTCCAAATGGCGAGCTTTTTTTCAGTTGTCTTGATTGGATCTGCCAGATCTGTTTTGAACAGCCCTGGTTCAATGCATGAGACGTGCACGCCAAAAGCTTTCATGTCCCGCCTGTGAGAAGAACAATCAAAGAATCTTTTTTTTTTTTATTTAAAACAAAATAAAACAAACAACAACAACATACTTTCATTGAGCTGTGTCTAGTCTAGGGCTTCATGCATGCTAGACAAGCACTCTGTGGTCACATCCTCAGTTTTTTATATTTTTTAATTTTCTTTTTGTTTTATTCAAGTTTATCTGGAGAAAGTTTATTACTCTTCAAATGGTTTCTTATAAATCTTTTCAGAGAAACGCAGAATGGCTATGTTGGCAACAAACATCTTGTCCTATCCTGTCACGTTGAAGATGAAGAAACTGGAGCTCAAGGTGGTCAAGTGAGGATGAGTGGCCGAACAGGAAACAGCTGTGGGCGAACCAGTCCTCAGAATAACCCCACCACCAATCCAGCGGTTTCCCCTTAAGCCACCACCTTTTGTTAAACTGACAAGCACTTGGGTTAAGACCATTTCTTCTCCTTGTTCAAAGGGCCTCATGGTGAGATGCAGGAGCGACTGGCTTGGATGGACAACTCTACCCTGAGTTTTGGAATGCGGATTGCAGCATGACTGAGGATGAGGAAGGATCGAGTGTCATGGTCCCTGGCATGCCACCCTGATCCCTGCTGAGCACGTTCTCCCTTCACATCACTACAGGCGGCCTCAGGTCTACACAGTTACTAAGTCACAGGTCTGAGATGTGGGTGCTTCCTTCCTGTCAACTGAAGAATGTGCCGCAGACCAGTTCATGAATAATCATTTACTAAATTTAATGTATAGTTCCTCTAGGAGTGTATAAAGAGGCAATCGTTCATTTTACAGACATCTTACCCATACTGAGGCTTGAAGCCAGACCTTGTAGTGCTAGATCAGAGCTCTGCCACTAAGCAACACACCTGTCCTCATTATATTATATATATTTCATATATATGTATATATATGTGTGTGTGTAATATATGTATATATATATGGAGAGAGAGACAGAGAGACAGAGAGACAAAGAGACAGCCAATGGTTTTAACCTCTGAGCCCTCTCACCAGTCTATATATTTTTTAATAAGCACTATTTTTAATCATTGAATGTTATTCAATTCTTTTCAGATTTTGATTTCTTGCTATAAAACTATTACACATTTTGAAATATATTTTACTGACAATGTGAATTAACTTGACCCTGGGAGATTTTGAAAGGTATGTTACATTAAAATCTTAAAGGTTATTTTTCAACCTAATTATATTTCATTCATCTGTCAACCGATGTCTGTCGGATCTGGGAGAGAGCAGTTTCAAGGAAGTATTTGAGGAGACTTCTTTCCTTATGTATTTATGGAAATGACACAGGGACAGGAGACAGGCCACTCTACTTCTCTTCCGAGGGAAGTAAAGCCAGCATGAAAGCAATATGCGTGCTGAGCAAATAATAGTGCCTTAGCATCCCAATCCTCTCTCTGTTGGACTGTTGTCTTTCAGTCCTTCTCTCCATATGTAGACATCCTGGAACTGCCACTGGACTAGGCTGCATACAGAATTCCATGTTAAATACCAGTTCTATGGGCCATAAAGGCATAAACACTTTCTGTTAATTACTTTCAGACAGTGTCTAGCTGGCCAACAGATTCTACAAGCACTATGGTCAAAATAACTTTTAAAATGTTAGCATTTTATTATGTTAATGATGCTTATAGAGTGGAGTGTTTATTATCATATTGCTTCTTGAAGAATGGAATGAAAGATCAGCTGAGAATGAGAGTGGTTGCCATGACATTGTTACTCCAAGTGTGATGACCCATGAGCCAGCATCTGCTAGCTCTGTAGAAAAGCGAACTCTCCAGTCACATCCCAGACCCACCCCCAGCAAAATCTCCATCTTTAACAAGTTCTTCAGGCTGTTCGACATCACATTAATGTTTTGAAAGTATTTTATTGTGCTTATTTCTTAGGGGACTCAGACTTGACAGCTAGATCATGTGGCAGAATGGAAATTAACAGCCTTTTTTAACCTCAGTTGGATTATTTATCTTTTTTATTGGTAAGTTAATTGTAAATCTGTGGTATATATAAACTCTAACATATGCTTTGAGTATTAGTAATTAGATAAGTAAAAGGGGGGCATTAAAGGCAAGCCAATATCAATTTTGTCTTTTCTCTTGCTTGTCTCAATATGACGCAGCTGACTTAACTCCCATTTGCTCCTCCAGACTGCTTCTGCTAGCTATATCCCAGAAGGTCACCTGCATTAAGTGTACCTTAGCATCTGGCAGGCACAGTCTAGTAGAATCAGGAATGGGAGTATCATGGTGTGGTAGTGATTCCTCATGTAGTGTCAACAATGGTTATTTCATCTTTTAGCTGGAGCTGCCAGGCTCTGTGTCTCCACGTTGTAGAAACTTTCCTGTCTCTTCATCCTGTAGTCCTTGGATCACAATGCCCTTTGCTGTTAGCCCTAACTCCCATCCTTGGGATATCTCTTCACATCTCCCACATGGTTGAAATTTTTCCTTTAAGTAAATTCTGTTCTCTTACAATTTTAATGTGTGGTCATTTCTTTTCAGCACTATGGGCTTTGAACTGAGAGTCACAAATTTTGGTTTCTGGTAAAATGAATCTCACCTCCTCTTCCTGCCTCTCCCACTGGATACAACTACAAAACCCATCTGGAGTGTATTAGGCAGCCATTGGGACCTAATGCTTTTCTGCTGGAGGTTTAAATAAACTTGTACCGTTTCGTTAGCACCTACCAGAAAAAAAAATAATTGAGAGATCCACCCTGGATAATTCTCTGTGTGGACAAATTGACCTGTTGACTGTAAATTCACCCCACTATTGGCATTACAGACTAATACAAAAGCAAAAAGAGTTAGACTCTACATAGACTTGGGTTCAAGTATCAGTTCTACCCCTTAATCAGCTGTGTAACCCTTGGTAGGTGGAAATAGTTTAACACGCTCAAAAGGGTACCTCATACGCACTAAACATCCGGCACGCCGTAGCAGCGATTATACTAAGTCAACTAATTCTTCTTACCTTAGGCTGTCATTGAAACCTTCCACTGCATATTTGGATGGAGTATAGCCCCCTCCACCAAATGCAAGCCGGCCTCCAATGCTGGAGACATTGATCACACGCCCTCGAGCTTTTTTGACCAGCGGAAGCATATTCAGGGTCACGTTGATGAGTCCAAACAGGTTAACTTCAATGGGTTCTCTGTAGTCGTCTACTGTCAACCAGTCAGTGGGAGCCAGCACACCAAGAACACCAGCATTATTGATCAGACCCCAGAGACCTGGAGCAGAGAGGGAAAGGTGGCATAGTAGAAAATGTCGTTTCTATGGGCATCTCGGAGGGAAATACAGTTCTTTATATAACGGTGTTATTTCCTCTTCATAGTTATTCCTGCTTTGCATTTTGGGGAAGTGGTAGCAGGCCGAGTGGGAGGCTATGCTGAAATTATTCATGTTAATTATTGGAATTCATGCTCACTGCTATTCTATTCCTGGTTCCAAGTGTCATATGTATTTTATGCTTTTTTTGAGGAAGACTTTCTGATTTCTCAACTATGATGTAGAGCAAATTGGTCCACTTGCCTCCTTTGCAAGATGGTGCATCCAGATTGTATTTATAAAGTATTCTGTATGGGAAGGAAAGTGATATGAATCTACCTTATGCTGAATTTTGATAGAAAAATAAGTCAATAAGACTATTTCTTGACTGGAAATACGTAGTATTGCTAAAGGTGAGCACCCAAGATTTGTCTGGAGGAGGCATTGCTAAATCATTGCATTTGAGGTTCAGAGTCTCAGAGCTAAAGATGTTACTGAAGCACACACATTTGCTTGTCTCTCTTACGGACCCTGATAGCTTCTTCTATGAGAATAATTCACTATTCAAAGCTAGCAAAACTTTCTCAGTCCAGAGTGCAGCTAGTTAGCAAAATCCACAGCAAAGAGAATGTCTAATGCTCATTGGACCACTGGACTCCCTAAGGACCCTTTTCCTCATATCACTGGGTCCTGTTCTACTGACCACTAAAGACAGACAAACTCTGGACCCATCTGCTGAGATGTGGGTCCCAGGTAGTCAGGTGGTGATCTGGATGCCATTTCTATATTCTCCTATAGGCTTGAATCTCAACTCTTTTTGCTGTGATGTTGAAGAAGGTCACAAAAAGTTAGTACCTTTATGTCTGTTCTAGATTCCCCCGCTGGGACTCCAGAGGGGTCTTTCTGGGGGCATTTCTCACATATACTGGAATCCCTCAGAAGCTCTGCAGAGATTCAGAAACTTGCTGCAGGGACTTAAGAGACATTCTCTTGATAGGTCATTTAAGATGATGTGAACATGTGCTTCACATCTGAAATTATTCTGTTATTCCACTTAATTCCTCATCCCCCGATCTCCCTAGCCCCACCCCCACCCCCATCTCTAGTCTCTTGCCTTTTTCTCCAACGTGGCTCTTCACCCATTGGGCAGTCTTCTTGACATTCTCTGGGTCAGTGACATCCAGAAGCACTGTGTGAAGTCTCTCTGAGGTTTTGGCCTTCAAAGCAGTTGATCCTGACTCAGTCAGGCAGGCAGCAATGACACGGAAGCCTTTTTTATCAAAAGTTCTGGCTGCTAAGTTTCCAAAGCCTGTGTCACATCCAGTGATGAAAACATACTTGTCAGCGATGTCTGCTATCTTCAGCTGCCCTTTATAATTCCACAGAAAAGCGCAGAGGAGCAGGAGGGACAACACCCAAAGTAGCATTTTCTTTTTCCTGTATGTGACAGGGACACTTATTTCATGTACGATAAAAGATGATGTTTAAAATTAGAAAGAAAATTCAAATTACCACAATCACATGTTGGTGAATGGGAGTTGTTTAAATGAATTTGAGTAGACAAGATAGTTATTAAGATGATTTTTTTTGGTTGCTTGTTGGAAAGACAAACCATTTAAATCACACACTGCCTCTTTAAGGTAATGCCAAAACCAGTCAACCAGAATTCAGAAAAATTCAGAGGGAAAGAAAGGGAATGGAAGCAAGACTGACCGAGGTCACTGGGTGAAAGGAACTGGCAGAGTTGCTTAGAGTAGTGACTTCAGTCTCACACACACACACACACACACACACACACACACACACACACACACACAAATCCGTCTGAGAGAGAGTCTCACAGTAAAATCTTATATCCCATCCCTTAGTAAAATTTGACAATTAAACAGGATCAAAATCTCCTAGAGCAGTGACTCTCAACCTTCCTAACGCTGTGACTCTTTAATACAGTTCCTCATGTTGGGGTGACCCCCCCCAACCATAAAATTATTTTTGTTGCTACTTCATAACTGTCATTTTGCTACTGTTCTGAATTATAATGCAAATATCTGTGTTTTCTGATGGTCCTAGGCCACCCCTGTGAGAGGGTTGTTCAACTACTGTGGGGGTCTCGACCCACAGGTTGAAAACCACTGTCCTAGAGGGTCTAGCTCAGTCTTTTTGTCCTGCCAGACTCCCAGAAGTTTTCAGAATACAGGAGAGGAGAGCTGCTATCACTAAGAAAATCTTCCCAATATGGTTTCTATTTTCATATTGTAAGTGAGCGAGAGTCACTCTTCCTCCTGGCTCAGATTGTATTTCTACTCTACTTAGGAGAGACTGAAGTGAGAGACTCCAGGAAGCCAAGGAGGGGGAAGGGAATGAAAGCCCAGTATCTCAAATCCTTAAATTCGGTCTTCAACACAAACCTCTTGTAAGAAAAAAATAGTCATATATAAATGGGATAAAAAGAAGCAATGTAAAATTGAGGCTTTGACCAAACCACCTAGAAGAGAACCAACTGGAATATTAATTTTGCTGTGACTCGAGGGTAGCCCAGGACCTAATATTAAGCAGGAGGAAGGCTTCCTGTACCCTTCCTCAGGAACCTGGGCCTCTGTTTTCCCTAAACATGCCTTATTTGCCATTGGCATTGGCACCTGCGACTGGCACTTCATGTAGTAAGAGGAAGTCATCAAGGGTCAGAGGGCAGGCTGCTGTTCTCTGACTGCCTTAGGTCTGAGGTCATGGAGGTCCAGCCCTTTCCAGTTCTGGTGAGGGGAAAAAGGAGGAAAAGAGGTCAGTTCCCTCTCCACACAGGAACCACATGTTTGCTCCCAAGTCAGTGTAGGGAAGAAGATCCAGAGAGAACATCCCCTTTGCAAAGAGCCTTCTCTTATCCCCATAGCCTAGAGGCCTAGAAAGTTCTCTGCCACATCCACACAGTGTATCTTCTGTTGTTAGATTTTTTTTTTTTAATTTTTAAAAGTGATGTATATGGGGGGGGCAGTGTGTGTGTATGTGTGTGTGTGTGTGTGTGTGTGTGTGTGTGTGTGTCTGTGTGTCTGTGTCTCTGTGTTATGTTCACTGGAATGTAGGTGACTTCAGAGGCCAGAAGAGATAATGGGATCTCCTAAAGCTGGATTTACAGGTGGTTGCCAACAGCCTAAGTGGGTGAAGAAACAGAACTCGGTCCCTCTACAAGAACAGTACATGCTCCTAATAGCTGGGCCTTCTCTCTATCCCCCAATGTCTTTGTCCTTGATCCATTCTCCTGTAGAATCTGGAATACTTCACACAAGAAAAGCAATAGACACAGACCAAAGTGCAGACCTGTGGATGCTTCCAGAATCATGCCTGTTTATGGATACTAAGAAATCTTTTCTTTTGTTCTCTTTAACTATTTCTTAAAGTAATAGCTATTACATTTGACTCAAGATTTTGTTAAACAAATACATCTATAAACAAATGCATCAATAGGATTTCAAATATGTTCTCATACTTGATTTCTGTGATTGTATAGTCAATAGTATATTTAAGATAAAAATAATTCAGTGTATCATCTTTATTTCTTAAGGAAAAAAAATGAGTCCTATTTTTATCTTTTTTTTCCCCTAAAAGAGTTGTGAAGAAAGAGAGAAAAAAAAAGGTCTACTGAGAGATATCAAACTAGCAAAAAATTTTAAACTGTGGGAAGCATAGAAATGAAGCTGATTTGTGGTAGAGTTATAGATGTATTTGAAAACAGGTTTCTAAATTATGTAATAATTTGGTTTAGTTTCCCCAAACTTTTTTTTGTGTAGGAATTGATTGTTGCATATAAATGTCCTTGCAGCAGGGTATCTGCTTCTCGAATACATAGTAATTAAAATGTCCAATTATGAGGAGAAGCAAAAAGCACTCATGAAATTACATATTTAGATATTTTAATGACATTTCATATTTGCAAATCTAATTAGTTGTAGTGTTTTGTTTAATTCTGCCCTTAAGAGTTAATGAGTATCTAGATGCCTAATTTCACTGTAAATCAAAGTTTCAAAGAAATTATTTGAGAAAAAAAAAAAAAAAGCAAAACACTTGTGGATTGTAATGTCCCTACAACAGAGTAACTTGTCTGACTATCAGTTTTGCGGAAGGGGGTGGGGTTGGGGGGGCACTGAGAGGAGTAAATTGTGAGATTGCCGCCCACCTTGGAAAGGTCTCTCCCTGGGGATTTACATATGGTCTCATGTGGTTTTTGTCTAGTCCCCTGGAGAGCTTATTATTTGCCAGTTATAGAAGATAAAACAGGCTCAAAGATATAAGGTGAATTGCCAAGGACATTGTGTCCTGGAGTACCACGCCTTCCCATGTGAGAGAACTGGAAACCCTGAACTTTCTGGTAGGTGGCCTGAGCAGTGTCAGAGCTAAGCTCATAGAGTCAACCCAGTACCTTGCCAAAGCTGCTGAGAGGCTAGGCTGAAAGCCTTGGACCAAAACAACCTGTGACATACATCTTAAGCAGTTGTTCCATTCCTCATTTCCCCCCATACCCCTCTCTCTCTCTCTCTCTCTCTCTCTCTCTCTCTCTCTCTCTGTATGCATGTGCTATTCCTGTGATGATGTGAGTTACCAGAAACAAAAGTCTTGAATTAGGATGGACAGAGGATTTTTATGTCAATGAAAGTTCCTCAGGGTTTCTATACAACTTGGAGAATTCTATATATAGAATTCAAGGAGTGATCCACTTAGGGAATAGAATCTAGATACTTTTTCTAATTTGTTACTGGAACTTAACACATCTTTCAGTTATGAACCAGCAATACACTTCTGCAGTATCTGTGGTACCTGAGACTGTTATCAATTACAGTTACAGTATTTTTATGTTATATTGTTGATGTTACTTATTATAAAATATGCTGTGTGTCCCATTCTTTTTTTGCTGAGACAGGATCCCATCATGTAGTTTTGTCTACTGCAACTTTCTACATAGACCAGGCTGGCCTTGAACTCACAGAGATCTGTCTGTCTCTGCCTACTGAATAAGGGGGATTAGAGACATATTTATCATTCTTGCTATTGTGGTATTATTAATGTGCTAGTGAAAGACAATGTTTTAAATCTCTTTGGTGTATGTCATCACATCAGGCTTCCTTTAAAAGTCTATATATTTTAATTCATGCATTGAAAAGTATTTACTTGTTTTAGACAGTGGGTATGACAGCCACGTAAATCAAAATTTCCTAGAACACTTTAGCCCCAAATATGTATTTCAACAGGAACACACAAAAGCACACGAAGTCCATGCCTTTACCATAACTAGACAACAGACAATCCTCAAACCTCAAATTACGTGACTGAGGAAATGAGAGAGAGAGAGAGAGAGAGAAAAGACCATCAACTGATGGATGGTTTGGAATATGTATAAACAGATATATAAATAAATGAACATCTACTTACATCTACCTGATAAAGTATAAGGAAAAAACCTAAGAATGATGACCAGTCTGAGGATCCAGAGCCCATTTTCTCAATCTTATAATTGTCAGAGAAGTTAATATGAGGATAAAATTTGTCTAGGGAAGTATAAAATGATCGTGAAGTGTCTTATGATACAAAGAAAAAAAAGGACTAAAGAATGCATAAGAGCGGATTGGAAGGGTCTTTACTCACCAAGTATGACACAATTGGAACATCAAAGTAAATCACGTAATGGATCTGTAGGTTGTTGACTATGATATGAGCACAGTCATTTTGATTAACGTCAATAAGGAACTATATAAGGAAAGAGAAGCCATGCCAACTAATAAGTGTCAAAGAAGGATGCGATTAGTATTAGCAGCTGACATAGTCACATTTGTTTCAGGCTAGAACTATCAATGGATGCTAGACTGACGGTATGGAATTGCAAAGCCTGTCCCACAAAGTCAATTATTAATTTAAAAAAGAGAATGATAGTGGTTTCACAGTGAAGAAATCTGAGTGATCACTTTAACAAAATGATAGAAATTGGTATTCTTAGTCACGGAGCAAACCAACATCATGTGCTTCCTGCTTGACACACTGGAAAGGACAGAGCAACTCTCGCTGCTCAAACTCCAGCTAATCACGTATGGAAAACTACTTCCAGTTCCACAGAAATGTGTGCCCTGTGCTCTTCAAAAGCACCAGTCATAAAGGAAAAAAGGACAAAAGATGCAACACATGATCACTGACTGGTAAACATGTTTCCTTTTCTCAGAAATTACATCATTACACCAACCAGTGAAATTTGAAAAAAAAAATCTGTAAACTTGATGAATTTTACTTTGAAAATTATATTGTAGAAAATGATAGGCTTTTTTTCATAGTTTATATTGAAGTATTTAAAGGTTAAGGTGCATAATATCTTCACCTTGCTTTCAAATCATTCAAGATGGGCATTGGGGTACAGGTCTCTAATCCCAGCACTCAGACACAGGCAGCACTCTGTGAGTTTGAGGCCAGTCTGGTCTACGTAGAAGATTCTGGGCCAGCCAAAGCTACATAGTAAGACTTTGTCTCAAAAACAAAACAAAAGGAACAAATGGGTATATCCCCAAGAGTGTTATATCTGGGTCTTCAGGAAGATCTGTTTCCAATTTTCTGAAGAATCTCCAGATTGATTTCCAGAGTGGAAATGCTGGATAGTAGGGAGAGGGAACTTATAGAGCCCACCTCCAGCAGGAAGACAGGGCATCAAATGAGGGAGAGGGGGGGTCACAACTCTGACCCATAATTGTGCCTCTCTGAAAGAATTACAGGGGTGGGAATGGAGAGGAGTCTGAGGAAAAGAAAGTCCAGCGACAGGTCCAAAGTGGGATCCAGCACAAGGGAAGGTCCCAAGTCCTGACATTATTACTGAGGCTATGGAGCGCTCACAAAAAGGGACTGAGCATGACCGCACTCCAGAAGACCACAAGCAGCTGAAAGGGTCAGATGCAGATATTTGCACCCAAGCAATGGACAGAAGCAGCTGGCCCCTGCTGTTGGATTAGGAAAGGCTGAAAGAAGCTGAAGAGAAGGACAATCCTGTAGGAGGCCCAGCAGTCTCATTTAATTGGGACCCCCGAGATCTCTCAAACACTGGGCCACCAAACAGGCAATATACAGCTGGTGCTGATAAGAGGACTGCCGGATCTGTGTTCATTCAGAGATGATACACCTAACCCTCAAGAGACTGGAGGCCCCAGAGAATTTAGAGGTCAGGTGGGGTAGGTGGTGGGGACATCCACGTGGAGACAGGGGGATGGGAAGGAGGTACGGGATGCGGAACAGTCAGAGGGTAGATGGGGGTGGTGGGGAATAAAATATGGAGTGTAAAAATTAAATAAATAAAGGAACAAATGATCAAAAATTTAATGCAAAACAAAATGGAAAGTTTAGAAAATAATATGTGTATATATAAACAAAAACTCATATGTATATATAAGAAAGAATGAGAGTAAAAATGTGGTAAAATACTAATGTTTAGAGACTCTAGATCATACCATTCTTTTGACTTTTATATAATTGTGAAATAATGCCTCACAGATTCAACCGACTGCAGGTTTGAGTATTTTTGTAAACTGAATCTCCACTGAACACATACAGACCTTTTCATTGTTCTTGTCTCCTGAACAACAGTGTTACTATGTACACAGTGTTCATATTAGACATTACAAATGGTCTAGAAGCAATTTAATGTATGCTCAAAGGTGCGCAGGTCATGTGCAAGCACCATGCTGTTTTATATATTGGGAATCTACAGATTTGGAAGCCCATGTGTAAGAGGGCTGTAGAGTCACCATGTGTGAGAGGGCCCTGAAGTCAGGATCCCCTATGTGAATGACTGGTGAATGACTGCATTTCAAAAACATACAAAGTAAACATTGGGGAAAGAAAAATAAAACCTCCCTCCACCCCAGTGACTTTATTGAACTGCTTTGGGCTCTAAGGACAAAGCATAATGCCAGGGTTTTGGAGTGACCTGAGCTACCTGTCTTCTGTCCTCTAGAAAGCCCATCCTTACAACCACTGGAGGAAACAAAAACTCAAAGCTAAGCCATCTCTTTTCTCTCTCTCTCTCTCTCTCTCTCTCTCTCTGCCTCATCTTTTCCACTTCCCACATAACCTCCGCTCTAAACAAACACAGTTTTCCCTGGTAGTAAGAAACAGAGAGGGACTTTTTAGTCATTAAGGACGCACCCTCTATTCTGTCATTGAGGACCCCTCTGAGCTGAGGTTAGCGTCCAAGCCAGTTCCTTGAGTTTGAGGGACTTCTAACCCTGACCTTGAGGATCATTGACTTGTGAGGCCCATCCTTACTATTGCCTATAAACATTAGTTCTTCTTTTAGTCTCTGCATTCTGTATTCTTCTAGGTCACTGGACTAGGTCAGCTGCAAGTCAACATGGATCTTTGACCCCCCTAGTAGTACTTTAGCCAAGAAACATCCATGAGCAACAATCCCAGGTCAGGGCTTTCAGGGCCATGGCCTGCATGTAGAAAGGGATTGACAGTCAGCTTGCCAAAGAAGTTAATGAATAACCACAGCTAACAACTGCCCCTACCACTCTTCCATGAATTCTGGTCACATCTCTGCAGTTCCCTGGTGCCAGTGATTTAGCAGTGGGGCCTTGACCTCAGTTGCTTAGTTGTTTATCAGCCATGTCTTTCAATTTATCTCACAACAATCTGTTTACTAAAGAGCGAGGATCCCTTGGCTCCAAGCACTAAAGCTGGTTTTGGGAGTTCATCCCTCAGAGAACTCGGAGTACTTTATGCATCCTTATCTGAACTGTGTCCTGTTACAGCTCAGGGATAGGCTATTTTCATTAGAGAGTACCTGGTGAACCAACATGGCTTAATGTCTGTTACACCTTCCCTGCTAAAAGGGCTGCTCTGTCTATTTCTTGGGTGTAAGCAATGTAAGCATGGGCTTTCCAGTTACAGCCCTTTTGATATTTTGAGTTCCATAATTAATAAGGTGAAGTCTGGCTAGTATATTACAGCATGCTTAGCAGGACCCTTGGCCTCTACACACTAGCTGTCAGTAACACTTCTGGTAAAGATGTCTCCAGACAGTACTAAACATCCCTTAGGGGACAAAATTGCTCCTCCTTGGGAACTGCTGCCATAGAGATTCCTCTCCTGAGGGGCCAGAATGCCACTGTACCCAGGACCACTTATCTGAAAACCCAGTCATTAGCCTCTCAGTGATGTTCCCTTGATGAGCATTTATATTTTTTATGTCATTAACAGAGAGGTTTTGTTGCTTATAAAATTGCTCATAACTTGTTTTGGCAAACACTAACTTTTGCAATGCAAAAAAATGGATTTTTGGGCTGGAGAGATGGCTCAGTGGGTAAGAGCACTGACTGCTCTTCTGAAGGTCCTGAGTTCAAATCCCAGCAACCACATGGTGGCTCACAACCATCTGTAACGAAATCTGATGCCCTCTTCAGGAGTGTCTGAAAACAGCTACAGTGTACTTACATATAATAAATAAATAAATCTTTAAAAACAAATAATAATAATAATAATAAATCTACTTTTCTTACTATGAGGATAGAAGGTATCCAACAGACCAAGTTATATATAATACCATTTGTGGATTTAGAAATGACCACATTGGCATGAACAGCATTGAGTGCTAATAAGGCCTGGATCTTGACTGAGCTGGGGCTGTGACAGCTTGCACTTGGTGCAAATTGAGCCCCTAGAATTCTACACATGCTCCCAGGAAACCCATAGTCTCAGATTTCTGGTTCATAAAGTCAGGTGCAAATGCAAATAGCAGCTGTGGTTGACTGAATGCCACAGCTTTTTGAACTGTGGCTATAGGGTCAGGTAGCTGAATGTGGGATTTAAAAAAATAAACAACAGTGAGAGGTTATTGAATGAGCAGTGATTAAAAATTATTTCAAAACCAAAGATAATGGATCCAAGGTTTGGGTAGGACTTGTCTGCCTTGTGTTGAATGACTTCTCAGTAGCTGTGGTTCTGAGCACACAGCACACACACTTTGCCTTGTGCACGCAGAGGCAGCCAATGCTGCCTAGACCACCTTGGCTCATATTTGAAACTCTTGTATGTGAAGATTTGCAGTATTTTTAGCATATGTAGGATAGGAGGGTTTTTTTCTTTTTAGAATGTAATAGTTAAATTACAGAAAGCAAGGGCTTAATATTTTCTTACAGTTATTCTTCCTCATGTAAGCACCACACTGGGATGTCTTTGGATTGTATTATGATAGAGCACTTGATTATAAAAGTTACTGTTGGAAGGGACAGAGAGAAGGCTCAGTGGTTAAGAGTTCTTGTGCTCTTGTAGAGTACATGGGTTTGGTTCCCAGCACTCATGTAGTGATACTCTACCTCCAGATGATCTGGCATCTTCTGTCTTCCAAGGACATTTATGTATACATTCAGGGAAAACACTAATACACATAAAAATAAAATAAGCAAATCCTTAATTTAAAAAAGCTGCTGTTTGAGTTGTTGACTTGAGCTTCATTAAAAAAAAATCATCAAATGAATTTCAGGCTCTGAGTTAGGATAAAATTTTCAACAATTTTGAAATTGCCTAGAACAAGTTTCTACCATTTTGCACCATATATTTATGCTGATGACATTCTCAGTATTAATGATCAAAATGTCAGTCAACTCGAAAAAAATCATTGAAGATGCCATGACCTGTAGTGTCAAACATTTAACTAAGGTTTAGTTCTTTATTTTTTAAATAACCAAGCACATCTTTCATCAGTATGTAAACTTGTTTTCATTGTCAATAATTGATAAATTATGTATACCCAAGAGAATTGTTTCAAAATAAATTTCTTTATGATTTGTCTATAAATGTTTGCTTTGTATGCCTGTTTTATAGACTTATATATTTGGGACTGTATATATCTGTGTTTCTTGGACAAGTGTGAGAAGCTTAAGAAACCCTTTTCTAGGCGGTTGCCTGGATCTATAGATATTTATCTTAAACTTCATGATAAAATTATTTCCTCTTTTTTTCTGGGTGTGATAACTCAAGTCTGTAATCTCAGCATTTGGAGATAAAGATAGGAGAGAGAGACCAGCCTAGACAACACAGTGAGCTCCTGTTTCAAAACAAATAGATCTCTATTTAGAAGAAACAAATTCAGAAGTGCAGGCTATTTGATTCAAGGTACGAGCTATGATTTTGGGTGACTCTGGGACAGACCCCTCTGCTCCCACCCATGCTGCCTACATTCTCACTGGGCTCTGACATCTAGGCTCTGTGCCTACTTCTCTACCACCTGGGTGTTGTGTGTGATGCTTGGCCTTTGACGGAAGAGCAATAGGCAGGGCGGAAGGAAAAGAGGAAGTTATGATCCACTCTACCATCACATCACTCTGTATGATGAGCCTTGGATGGATCTCTGAGATCTTTGAACTCTAGGAAAAAAGGGAGAGAATGACCAGGACAGTAATGAAGTGCTCTCATTTTCAATTTAGGTCATGTAAAAGTTCAGGATCCTATGATATCTTATAATATGCATCTCATTTAATCATCATGATATTTGGGGAATTGGGTTGAATATCACAAATTAGAATATTTGCTACACGGTGTTTAGAGCTGACTTTCCCCTTGACAACTTAAACTGTGAAAGAGAACATGGAAGAGCAGTGTGGAGAAGATCACATCTGTCTTAGTTAGGGTTTTACTGCTGTGAACAGACACCGTGACCAAGGCAAGTCTTATAAGGACAACATTCAATTGGACCGGCTTACAGGTTCAGAGGTTCAAGTCCATTATCAAGGTGGGAGCATGGTAGCATCCAGGCAGCCATGGTGCAGGAGGAGCTGAGAGTTCTCTACATCTTCATCTGAAGACTGCTAGTGGAAGACTGACTTCTAGGCAGCTAGGACTATGGTATTAAAGCCCATACCCACAGTGACACAACTACTCCAACAAGGCCACACCTCCAAATAGTGCCACTCCCTGGGCCGAGCGTATACAAACCATCACATTTCACAATGTCATTGGTTGCTGGGGGAATGAAAACATTTTATCAGAAGTATTCTGTCCTACAACAGAGATTCAGAAGGAGTCATGAAAGGAGACTGGTTATCAACTTCATTTGTCAGGTAGAAATTAGAGTAGGAACCATCAACTGTCAGCAGCTGTCAGAAAATGCTGTGCTCCACCGTGATCCCCACTTCCCCTTTCTGGGTTCTCGTCCTAGGTTTCTTAGAAAGAAACTTAAAATAAACCCTGTTGATTTTAGTTCTATTGGTTGCTTTCCTCTACTGGTAGAAAACAGGGGACCAGACAAAAATAAACACTAATGTTCAAAGTCTTTCTTAGATGGTAGAGCTCTTTCTAAACGGCGTCTCTTAGATCAGCTCATTTTCTGTCCACGTAACTCCAGGGAAGATTCTCTTTCGGAAAACACTGAGAGTTTATTAAATCTTTATTTACCTTCAATTTGTTGCAGTCTCTGGATCAACAACAGAGTTGTTGTACCAAGATGAATCAAATGGAAAACATTTAGTGGTGATGTCTGTCTGAAATATTTTCTGAGTTTTCTTATGGAATGCATGTGTTCTTAATAATGAACACCCTGGAACATGTGTGCTTCTTAAATTTAGATATTGCATATATGATTTAATACTCAGAACTTATTCTTTATATTTTGCCTTTTTATTGAAGTAAAAAAAAATTTTAAACCTTTATGTGACCTTTCAGAGATGTCTGGTGTACCTTCCTCTAAGGAAACAGAACTCGAGAGCCTGGTGCTACAAACAAGGTTATATGGGTAAGGAGATGCACTTGCTTGAAGAGGAAGATTAAAGTCAGACACCTGAAAAATTTGAGATGGATTAAAAAATGGAGCCAAGGACCCCAACGCAAAATATGGTTGCAGTAAACAGCAATTGTTCTGTTGTGAATCTGACGAAAACCATACTGGCTGTGATGATGACTTAGCCAAGGTGAGACGGTATTCAGCATCCTGGAATGGTGAGTTCCCTCCCATAACAGGAAGAAGAGAAGCTTCCTTAGTTACATTTCACCAGAGTCCCTGCGGGAGGGTACAGCTCCACGCCCAGTGTGTGGTGGGAGAAGAACTCATCTGTACTTCCTCTGCAGCTCCAGACCAGGGGCTGTCCTGCCTCACCAGAGGGACAAACCCGCCCCTGTCTAAGGAAAACACTTAAAGCAATTTTCCAGAGCATCTTTGCTTATGAATATTAATCACCCCAAGTCCTTTAGGGTTTATTTTTTTGTCTGTGTGCCTTCTGATAGTAATGGCACATTAGGAGTCACTCTTAAATCTATGGCCACAAAATAGTAACTGCTAGCTGGAAGGGATTGTGTGCTGTGTGTTATTATAATTTGTGGTCCCAAAGAAAGCTCAAAATTGAGTATATGTGTGTATCATTCCAGTGAGCATATTCAAATCTCTCACTGTCTTTCAACCACAGTTAGCTTTGCTCCAGAAGAAAATGTTTGTGTTTTAAAATGATATCCCTTGAGAATACGACATTTGTTATAAGGGTCTTGCCTCCTGCAATGTATGAATTAACAAGTTTTCCTTGTATTGAGATTTAGTCTGAAAATTGGACATTTTCAAATGTGAAAATATCCAGCACAATAACGAAAGAACTTTCTGTTCTCACATCATGCCTCATCTAGCAAAGGATATTTCAGAGCATTCAGGATGTGCCAGGTGGCACTAAGATATATACAACTCAGTCCCTAACTTTGGCCTGAGAGGGTCTCGGGGCTTTACAGAATTATTGCCTCCACCTGCCAAAATCCAAGCGCGTGTGTGAGCATTTGAAATAGCAAGTCACTTTATCATAAAATGTAGAGCGACTATCACAGCAGATTTTTTTTTTTTCTGACAACTCAAAACCCTGGGGCCAGCGTGCACCTTAGAAATATCTTTTCCTCATTCCCAACATTGTTTTTCTCTTCTAGTTTAGTGTTCATCTGCATGTGTTCATGGAAACTGATAATATTGGGAAAGTAAGTAGAGAAACAGATTAGTCCGCACTTGGTGGTTAATCGGTTAATCGGTCCGCCTGAGACACTCTTAATATGTCCAAAACTTTTGGAACTCTGTGCCCACCAATTTCTCATTAGTCCTCAAAGCCACAGAAGGTACCAAATAGGAATGGAGGGATGAAGGGAGAGAAACAGAGAGGATATTTATTTGTGACTGCAGGATGCTACAGGATATTCACAGAGTCCTGTCCTAGGAGAGTTTCAGTCAGGTTCCTGGGTCACACAGATCATTTCTGTATGAGATGGACTCTGCTCCCGTCATTCTCAAACTATGTTAAAGAAACACAGTTGACCTAGGCTGGTAGACAACTTGGTTCGTTCTGTAGGAGCACGGAGAGTCAAGGACAGCTTAAGGTGAGCTGATGAGTGAAGGGACAAACGATCAGACAGTCATCAGTTACCTTGTGAAGATGACTTGGAGTGCAGAAGCTGAGGGTGGCTTGCTCTCCTGTTGATTGTCACCTTCCTACGGTGGCCCAGGGGAAGGAAGTGCAGCTCGGTCAAGCTGGTCCTGTCAAGGTGCCTGGGCTTCTGCGGAGCTCTGAGACCTGCTTGAGCGAAGACTTCTCTACTTCTCTCTTGCCTCTGTGACTCACATCCATTGCAACACCAAGTGGTGACTAAGTCTCTCCTCAGTGGATGGAGGGTGGAGAGATTGTAGGTCACAGGTTTCCAAAGGAATCGGCAGGGCAGTGCTTTTTATAAATTTAAATGTAGCTAGCTAGAGAAAACTACTCACACTATCTTGACCAAATGAGGCGGCTGAAATCTCATGACTAAGAAGCATCTTTGTAAACCTCCTGGTGCATGGAACTGATCATTTCACTGAAAAAAAATTTTTATGAGCAAGAAGATCAACATAATAAATGACCAAGTATGGTTTGGGAATAATTTGTGGTTTCCTAATTTGTGTTTTAAGGTATGACAAAACATCTCCACAAGGTCTCTGAAAGTGAAAATGAGAAAAGATTGCCCCCTCACCTCCAGATGGCCTTTTCCAGAGCTGTTCCCAGCAAACCTGGCTCTGCTTGGTGTCAGCAGAAGCTGTAAAGGGTGGGGGAAGAGATGCCTCCCACCTTCCCTACAGTTTGCCAACCCCCCACCCCCACACCCCGCACACGATAGTACAGGCAGACCAAGGTGCACTGAAGTTTTACTTCTAATTTCATGCAGTATTTCTCTGCCTTCCTCCACCTGCTCTGCTCCTTCTTGACGAGTAGTTACTGTTTCCTCAGAGCAAGCAAATAAAGGAGTCCATCCCTCTACTGGAGTCCAGACAGGGCTACTGCTTTTTGAATTAAATAGGTGTGGTTCCTAGTTCCTCCACAACGACAAAAGACAAATTTATCCAGACAAATATTTGGGGTACCTGATATGTGCAAAATATACTTTTTTCCCTTTAATAATGCACAATACCGAGTAAAGGCACAAACTTGAGGCCTCAGAGAAAAACAGCATGGATTGAAATCCATATGAAGACAGCTACGATAACTAATCCTCCTTATAAGCAGGCTATTATATCTGAGAGGTGGAGAGACCCTCAAGCACCTGGGTGGTCCTGGAGGACTGAAGGGAAAGGGTAAAGAAAAGGTTACACCTTAATAAGTTTTACTCAATAATCTCACTCAGTGCTGCTCTGTTTAAAAAAAATTCCCCAAATAGACTTTAAAATAAAAAAAAATTAAATGTTGAGACTGCTATGGTTGGGAATTCTTATCCTCTACTTGGCGTGGTCTCTCAGTACTGATGGATTAAATTGAAAGGTTCAGTGTCCAGGCATATGGGGCGGGGTGGGGTTAAAACAACCCCTTTCTCACCTTGTCAGCTGGGTATTGACAAAGGTGTTCACTAATGGAATCATTTGTTAGCAGCACTGTCTTCAGACTGAAATCACAGCTGCATCCAAAGTCACATACTGAGTTCTGCATCATTTTGCTCTGTCCCTTTAGAATGTAAGCTGTGAGGGCCAGTGAGATGGTAATCATTTACCATCAGAAGGTAAAAGATGCTGCCTCTAAAACATGACAGTCCAGGATGTCCACATGGTAGAAGAAGAGAATTGGCTCTTGAAAGTTGTCCTCTGACCACATGTGCATTGTGGTGTGTGCACGCACACACACACCACACACACACACACACACACACACACACACACACACACACACGGAAGAAAGAAAGAAAGGAAGAAAAGGAAGGAAGCCCCACCCCCTCTGTTTTTCACAACTGAAAGAATGTAACCTTTGAAAATACTACTTTGTTCAGAATTCTCCCTACATCAGGCTTCCAGTCATCAAAGATGCTGTGTGTGTGTGTGTGTGTGTGTGTGTGTGTTTGGAGTTTATCTCACCAAAGTGACATTTGATTTTACTTCTATTTCTTCTTTTAAAAGGTTACAGTGTAGAATTTATCCACATTTAATTTTATGTTGTTAGTTTGGTTATAGCTACATAGGAGTGCACTTAGACGGCACACTAAACACCCAACTCTCTCTTTTTTTCTAAGTCTGTAGCTGTCCAAGAGAATCCCCATCGCTTCTCTCTCTTTTTTTTCTCTTCCCGATGAGGCTACCTTGGTCCCTAGCCATCCTAGCCAGAATCTATCAGACTTGATAGAATCTACCAGCCAGTGCTGATCTGAGGGGATCTCTGGTCCAACCACAGAGAATCTTGAGAAGGGAGCCCTGTGGAGAAAAGCACTTATCCGCCCCACCCCCAAAGCAGGCTTGGTGGTTCCAGGTGTCTGTCTGGTATTTCTCACCTAAGGTGAGCCCTCAGGGCCTGTGTTCCTTCTGCTTCCTGGGATCCGGAAATGCTCTGCTCACAGCCACTCTCTGGTCGCTGACTAGCTCTCAATGGCTTTATGACTTCCAGTACTTGTACTTCCTCCTCCCTCTGTCCATAGATGGTTCTCCTATTTTCTCTACAAAAGAAACCTGTCTTTTGCCCCGCCCACTTTATAAACCAACACTACCTTTGTTTATGAGAAACCTGAGTACCAAAGCTGGACCCAAACTGGGAGCTTTGCTGCTCATTTGTTTTTTTTCCTGACTCTCCCAGTTGAAAGATAAAGCCTGGGCTGATCCTTTGTTCCCTTGTGTAGCAGAACAAACAGACAGACAGACAGACCGACCAAGGGTGAAAGACTGAGTCATTGCAGCACTCAGTGAATTCTCTGAAGAAAGGTTTTTCATATTGGAGGAGCACACATTCTTTAAGCGACACACAAGAGGTCCTGGCTTGAACAGTGGGGTGAGGAGGATGGCATGGAGCAGACTCAAGACTCACCAGGAAGAGCAGGGTTTCCTGGCAACAGAAAGGCTTGTGAAAAAACAAGACCAGAGGCATAATAAGAAGAATGAGGCTCTTAAGAAGAGGGAACTCCCTCTGGGTGACCATTGCAGTAGGAAAGTGTGCCGGGGAGTATCTAGAACACCCACTGACCTGAAGAAGATCCTAAGAGGAGTCAACCCTATCCTGGGTGGGAAGGAATAGTTTCATGTCAGAGACCACAGGCCTTACTGAGTTCCCCTTGCTCTATTGCCTTTAGATGGTGTTTTTGTCCAATCACAGGTCTGCCCAATTACTGCTTCTCACCTAACCCAGCACAAAAATGCACAAGGTTCCCTGCTTTCTTGGGGCTCTACTTTTCTGAACGTTTCCATCCGTTAACTTTGTTTGCCTACTTAAAAAAAATTGGGACATCAATCACAATCCTAGCTTCGTGTGTGAGAGAAGATCATTCATTCTTGGAATACCAATGTTGTTAGTTAAACCAAGAAACAGGCAACATTGTTCACAGACATCCTGTTGATGGGTGATAGATAGGCAGTGAAGGAGATCTGACCTGGTAGAAGTTGATTCAAAACAAGCCTCGGCTATACTGTGAATTCAAGGCTTGCCTGGACTATGTTATAAGGTCTATCGCACACACACACACACACACACACACACACACCTCAAAAAATGACTGTGACAAAAAAAAATAGTTATACTCATCACACAGGTGTGCTTGGCTAAATGCCATGACTGAATGTTTGGATAGTTCCTAACTTTTCTTTATTATAAATAATACTTGGAAGAACAGCCTTGAGTGAAAGATCTTATACACACACACACACACACACACACACACACACACACACATCCAGTTGTTTCTTTATAACAGTTTCTAAAGGCTGGACCACTTAAGTCTGTTGATAGGGTTGAAGTATACGTTACATTGTTGAGAACTGTGCAAGCCTGGATATGTGCACACTCTTGGATGGACTCTTCCCACACACTTTTCTCACACAGACTCTGGGTTTGGCTGTGTGGTTTGTTCTGGACAGTGAGTGAGACATCAGCAAATGCAGCCCTAGGGAAGAGCATATGCTGTCAGTACAGTCCAGGTTGGGCTGCTGGTGACCTGTGGTATAGTTCATAGCAAGTTCCAAACTAGCATGGAGCATTTCAGACCATCCAGATCCTAGGTAGATGTCATACAACTACACCCAACTGAGACACACCAGAGACAGTCCCATGGGCATGAACTCAATTTTAACCTGCAGAATTGTCCTGTGTTGGTGCTCAGAATGCAGTATCCCCCAACACAGGACATTGGCACACTGAGTGTTTTAAACTAAAGGAAACTCAGGATGTCACAGATGTAACAAGGTCTCACTCAGTCTGATCCTCTCCTGCCTTTTCCTTCCCAGAACTGACCGGAGAAATAATTTCTTGACCTACTTTCTAGGTCTCAAGATCCTTATTCCAGAGGATGTCCAACCCTATGCCCAAAGGTCAAGAAGAATCAGAATAAACAATCTTGTTACACAGTTCCTCAGTTTATACCTTCCTATTTTCCCTTCATACGTCCAATATGACAGCCCATAAAAATAGTTTCCCCAGTAGGTCTTTGGGTCTTCACTTCTGAAGGTTCCTGGGTCATGCATTTTTCTTGAGATAATCTGTCTTTTGCTGCAAGGGTTTCAGCCAGGCACCCTGTGATGGGTGAGGAAAAAATATTACCTTTTCTCCCCCACAACAGCAAATTCAACGGTACTGTTAGGATGCCAAATTTGGGAGTGGCAGTTATATAGAGAGTCAGAGGATACAAGCATAAAGAGTCAATGTTTAGTTTTCTTATGTGATCACTACAGAGTCGTTCACAATTCCAAGATGGAACTTGACACCAGCAAGGCTGGGCGAGGTGATGTCTGTAGAAGGTGGCTTCTTAGCCCCTTCTCTCAGTCCGGCTGTTTAACCTGTGCTTTAAAGGCACAGAGTTCTTAATTCCTTTGGCAGCAAAATCCCTGTTTTAGCCCGTAGCAAGCAACTGGTTTTATTTTAAAAGGCAGTAGTTAGCCCCTATCTTTGTGATCTGAAATGACTGCCATGAGCTAATCATATGTGTTCTGCTTTTATTGAACCCCGCCCCTCTTACACCCCCCCCACCACACACACACCTCGAAATTGCCTGACTCAGTTTTATGACTTTTAACATTTATTCCCTCTCATCCTTCCTTTATGACTCCACTTCCTGTCACTTACACTGCTCACCTCCATCATACTCACATTGCTTTTGGTCATTGCCCTCTCCCGTTTGGAATGATTGTCATGTTTATACAGCCATGCATGGATGACTGACTCTTCTTGCCTATATTTTATTTTATTTTTTACTGCCATCTCAGTGCATTCTGGCATCCATGACATCTTCTGTAAAGCCAGCTGTTAACATAGGCAATCATTTGCTTTTCTCTTGGTGCTGTGGGCACCTCTGTGTGTGTGTGTGTGTGTGTGTCTGTGTGTGTGTGTGTGTGTGTGTGTATAGATTCACATTCATGTGGAAGCCAGAAGTTGAAGTTGTCTTTTTTAACCACTTTCTCCCTTATTTTTGAGAGTGGGTCTTTCACTGACCCTGGAATTTATAAATTGCACTGCCTTGGCTGACCAGCAAACCCGAGGGAGCCTCCTGTGTCTGTGTCTGCCTCCTTACTGCTGGCTTTTTATGTGGGTAATGGTGATCCAAACTGTCAATGTGAAAAATGCAACTCTCACCTCGAAAGAAGTAAGAGACAGTTTAATCCTGAGTCAAACATCACACTAAGAACACAGTTGTAACAGGGCAACTTGTCTCAGCTGAAGTCATCTTTGGTTTTTTTATCCTCTGCCATGAAAAGTCCAATAGGAAAGCACCGAAACCCTAGGTGGAAATGCCCCAGCTAACGGCATGTTCTTGGCCCTTGTTAAACTGCTTCCTTGCTTCCCCCTGCAACTGCCAACAAGGTTGTCATTTTCTGTGTTCTTTGTCTTCAAAAACTCTTTGTAATATGTCTTGGGAACTGCTCCATAAGATGTGTTTCTCTCCAGGCAGTCTCTGAGTGGCTTGATAAAGACTCTCAAGTCTAATTTTGGTTCTGCTTGGGTCTTTACCTCACCACACTGACTTAGGCTACTCCAAATTCCATGTTCCAATGTAGTAACAGTTTGATGAGGTTTTTATAGTAACAGAATAAAGAAAGTTATAGACATTTTTCATTTTTTTAAAGATTATTTTATTTGTATGAATACACTGTAGCTGTCTTCAGACACATGAAAAGAGTGCATCAGATCCCATTACAGATGGTTGTGAGCCACTCAGTTCACCATGTGAACTCAGGACCTCCAGAAGAGCAGTCAGTCCTCTTGACTGCTGAGCCATCTCTCCAGCCCCCTATAAACACTTTTCAAATACTTTGGTAGAAACTTTAGGCAGGTGGGTTAAAATGGGAAAATTGCTGCTATAGAACTCAGGCCTGTTTTTGTATCTAGTCTCTTTTTCTATGTCTTTTTATTGGGGAATTGAGTCCATTGATGTTAAGAGATATTAAGGAATAGTGATTGTTGCTTCCTGTTATTTTTGATGTTATTTTTTGTTTGTGTAGCTATCTTCTTTTGGGTTCGCTGAAAGAAGATTACTTTCTTGCTTTTTCTAGGGTGTAGTTTCCCTCCTTGTGTTGGTGTTTTCCATCTATTATCCTTTGTAGTGTTGGATTTGTGGAAAGATATTGTATAAATTTATATTTGTCATGGAATATTTTGGTTTCTCCATCTATGGTAATTGAGAGTTTTGCTGGGTATAGTAGCCTGGGCTGCCATATGTGTTCTCTTAGGGTCTGTATGAGATCTGCCCGTGATCATCTAGCTTTCATAATTTCTGGTGAGAAGTCTGGAATAATTCTGATAGATATGCCTTAATATGTTACTTGACATTTTTCCCTTATTGCTTTTTTTAAAAAATTATTTTTTGGTGTTTTGAGACAGGGTCCCTTACTGCTTTTAATATTCTTTCTTTGTTTTGTGAATTTGGTGTTTTGACTATTATGTGATGGGAAAAAATTTTTTTCTGGTCCAAGCTATTTAGAGTTCTGTAGGCTTCTTGTATGTTTATAGGCATTTCTTTCTTTAGGTTAGGGAGGTTTTCTTCTATAATTTTGTTGAAGATAATTACTGGCCCTTTAAGTTGGGAATCTTTATTCTCTTCCATACCTATTATCCTTAGGTTTGGACTTCTCATTGTATCCTGGATTTCCTGGATGTTTTGTGTTAGAAGCTTTTTGCTTTTTGCATTTTCTTTGACTCTTATGTCAATGTTTTCTATGGTGTCTTCTCTACCTGAGATTCTTTCTTCTATCTCTTGTATTCTGTTGGTGATGCTTGCATCTATGACTCCTGATCTCTTTCCTAGGTTTTCTTTCTCTAGGGTTTTTTCTTTCTGTGATTTCTTTATTGTTTCTATTTTCATTTTTATATCTTGGAAGGTTCTGTTCAATTCGTTCACCTGTTTGGTTGTTTTCCTATAATTCTATAAGGGATTTGTATGTTTCTTCTTTAAGGGCTTCTAGCTGCTTGCCTGTGTATATAACAATTCTTTAAGGGAATTATTTATATCATTCTTAAAGTCCCCTATCATCATCATGAGATGTGATTTTAAATTAGTCTCGCTTTTCCAGTATGTTGGAGTATCCAGAGCTCCCTGTGGTGGGGGAGCTGGGTTCTGATGATGCCAAGTAGCCTTGGTTTCTGTTGCTTATGTTCTTGACTTTGCCTCTCTCCATCTAGTTATCTCTGGTATTAGGTGGTCTTCCTGTCTCTGACTGTGGCTTGTCTCTCCTGCAAACCTGTGTGTTAGTACTTTTGGGAGACCAGTTCTCTCTGGGAGGAATTTGGGTATGGAGAACTGTGGCACAGGGTCAGTTACTGGGGCAGACAGAAACCAAAAGGCTCCTGTCTCAGGCTGCTCCTTGGTTCCTGTGTCCTGAGGTCTCTGGGTAGGTCCCTCTGATCAGAAGTGGTGGTCTTACTTGTGCTCACAGGCCTGCCAGCACTCCTGGGAGACCAGCTCTCTCCCTGTGGTATTTGGATATGGAGCACTGTGGCACAGGATCAGCTCCCGGTGCAGACAGAAACTGGAAGGCCAAAACAGGTTTTAAACAACCAAAATATACACAGTAAAATAAAAGACTGTATTGGCTATATGTTTCTCTCTGTAGTTACAGTGATTTGCATTTTGCTAATGATCTTATCTATAACAAATCTCTTTTCTTAAAAATTTTCTCTTTTGTCCAGCTTGATCTCATAGCTATAACCTCATGTGGAGCAGCTAGCTCCAAATTTTAAGAAAAATTGGTATTTACTATCTTAATTTTCATGATTTTTACCTGTGGTTACTGACTTGATCTATTTTATTATATTGATATAATCGATGATTTAGTTTAGAAGCCAAATACAGTGAATACCTTTAATCCTAACGATCAGGAGACTAAAGTAGAAGGTTCTTTGTGAATTTGAGGCCACCCTGGTCTACACAGTGAATTAACGTCTAGCCAGAACTACAAATAACAATCTTGTCTCAAAAAAAAAAAAATTAGTTTGGGAAAGTCAATGGAGAGTCATGTTACAGAAGAAATCAGATAATATAGTTAGTGTTCCTTTAATTTTTAAAGATTGTCTTTTTAAAATCAAAATATTATCAAATATTAATAATAGTGATAGGAACAAAAAGTGATATTGAAAGACCCCGGCCCCTAGCAGGAGAAGTAAAAGACCCCTAGCAAGTAGAGTAGAGCCAAAAATGTAGTTCAGCCAGTTCAGCAATTCTATTCTATTTCAGGAACTGGCTGACCATAAGGAATTTATGGCCACAAGGTTAGGATGACTTTGATCCAGGAACTAGCTGACCACAAAAGTTAACATAGAACCTTATTAATAATCATGAGTAACTGAGAGTTTCCCCTTGTGATTTTCTTTGGTATTTTTGGTATTTTTCCTGTGATGCACTCCCTCCTCCCTTGGGTTGTGGGTTTTTCCTTTAAACACCCCTTCTCCCCACTACTTGGGGTTGAACTCCTCTACCCCTGCGTGGGATATGAGTCTCAGCCCCAGTGTACTGGTAGTAAACCTCATGTGATTACAGCAAGAACGGTCTCTCGTGAGTTCTTGGGGGGGGTCTCATTATCCTGAGACTTGAGTGAGAGTCTCCCCACTCCGAGGGTCTTTCAATATCTGTTAACAATCAGAATCTTATAAGTCTTGGCAGCAGAATCAAATCTTATTTTTTTTTTTGTTTTTGTTTTAATGTTTAGAAATGAAAATGGACTCTGGAGTCACTGCAGTATTGCCCATTTCTTTTTTATTAGCAAAGTACAAATATTGCTTATTTAACTGTTCTTTAATGCTGGAAGAAACTGTTTTATAGAAAATCTTAATACATATTAAATTGAGAAACATCATCACTTAAGGTATTATGAAACACCGTGAATGTTGTTATTAGAGACTGATGTCTTTTGTACAATTTAGATAGGAAGAATTAACACTTATCTTTGGGTATCTCCAGCTCCGATATATAATATTAAAGTTAGTTTGTTTATTAAAGAAAGGGAATTACAGTGTTTACTTTTTGTATCTTGTAGAGCCTTATTGGGGTGCCATGCCACCTTTGACCAATGTGAAGTTCCTCTCCCAGCCTTTGAGAGGGAACTCCTCTCAAAGCCATAATCCCCTCCACCTGGGATGGAGCATTCAGACCAAGGTGAAGTCCATTGTTCTTCAAGGCCCTGCAGTTTCCTGAGAAACACTAGCCACCTGTGGAGCAACTGAACTGGTTCTACAAAGAAGCTTCCAGCCTTTGGGGGAAGGGTTTTCCCCTGCCTATATATTTGGAGTCCTCCATTAAACTTGGAGACCTTGAATAGCAATGTTGTCTTGGTCTCCATCTCTTTTCGCTGCCTTCCCATACATCCCCAGCTTTCCTTCCAGGTAACCCGTTTGATGTGACTGCGGCAGTTCCAGTATCTTAACATTTTTAGCATCAATAGAAATATAGTAATCTAATTGATTGGACCCAGTTACTATATGTAGAGAGATATATAATCTTTTCCTAATATAAAAAAAACTTATTTTTTGGTTCTAAGAACTTGAATTTAAAACATAGGTATCCCCTAAATGAAATTTCTTTTTGGAAAAAAAAATTTTATTGTTTTGTTTTGCTTTTTGTTTTTTGTTTTGTTTTGTTTTGTTTTTTTTCAAAGACAGGAAGAGGACTTGAATCACTTAAACATGAAAACTAAATATAAATAAGGTAGAGGCTTGGGACAAACATACAATCATAATAAAACCATGATTAATGAAAAGAAATAATACTCTTATTTGTAACCATTAAAATCGAGATTGGCATTATTTTCTCACGAATATACAGAGTGAAATATTAAGTATAATAAACCATTAAAGCATCTAATTATAAAAGGGTCTAAATAGCAGAGGTGAGAGGAACGTTCAGTGACTGGGTGCCTGGTTGTTAGTGAGGTGAGGATGAGAACCATCCAGTGGTTTGAAGTCCACGTGGGTGTGTTCTCAGATGAAGCTGCTGTGTGATTGATGGGAGAAACGTGAATCTCCCTGAGGTTGACAATACAGCTCTCAGTCAGGAGCACCAGACACAGTCTTTGTCCTTTAGTCAGGACAGAGTCTTTGATCTTTTGGTTGCTTATTTGCTGAAACTATCTGATTTCCTTCATTCTTTAAGAAAGACTAATGGATTCTGAATTTTTAGTTTTCCTTTTTAGACGTCCTTGTTTTTAAAGCCATTTCATATACATTATTCAAAATAGAGCAATAAGCAAGATAAAGTATTATTCCACAGATTATGACACATCTATTTTGGTATAAACAACTCATGAAAAATTGATCATATATGTATATTGTAAGGATCTGTCATTTGCAGAAAAATGACACCTCAGACTCAAATGGTATGTAAACGCAAAGAGTGTTTTATTCTACAAAAGTCCAGCATGCTGGAGTCTCCTGTTACCAAGATAGAGAGACAACCAAATGAGCTTGCAGGCCTGATTTAAAACACATTAGTGAATTCTGGGGTAGGTGACCCCTATCTTACTTGATCTCTAGGGACATTCCATTATGGGTGGGCTAGAAACTGTTGCTGGGGAGGTCTGGAAACTGTTGCTAACCCTTGCTTCAGGTCAGGTAGCTGGGCAGCTTCTGATGGCAGGATAGTTTCTGACTAGCTGCCTGAAGCCTGGGGCTTTTGCTAGTAACTAACTTGCTGGGGCTTGCCTGGACTTGCCCAGTTCTTAGGCCTAGTCTCCTGACTGCCGATTTGAAACCTGTCATGGAGTCAGCTTGTCTCAATATGACACAATTTCATTAAATGTAAATACACACACAAAAAAAAATAAGGTAGAAAGTGTATATCCCCCCTCTCTGTAATGAAGACTTAGTGTAAGCAAACAAAGGGTGAAATTTGTCATGTAAACATGAGAGGATATCATTCTTTTTATGAGGTAGACGTTTTCACTGATGAAAATGTTCTCATTTTTACTTTTTAATTGTCTGTTTAATTACTCCTTTAATTTGTAGTGAGGCTGAAATGTATTTCCCATGCTTGCTTTTGTATTTGAAAGATAAAGGAAAGAAAGAAAAGTATAGTTTTTCGTTTCAAGGATTCTCTCCTGGCCCAGTGTCAGTCTGGAGAATAGTTCCTTCTGAGAGCCGGCCTGTTTCTTATCTTGGATTAGGCAAGACAGGCCTGTTTCAGGTAGCCATTTACCTATCATTTAGTCATTCCAATTAATCACGCGTCTCCTTCCTGTAGGTATCCCTAGGGGCCCTTTGAGCAGAAATGCTTCTTTCTGGTGTAAAAGCCTAACGACACAAATACACACAATAGCTGATTTTTTTTTTTTTTTAAAAAGAAAACCTCTCATGAAGTGAGAACACACAGAATTCGAATTGATCTATTTAGACCTTAAAAGCTGCACCACAGGGTTCAGAAATCCATAGGCTCTCCTTGTGTAATCTATTAGCTTTGTAGAAACCAGAGAAGACAGGTGGGGTAGCAAAGAGCAGAGAGCTTTGTTAAGACTGCAGGTTAAGAGAGAGAGTATAGAGGCAGTTATTCCTCATGTGTTGCTATGGGGATAGAGCTCTTCATTGAGTCTCCAGCTGCTGTCTGTAGAAGCCAGAGATTGGCTTAAGGCATCTGGAGAAATCAATGTTTATGACATCCTCTGGAAAAGCCATGTACTGTCTAGGTGATTTCTACTTTTGGTGCCAATGGTACTTACCAAATACTTAATGGGTTTCTGGCCAGAAAAACATAAGCAAAGGAATCCAATGTACCACTCAAACCATACACAGCAGAGTGGACTGGATCTCACCACTGATGCTTCAAGCTGGATCTTAACATGGGCCTCCAGAAATGTTAGCAGTGGAAGGACAGGGACATAGCTGCACATGGCCACCTTTAGCAGACTATGGAGTTTTTCTAAGATTTTTAGGGACTTTGACCCAGGCCTAACTGGGATTTTTTGCTTCAACACTGAAAAATTTTTGGACTAGTTTGAATAGTGTATTTTTTTTAAGATTTATTTATTATTTTATGTAAGTACACTGTAGCTGTCTTCAGACGCTCCAGAAGAGGGCATCAGATCTCATTACGGATGGTTGTGAGCCACCATGTGGTTGCTGGGATTTGAACTCAGGAGCAGTTCAAATCATGGCGACATGATTTGAAGAGCAGTCAGTGCTCTTAACCACTGAGCCATCTCTCCAGCCTTGAATAGTGTATTTTTAATGTAGCCTTAAACATGAGCATTTAAAGGAAAAAAAAAAGGTCTCAAGGAAAGATATGACATATCCTGTTGTGGGAAATATTAAAAAGAAAAACAAGTTCCCGTGCTATACCTGGCTACTCTCTGCCCCAGCACTCTTGCCAGCCAGTTCTTATCTCATGGAGACTCTCTGGCCCAGAGCTCCAAAATCTCTCCACCCAACTCCCTAAGTTCCCACTGGTGGGTCACTACCACACCAGCCCCATGCTTCACATCCCCCACGGCCTTTGTGGTGCACATCTGGCAAACCCACGCTTTGCCACTTTACCTTTCTCTCTAGAACCCAGTCAAACCACCAAGTGAAGGAAAACACCACACAAATTTAGTTCAGAAACAATGGTAACTCAGTCACTGGGCACAACAACTAGAATCTTTATCTTGTAAGCCATATTAAATCTAAATTCCCCTGTGGTGAATCCGCTAGGATTTGCCATATAAGCTGGGAGACACTCATAGATACATCTTGCACTTTCGCTCTCCCCATCCAAAAGCCCCTCACTCTCTCTTTCTCTCTTCCTCTGTCTAACCTGGAAGTCCGTCCTACTCGCCCAGTGATTGGTCCCTTTATTCATTGGGAAGGTTCATAAGAAGTCACCTGAACATGTGACTTATTCCTCATTCCAGACAGCCCCTCCTGGAAAAGCAGAATTAACATCAAAATACAGGAGCACCAGGCCCATCCATAACAATATCCAAGTGAGAATATAGCTTTTTAATGGAAAATATAGGAGGATGTTAAGTCTTTTGGGCACATGCCAAGTAGAGATATAGCTGGGCCATGTAGTAGGCTTAGTTTAAGCTTTTGGAGGATTCTCCAAATTGTTTTCCATAATGGCTGGAGACCAGTTTGCAATCCCACCTTCCTCCCACATCCCCTGTAGCATTTGTTGGGTTCTTGGATTGATTTTTGCTATTCTGATTGGGGTATGATAAGATCTTAAAGTTGTTTTCTGTTTGTTTGTGTTTTGTTTTGTTTTGTTTTATTTTTGCCACTTTTCTTCTTATGAGAATTCTCTTTAGATCCCAAACCCATGTTTTAAATGGGTTGTGGTTTTGACTCTTTGGGTTTCTTTGTTTGCTTGTTTGTTTGTTTTGTTATTTATGTATTAGTCCTCCATCAGACATACAGCTAGCAAAGATCCTTTCCCATTCTATACCTATCCTCTTCACTCAACTGATTGTTTTGTAAGACTCAAGGAGCCTTAACTTACCAGAGACCCCCTGAGTGAACAACGTTGAGACTGGAATCGATGTAAAAAGCAAAAGGAATTTTATTTAATCCAGCATGCTGGGGTCACCCTCCACATGGGGAGAGAACGACTACACGACTACATGCAGCAGGCTGCGTGGGCCTTTATACAGTCCTCAGGGCAGCCACCATTAGGCACAATGTGATTGGCAGAACAGTGTTACCTTTAAACTAATTGGTTGTTAGGGGATGAGGTAGGTGGCCAATGGTCTCAGAATAACTCTGGGCCTTCCCTAGCCGCAGGGACCACCCTGTGGTCTGAGGAACGTAATTTAGCCTCTCCCTTCTGGGAGGGACAAATGTTCCATGACCTTTCCAAAGTTCCTGAGCTAACCCTTTCAGTTTCTTTAGCCACAAAGAGACTATTTTTATGAACTCCCACTTGCCAATTATTGGTCTTAATTCTTGGACAAATGGAGTTCTAGAAAGAAAGTCCTTTCCTACATCTATATCATGTAGAGTATTGCCTGTTTTCTTCTAAAAGTTTCAGTTTTTAGTGTTAGGTCTTTGATTTATTTGTGAGGTTACAGATACAAATCTATTTTCATTCTTCTGCATATGGACATCCAGATTTCCCAGCTCTATTTTCGAAGATACTTTCTTTTCTCCAGCTTATGTTTTTGTCAAATATTAAATGACTGTAGCTACAGGTATTCATGTTTGGGTCTTTAATTTTGCTCCATTTATTTATTTGTTTGTTTATAACTACAGCCCTGTAAAATAACCTGTCTGCTTGTTTTTCAGAAAATTGTTTTGGCTATCTCGTGTCTTTTGTGGTTCCATATGAATGCTAGGACTGTGGTTTTTTTTTGTGTGTATTTTCTCATTTCTATAAAGAATAAGGTAGTGGGTTTTGATTGGGATTGCACTGAATCTGTAAATGGCTTTTGATAGGATGGTTGTTTTCATAATATACTTGCCAATTTATAAGCATGGGAAGCCTTTCTATTTTCTAGTGAAATCTGCAGGTAAATGGATGAAACTAGGAAATATCATACCAAGTGAGATAAACCAGGTCCAGAGAGACAAATGTTGAATCTTATCTCTCATCTGAGGTTGATAGCTCCAAGTTTTTGATGTGAGTATATAATCTGGATAACTTCAGAAACTGAGAAAGCCAAAGGGGACCATTGTAGAGAGCAATAGAAAAGGGACTATCTATCTATCTATCTATCTATCTATCTATCTATCTATCTATCTATCTATCTATCTGACAATTATTCTCATCTGAGCTGACAATGCTATCCCGAGAGTTATCAAGTATCTTACAAAAACCTCAACACCAGACATAAGAATCCCTCTTTTGAAATGTTGGTAAGGGTCATTCAAGATACTCCCAAAACATTATAGACAATTGCCATTGCCTTTGTTGACTCCTCTATCCCAAGAGGTATAGGGCAAGTCCATTTTGCTGAAGACACTGTGCACTTTGGACACAGGACCCAGAAGATTTGAGTTGGATCTGACCTGAAAGTTTCCTTCCTGAGGACTGGCTTTCATGGTGCCAGAAGGTACTATTTAGGCTTCCAAAGGAGGGAAGCAACCAATATTTCTACCAATCCATGATGCTTTTGAACTGTAACAATGACCAGAATGGCAGGATACCCCTACGGGTGCAATAGTGATATACGGACATTGGCAGTAAGCAATAGCTCTCTAATTAGACTTACAGGAGGGCAATCATGTCTTGTACTGGAAACATAGCCAACTACCTGGGGCTAGTGATGTCCTAGATCTTGGAAGAGAACCTACAACCACTTAACCAAATCAGCAAAATTCTACCACATTTTAAATATTTATCCTTATTCCTACAGATAAGTGTAGTTCTCAGCCCTCATTAAATAAAGTTCTCTTTGCAACAGATAGAGACCATTTCAAAAAATGGCAACTGATCAGAATGCAGAATTGTAGAGCAAGGTCCTACCTGATGCATCTATAACACAGTTCCTGCACTTAATGCTCTGGGACCATTGCAGAAGAGGGAGTGGAAAGACTGTTAGAGCCAGGGGAACAGGAAATTGGTGTGGGATTGTGTCTTCTAGAAACACCAGAGAAGTTACACCTATGAAGTCTCACCAACATGGCTATCTAAACATGAGCTGAGCAAGGATACCACCAATAGACATCCTAATGTGGACAGGGAAAGGCTCACAAGTCCTCACACCTAGACAAAGAACTACAGGTAACTAAGGAATGCTGGGAACAGGAGACATTATCTTTCCTGGAGAAGACCACAGCTGTTCATTTCCAATACCAAACAGGTCCTGAAAACAGACATCCAAGCAACATTATCTGGACTGAGCAAAGTCTATGTATCTATTTATGAATACATATAGTGAGCAGGTTATATTTATATATTTATGATATACACATATACAATATATTTGCACACACATATAACATATATGTGTACATCACACTAATTAAAAGAAGAGGCCATGAATTTGAGTGAAAGCATGGTGGTGGTACATGGGAAGGGTTGGAGGGAAGGAAGAAAATGGGGAAATGTTATAATAGTAATACAATCTCCAAAAAAGAAGTCTATCTGGGAAGGGGATTAAGATAAGATGGTATTTCTCTGTGGCAAGAAACAGTGACTGGTGGTGTAAATCCACAGAAAGCAATAGAAGTTCATTATTATTCCTCTTTCTTTCTTCTTAGCCCATGCAGAGCACATGCAGAGGAAAACAGGGAATGACTTCTGTCAGCACCAGACTTGGGGAACTAGAGATGGAGAAGAGAGAAAGGGGGATATTTTACAGAGAAGCTCTCCAAAAAGGGTAAATGAAAGGAACTTCTTAGCTTATAAGGGAACAAGGAGCCACCATCTGAAACAGAGCATCCATGAGTAACTGGTGAGAGGGGACAGAGGAAGGCAGTCTGGGTGTAACTTCAGAAGCTGGAACTCTGGTCTCATCATAGCTGGGAATCTGGTTAGGAAGGAAAATTACACCCACCGGTCAGGAAGCATTCCGTTGTTATCTCCTGGTCTTCAAGGTGCCAAGACACTGAGACAAGGAAGAAGGAATGAGAGGAGAGAGAAGGTGTTCTTTCCAGTCTATCAGTGAGAGGATGGAGACTGGAGGGACTGGAAAGTGAAGCCAGTTTCAGGAACTGAAGGAAAAAATGCTTAGGTGGCCTTGGGATGAAGCCAGGAGGAAGACAGTCATTAGCAGGGCCAGATTCAGCAGAGGAAGTCTCCTAAAGGAATAGACTTTTCTTTTCTTTTCTTTTTTTGAGAATTGCAGTTTTCATGTAGTAACAGGATTTGGAATTCAGCCTGAGATTGGCAGAGAAAGGTGTGACCTCATTGACTTCAGTAATTAATAATGGTAATCTGATAGGTGCCTCCTTAAAGAGATTGTTTCCTGACAAGTACACTAGTAGGAAAACAAGATAAGCTGCCAGACCACATTTTCTTGGGTCACTCAAATAACCTATTTCTCTGCTTCCCAGCTTGCGCAACCCAAACTACCCAACAGTTAGAGGGAATGCAAGTCAGACCACAAGCTCTTCACTGTTAGGGTTCAAACCAGGGACAAAGAGCTGAGGTGCCTACTTAACATATCAAAATGGCCACTGGTCACCAAGTTCTTCTTGCAAACCCTCAGTCCCCACAAGTTACTGGACTCTCCTAGCTGGCAAAACCCTCCCCAACCCTTAACTTTCCAGCCCATGTGACTGGGCTGCTCTTCCCTATATAATCCAACCATTTTGGTTACCCTCGCCTTTTGTACCTTTACCTTGGTTCCTCTCTCTGCCTTCTCTCTTCTCTCCCTGTCCCAGTCCCCATATGACTTCAGGATCGTGACCACTATGAACTCTCCCAGATGTGTCTGCTGCTACCTATGTTCTCATACGTGTCTATAACAAACTTTCTCCTCCACCACTTAGGAGCAGTCATGGCCTTTCCTTGCCTTTTTCTTTCTTTTTTCACTCATCCAATCACATGAATCAAACTTATAAAGTGAGACACAAGATCTGCATGATCACTCTTCTGAATCAAATCAGCAGAAACAAAACGATCCGTACATGGCTTAGGAGAATCAAATCGGTAAGAGAGGCCGAGTCCTTTGGGAGGGTTTTGAGCACCAGATGAATGAACAGGAGGACATCATCATTCCAAGGTATGGTTGAGAAGGTTTTTATTGTAAATACTATGGAGAGTATAGCCAGGGGTGAAAGACCCAGGCCCCTAGCAGGAGAAGTAAAAGACCCCTAGCAAGTAGAGTAGAGCCAAAAATGTAGTTCAGCCAGTTCAGCAATTCTATTCTATTCCAGGAACTGGCTGACCATAAAGAATTTATGGCCACAAGGTTGACTTTGATCCAGGAACTAGCTGACCACAAAAGTTAACATAGAACCTTATTAACAATCATGAGTAACTGGGAGTTTACCCTTGTGATTTTCCTTGGTATTTTTCAGTATTTTTCCTATGACGCACTCCCTCCTCCCTTGGGTTGTGCGTTTTTCCTTTAAATACCCCTTCTCCCCGCTAATCGGGGTTGAACTCCTCTACCCCTGCGTGGGATATGAGTCTCGGCCCCAGTGAACTGGCTTCAAGTAAACCTCGTGTGATTACAGCAAGAACGGTCTCTCGTGAGTTCTTGGGGGGTTGCATTATCCCGAGACTTCAGTGAGGGTCTCCCCACTCCAGGGGTCTTTCAGGGGCACTTGGAAAAGAGTCCAGAGAAGAGAGAGAAAGCAGTAGACTGAATATGGTCAATAGATTGAACTGGGGCCATAAGAAGAGAGAGAGAGAGAGAGAGAGAGAGAGAGAGAGAGAGAGAGAGAGAGAGAGAGAGAGAGAGGAACAGGGAGAGGGGGAGAGGGAAAGTGGGAGGGAGAGGGGGAGGGGGAGGGAGAGGGGGAGGGGGAGGGGGAGGGGGAGGGAGAGGGAGAGGGAGAGGGAGAAGGAGAGGAAGAGGGAGAGGGAGAGGGAGAGGAAGAAGAGAGGGGACAAGTGGGCCTAGACAGAGCTAAGAACCAAGAGAACAGAGGGCAGAGAGCCAAGAGAGCACATGACCAAAATGACTCCTATAGGAAATCAGAAGCTGGAGGAAAGGAAGCAAATCTCAGGGGCTGGAGACAGTGAGGGTATGGACAGGGTGAGAAGAGCTGAGAGCCAGGATACCAGCATGGGACTCTGTACCAGGCACTTGCTGAGAGTGCCCAGAGACCAGCATGTGATTTGGTATGAAAATAGGGTAGACATTTGTCCTGGGATTTCTTTTGGATCTAACATTCCAGTTGTTTGTTGATGGTAAGGGGTGACTTAATTGCTTCTTGGTTGTTATCCTAGGGGATCCAATGGTAGCTGATATTTTGGTCAAAACCAGGAAGGAAGAGAAGAGTGCAGGCTGGGGAACCTCTGTTTCACTGGCTGCCCAAGTTCTGAGGGACCCCCCCTTGGGCTGCTTTAGAGCTGTTTGGGGTGCAGGGGCTCAGGCTGATCAGAGATTCCATCAGAAGCTCCTAGGGCTGGCCAGTTTGGAGC
Source organism: Tokudaia tokunoshimensis (assembly GCA_036184795.1). Classification (NCBI taxonomy): domain Eukaryota; kingdom Metazoa; phylum Chordata; class Mammalia; order Rodentia; family Muridae; genus Tokudaia; species Tokudaia tokunoshimensis. The sequence goes on along the minus strand of BTHU01000004.1, from coordinate 43,539,420 downwards.
AGTTTGCAGTCTGCCATTGTTGGGATAGATATAGATTAGGGACAGAAGGTAAAGCAAATAATTTGGGGGAAATTCTTTATTTTGGGTGTACACTTGAAACTTCTAGGCCTATGGTCCTGGTAGTGAAAGGGAAGAGTGGAGTCCCAAAACCAGGGGAAAAGGGAAACACATCTTCAGGGGTTGGCAGTAGAAGGGGCAGCATAGGCTGTTAATTGATAGGTATCCCTAAAGCTTACATGAAATTTTTTTAAGTTTACAAAAAGAGATGAGACATATGATCAGTGGAGCTGCTGGGACAGGAGTCTTCCTGCCACCATTTGCAGCAGGGAACCAGGCAGCTCCAAAGCCTTCTGTGCATAGCCTGCCAGGAGAGAGTGATCTTCCAGCAGGAATTTCACTTCTGAGCGCAGAGGTAAGATCTCCACCTTCTCTCTGGAGGGGAACAGCTAAGAGTGCACTGGGCATATGACCAGAGGAGCTACTGCGACAGGAGCCTTCCCTTCTGGCCGCCATTTGCAGCAGGGAACAAGGCAGCTCCACAGCCTTCTGTACACAGACCCTTCCAGAAGAGTGTTGGTCTCCCAGGAGTACAGACACAGGCTTACAGACCCATAGGAGGGACAAGCTCTAGTCAAAGACAGCAAGACCAACTAACACCAGCGATAACCAGATGGTGAAAGGCAAGCACAAGAACTCTACCAATAGAAACCAAGGCTACTTGGCAACATCAGAGCCCAGTTCTCCCACCACAGCAAGTTCTAGATACCCCAACACACCAGAAAAGCAAGAGTTGGATTTAAAGTCCCATCTCACAATGCTTATAGAGGACATCAAGAAGGACATAAATAACTCCCTTAAAGAAATACAGGAGAACATGGGTCAAGACGTAAAAGCCCTTAAAGAAGAAACACAAAAGTCCCTTAAAGAAATACAGGAGAGCATGGGCCAACAGGTAGAGGCCCTTAAAGAGGAAACCCAAAAATCCCTTAAAGAATTACAGGAAAATATAAACAATCAAGTGAAGGAACTGAACAAAACCATCCAGGATCTAAAAATGGAAGTAGAAACAATAAAGAAATCACAAAGTGAGACATCTCAGGAGATAGAAAACCTTGGAAAGAATTCAGGAACCATAGATGCAAGTATCAACAACAGAATACAAGAGATAGAAGAAAGAATCTCAGGTGCTGAAGATACCATAGAAAACATTGACTCAACAGTCAAAGAAAATGCAAAATGCATAAAGATTGTAACCCAAAACATCCAGGAAATCTAGAACACAATGAGAAGACCAAACCTAAGGATTATAGGTATAGAAGAGAGTGAGGGTTTACAATTTAAAGGGCCAGCAAATATCTTCAACAAAATTATAGAGGAAAACTTCCATAACCTAAAGAAAGAGATGCCCATGAACATACAAGAAGCCTACAGAACTCCAAACAGACTGGACCAGAACAGAAACTCCTCCCAACACATAATAATCAAAACACCAAATGCACTAAACAAAGAAAGAATATTAAAAGCAGTAAGGGAAAAAGGGCAAGTAACTTATAAAGGCAGACCTATCAGAATTACACCAGACTTCTCACCAGAGATGATGAAAGCTAGAAGATCCTGGGCAGATCTCATACAGACCCTAAGAGAACACAAATGCCAGCCCAGGCTACTATACCCAGCAAAACTCTCAATCACCATAGATGTTGAAACCAAGATATTCCATGATAAAAACCAAATTTACACAATATATCTTCCCACAAATCCAGCCCTACAAAGGATAATAGATGGAAAACGCCAACACAAGGAGGGAAACTACACCCTAGAAAAAGCAAGAAAGAAATCTTCCAACAAAACCAAAAGAAGATAACCACACAAACATAAAAGTAACGTCAAAAATAACAGGAAGTATTAATCATTATTCCTTAATATCTCTTAACATCAATGGACTCAATTGCCCAATAAAAAGACATAGACTAACAGAAATATTTTTCATGTAAATCTTCAGTTTTATCAGAAAATGTTTGTAATCCCTCTTTCAATTAATTTAGAAAGTTTTTTTTATGTGTATCATTCTATCTGCATTATTTTTCATGATAATCTTTAATTTTAACACATTTTTCTATATATTTCTTCTGTTTTATCAGAAAGGTTTTCCATGTCAATCTCTGATTTTATCACAAAATGTTTTTAATTCCACCTTCAATTAATTTAGATTTTTTATGTCTACCATTTTATTGGTATAATTTTCCATGAAATAGTCAATTTTAACGTGTTTTTCTATATATTTCTTGAATTTTATCAGAAATATTTTCCATGTAAATCTTCAATTTTACATGAAAATGTTTATAATTCTTTCAGTCAACTTAGAATTATTTTTATGCCTACCATTTTATCTGTATAATTTTCCATGATAATCTTCAATTTTAACATGTTTTTCTATATATTTCTTGAATTTTATCAGAAATATTTTCCATGTAAATCTTCAACTTTATCAGAAAATGTTTATAATTCCACTTTCAATCAACTTAGGAATACTTTTATGCCTACCATTATTATATCTATATAAAATTTTCCATGATAATCTTCAATTTTAACATGTTTTTCTACATTTTTCTACAATTTTATCAGAAATATTTTCCATGTAAATCTTCAATTCTATCATAAAATGTTTCTACTTCTTTTCTCAATTAATTTAGCAATGTTTTTATGTCTACCACTTTACTCTAATTTTCCATGAAAATTGTCAATTTTTACGTGTTTTTCTATATATCTCTTCTATTTTATCAGAAATATTTTCCCTGTAAATCTTGAATTTTATCATATGTCTTTACTTCCTTTTTCAATAAAAGAACATGCTTTTCAAAAAAAGAGTTGCCTTGGTCAGGGTGTCTCTTCACAGCAATGGAAACCTTAACTAAGACAGAGGGGTAAGTCTTAGTAGAGAGATGCACCCGAGGGCTCCAGGAGCCAGAGAGGACACTTATTGAGTAGGAGAGGAAAGATAAATGATTAGAGCAGATGTAAGGACGAGGTGGCTGAAGAGGTAGACTCTAGAATTTGGAGTCAAATATTGTCAGTGGCAGAAGTCAGCAGAAACAAAAGACCCATATATGCCTTAGGAGAGTCAAAGCAACAACTTGATTCCATTAGAGAGGCTGAATTCTTTGGGAGGGAGTTCCTATATGTCCCTCCTGAGTTTTGAGCACCAGATGAATGATTATTTCTATGATAGCTTATTTATTTATTATTGTTTCTTCTTTGTACTTTAGGCTTCATTTATTTATTATTGGTTCTCTTTTGGACTGTAAGCTTCATGAGACCATACCTACTTTGCTTGTAATTTCTGTCTTCAGTGTCTATCCAAATGTCAGGCTTTTCTCTAGTGACCAATAGTCTTTGGTTAAAAGAACTTTATTGCAACGAATAAATTGTTAGGAAGTCAGATTGGGGGAAGACATACCCTAGTATGGTTCTTCTTAAGGAACAATGAGCTGTAAATGTTTCCAATGCATGTTCATACATTCTGGTAGTTAACCCCTTCTTCCTTGGTTCTTTGCTTGCTTGGTTCTGTGTCATGGGCATGGGTTGCCTCCCAGAGTCTATGTTCTGAGATGGAAGAATTGAAAACTGATGTCAGTCAAGGATAAGGAGAAGTCTTCAGCTTAAGATGGGTCAGGAGTTGTCAGTAATAGGGAAGAGAAACTAAACCCACTGGATTGTTCAGAGGCCATAGATTCATAAGAGGATAAATCAGAAATGTTAGGACAATGTAAGATAAATAAAAACAAAGAACAAAGGGCACAGGATGTAAGATACAATATGACAGATAGGACAAAAAACTCAGCTACAGGTCCTTGGAAGGGGGAAATTTTTATTTTTTAATTGAAAAAAATTAGTTTTGCATTTTTTTCCTTTCATAGAAAATAGATTCTCTTCTTATGCAATATGACCGATTATAGCTTCCCCTCTCTCTGCTCCTCTTAGTTCTTCCTCATCTTCTCTCCTATCTGGATCCACTCCCTTTCTGTGTCTCATTAGAAAAAGCACAGACTTCTAAGAGATAACAACAAAAACATTAGAAAATAAAAGATAATAAGATAAAATAGAAACCATCACATCAATGTTGGACAAGGCAAACTAATGGAAGGAAAAGAGCCCAAGGGAAGAAGGAACATGAGTTAATGACCTGCTTATTCCCATACTCAGGAATCTCATAAAAATACTAAGGTGGAAGCCTAATGTACATGCAGAGGAACCGATGCAGACCCATGCTGGCTTTGTGCTTGCTGTCTCTGTCTCAGGGAGTTCGCATGAGCTTCACTCAGCTGATTTCCCCATGTTCTCTTGTGTCCTCCAATCCCTCTGGCTCTTACACCCTTTCTGCCTTCTCTTCTGTGGAGTTCCCTGAGCTTTGAGGAGAGTGAATTGATGATTCCAGGTAGAGCTGAATGTTCTAAGGTCTCTCTCTGTATGTCTTGTTATAGTCTCTGTATTTGTTAGAAAGTGGGGAAATTTTTAATTGAATTTAATGGGGGTGTGAAGAAAAGGGGGTGCATTTCCTCCCAGGTGGAAGTTTTAAGGGGTTTAGAGGCTTAAAGTCTTAGAAGGTAAGAATGGAGAAACAGCTTGGAAATGATAAGGAATGCAAATTTATGATATATAAAAGTGATGCAGGGATTTCCCCACATGTTATCTTATTTTATGTCAATAGCAATCTGATCACACATGCTTCAACAACATGCTAGTAATAAATTAAAATAATCAGTGTGAAAACTAGTCTTTAAGATGTCATACTCTGTTTATGATCTTGCAGATTAAAGACCATATCTACACTCTAGCATCCAGAACAGCTTCTTTCATTGTCAACTGTTTGGAACCACCAGGTGGACCATGGTATTTTTTTTTTCTGGACTTGAGGTAGGTGTAGGGATCCTGATATTTAGCCACTACTTTTAGCCAAAAGGTAAGCTCACTAGTCTTCTCTGCCATGCCGGCCTGATGATCATCTGAATGGCTGGTTGAGCCACATAGAATTGAGATCGACAATAGGAAAGAAATTCGGGAAATGGGAATGAGAGGGACAGAAAAGTCTACTGCCTCAATAGTGTTTGTAAATGAGTCACGACACATGAGGCACTCACATGAGGGAGAAGAAGAAAGTCAAAGGTCATCAAAGTAATGAGTTATTGGAACAGGGATTTCCTGTCCCATTGTGCGAATGTGTCATGGAAGAGTTTCTTCATTGGCCCACTTTGTCCTTCTTTCTTTTCCTTGCTTTCTTGTGCCATTTTTCCAAAATCCCTATGATATAATCATATATGTATATATAATATGTGTATATATATGCTCACACATATGTGTATGCTGTGTGACACTCTTGAAGAGACATGAAAAAAAATGTCCACTAATCCCAGATATGAAGCTAACTACACACCAAAGTAAGGATACAATCTAGTAAAACAATGAGTTTTATTGGGGTTCCTTGCAGTAGTATGAATGAAAGGTTACTTATGGCAGCAGAAATGACTCAAAGATGGCTGCATCATCTCTTGTGGGAGTTTGGACTGCTCTGCTTTGAGTTCCTGGAGTTTCAGGTGCTCACCCACCCAGGAACTATCTCAGATCTGTGGATGAAACACATGTGCACGCGCGCGCGCGCGCGCACACACACACACACACACACACACACACACACACACACACACACACACACACATTAGTTCATTTTTAAATAGTCTTATTGGCTTTGTGGCTGGGCTTTTCTAAGCCTTCCATTGCTAGTGTGCCCTTACCGTTAGTCTTAGCTCAACACCTCTAAATCTGTCCTCAATTAGTTGCCTGGTTACCTTCTGTGAAGTCCATTAGTCTTGCTGCCCAAGGCACTTTTGGGCTGCCCTTCCATGGGCCACTTTCCTTTTCCACCTATATTTTGGAAGATCTTCCTCTAGTATCACCAGTCTCCTCCTCTTGTCTCCTACTTTGTGGGAACCTGGAAGTCCCGCCTCTTTCTTTCCACCCAACCATTAGTCACTGGCATTTTTATTGATAGATCAAAAGCCAATTGGGAGCAAGGACCTTCAGTGTCTGTAAACACAGATTCCTGTTTAAATCAAAGCTACAGAACCACTCCTCTACAATCGTCAAAAACCTACCCTAGCATGATAATGGCGTAAGTAACAAAAGCAATTACTTCATATGACATGGAACATGGACATATTTGGGTTCAGAGTTGGTTTCAGTGATTTAATCCTATCATCAAGTTCTGGTTGTTTCCACCTCTCCACCCCCCCATTCCACCCCCCACCCCACCCCCGCCATCCTCAGCACATAAATCTTCATCATTACTGTCACATCATGGCCACCAGGTTGCTATTGCAGCCCTTGGCACATGTTTAAAAACAGAAAAAAAAAAGTGCAAAATAATTTCTCCTGTTAGGATTTCTGAATGACATTTGAGGGTAAAAGGTCTGAGCCCACTTCTGGGTTTGAAAAACCTATTAAGACCTACACTCCTGAGCTTGGCTTGAAATCTTACCAACACCCACCCTGGAAATCTCCACCTGTGAAAACTCTGCCACCTAAGAAACCCTATATAAAACCTGCTTTCTTCTCAGTTCCCAGGTGCTTCTTGCCTGAGCAGAGGGAGACACCCTCTTGTGTCTTTCCCAATACTTTTGTGATGTTTGTTATGTGGTGTGACTATGGTATTCCTTGGCTCCTGATGGCCACGATACCCTTCCCTTCAAAGCTATAACAGTTCCATTGGGGAAACATTTCTTCTTAGAGCTGTAACTGGTACAGATACCAGTAAATATCTTTTGCATTGAACAGAGTTGGGTCATGTGTCTGACTCAATCCCATCAAAAGCAGAAGAGGAATATAATAACCATGTCTGGTTTAGCTGCTCTGGGGGCTTGTCCCAGAGGAGCCATCTTTCTCTGAATGTGTGTTTTGTAAACTTGGGGAGATTTTTAGTAGAAAGAAATTGATAACATCAAATAGTGGCTTTCAGACAAGGTGAATTAAAGTAATGGTAAAGGCCTCAAAGGAGCTGTTTGGCTTTGTGGACAGAGTATGAATTTCATATACAATGGATTTGGACTTAAATCAAATTTACAAGTGGCTATCTTTGCATAAATCAGTGATTTGCCCTGAGTCTTAGTTTTTTTCATGAACTGCAAAGGTGAATCACTAGTTTGAAGAGATTAAATTAAGTAATATAAACACGGCACTAGCTTGGAGACTGGAAGGCAGAAGTTGTCTCTGAGGTTAGGTTATAGCTCCTATCACTGGTAAACATTGTATCTTCAGTGTTCTTTGCAACAGAAATAGAAAATATAATTCCTTGAGAGCTGTATTTTCTCCGCTGAGAGAATATAATGCATTATGAGTTTGCTTCTATGTGACTATTTCTATATCCACATAAAATAGTTATATAGAATAAAGAAGGTGGGAGACTATAAGGGGAGGAAAAAGTGGGGGGAATGGGTGACTGTTTTTAGCATATACCTTAAGTAAACATGGACAATACTGAAAAGAATTCATGAGAGTGGAGGAAGTGGTCCTTCCATAGCTGAACAGGAGTCTTGCGAGGATATATGAACTCTGGTGCGGGGCTGAGGAAACTTCAGAGAGTGTGTCTGACTATTCTAGATGCCATTTCACTAGTTCTCTTCGAGTGATACAAGTTGGGTTTGGCTTCAGATCTTTTATCTTTTTGTTTCCCCCTATCTTAGTTTGATGATTGATGCTTGAGACAGGGTCTCCATAGTTAGTTCCTTTTTTGTTTGGTTTGGTTTTGGTTTCAGGGTCTTGAGGCTCCTCACGATTCTATTTCTGGAATGCTGGGACTACAGAGGTGAACCACCACACCTGTTGGTTAATGTTGGTTAATTTCAACTATCAGTCTTCAAATATGTGGCTACAAAGGTCAGGAGAAGTGGTGAATTAGTGAGTTAAGTCTAGGGATCTCACTTGTTGCTATATGATTCTTTTTTTTTTCCAATTGATGAAAACCAAAGACATTTCTGGGACAAGGGAATCTCAGTTATAGAACTGTTTCTATCAAACTGGATTGTAAGTAAGCCTGTAGGGATTTTTTTTAAGTTAATGCCTGATGTGGGTGGACAATGCTCACTGTGAGTAGTGCCACCTTTGGGCTAGTGGAAAGCAGGCTGAGCAAACCATTAGAAGCAAGACAGTAAGCAGTACCTGTCCACAGCCTCTGCTTTAGCTCCTGTCTTAGTTCCTGCCCTGTTTGAGTTCTTGCCCTGATTTCCCCCAGTGATGAAATGTGACCTGAGAGTTATACAATGAAATTCCTGCCCTCCCCCTTTTCTCCCATGTTGCCTGTGGTCATGGTCTTTAGCAGAGCAATAGGAAACAAACTGAGACAGGAGATGGTACTCATGGTGCCAGCACCCCGTCTCCCACTGGCACCATAAGTACCATCAGGTCTGCTGGATCATATGGTCCAGGTGGTACAGAATTCTGCACTGCTGCCTGGACTTGTTGAAAAGCCTCCTCCTGTTCCCGGTCCCACTCAAAGCTAGGACTTTATTGAATTACTTGATTTATGGGCCGGAATAGTACACCTAAGTGAGGAATGCACTGCCTCCAGAATCCAAATATGCCAACTGAATGTTGTACTTTTTTTCTCAGTAGTGGGAGGGGCAGGTACCTCCTTCATCTTAGAAGGAATGTCTCTGCATGCCCTGCACCACTGCACTCCCAAGGATTTCACAGAGGTAGAAGGCTTTTGAATTTTGTTCAGAGCCGGGTAGTGGTGGCGCACGCCTTTAATCCCAGCTCTTGGCAGGCAGAGGCAGGCAGATTTCTGAGTTCAAGGTCAGCCTGGTCTACAGAGTGAGTTCCAGGACAGCCAGGGCTATACAGAGAACCCTGTCTCGAAAAACCAAAAAAAGAAAAAAATTAGTTCAGATTTATTTCCCATCCTCTGATGGGCATATGTGCTACCAACAAGTCCAAAGTGTTTGCTACCTCCCGTTCATTTAGTGTAATCAGCATAATATCATCACTATAGTGAACCAGTGTGATATTTTATGGAAGAGACAGATGATCAAGATTACTTCAAACCAAGTTATTAAATAGAGCTGGAGAGTTATATACTGGAGGTAAAACTGTAAATGTATAACTGCTGGACTTGCCAGCTGAAAACAAATGATTTCCAGTACCTCATGGACAGGTTCTGAGAAAAAGACGTTTGCTAGATCAAGAGCTGCATTTCATGTACCAGGAGAAGTGTTCATCTGCTCAAGAAAGGACAACACACCTGCTACGGCAGCTGCAACTGGACTCATTACTTGATTACACTTGTGATTGTCATCTGTCTTTCTCCATGATCCATTTGTCTTCTGCACAGGTCAACTAGGAGAGTTAAAGGGAGATGCAGTGGGAACCCCATGTTTCAAGTCCTTGCTGTGGCATTAACTTCTGAAGGAACCTGATGTTGCTTTTGTTTGGAGGAAATATAGACTAGGTAGTCGAGAACCAGCAACTTTCTGGGGCTTGAGCATTAGGACTGCAGAGACATTCAACCTCGTCGACTGGACACCTACCAGATCTTTATCATTTCTATTATGGGCCAGACCTCGTTGGGCTACCTGGACCACACCAGTCCAATAAGTCTAATAAATCCCCTTCTTTTATTATGTCTATTTGTTCTATAAGTTCAGTTCGTCTAAAGAACACTGACTAACATACTGCGGAGCAGTGTTTCACTGGCCAAGGACCCTGGTCTCTCAGCATGTTACTCCGGATTAGTAAAGGAGGGGTTGAGGCTCCAAACAGCCATTTAGAATGGAATATCAAAAGCAACACACCAGTCTTATTTTCACTTTAAAGCTAAAATATTGTTTATTTTTACCAATATCTATGTGGTTGGAAAGTTTAAAGCAAGCTAGATAGGGTGTTCAGGAGTCTGTTGGGTTGCTTTTCAAGGATGTGTTTTGACTAATTTCACAAAACTCTTCTCTGTTACCAGTGTATGTTGTAGGGAGTATGAGCTACTTTGCTCTAAGTTAGAGATTAATAGACACCACCCACCCTCTTGGCACAGATCTCTGTGACCTGTGCTTCCCTGTAAGCAAGCGCCAGCACAGAATCATTTCCAAGACTGATGTGTCACTTTGAGAAGGAGGTGTTCTAGCTAAAACTGAGACTTGAGAACCCCATCAGCCAAAGGATCAGGCAAGGACAAAAGATTCCCTGTGACAGTAGTAATAACAACGTCATGGGTATAAGGACTTACAGATGACTTCTCTTATTCTATAGCAGGCTTCTCCCCGATTTTCTCATTTATTTTACTTACTCCTCTGTCTTGTAAAAGTCCTGATGTGACCTCCCATTTTCTGTGATAGTGCTCCAGGGAAAGAGAAAGAAAAACAAGACCTATTACAGTCAAGTATTTTTGCCTGTTATTTGCTTGACAGGGTCTCATGACATGTTTTAGGCTAGTCTAAAACTTATAATTTATATTTATGATACGTTCCTGCCCCTGCCTTCTCAGTGCTGGGATCATGGACATCTGCTATTGGGTCTGTTACCACATCATTCCAGGAGATTTGCTGATAAATCAAGTCTATGATTCTTTATTAGAGAGAGAAATAAAAATAGTTCTGTCTAAGAGGTGAGTGCTATAGATGGCAAGAAGCTGAAGAAACTGATGTTTTTTTCTACTTTTTAAATTTCATTAATTTTTATTTTTTTAACTTATTTAAAAACATTTGAATACTTCTTTTAGTGTTTTCTATGTATAGGTGTTTTGCCTGTAGATACGTCTGTGCATCAGGTGCGTACTCATTAACTTTTAGTAATGGTTCAAAAGACACTGGATTCATGATGACATTTTCATCCCTTTACATCTCTGTGCTTTTCTTGGTTTTGCCACATATCTGGTCTTCTTCATTCTCCCTACAGCCCCCCTTTTGCCCTATGTCATATATATATATATATATATATATATATATATATATATATATATATATATATATACTTATATATACCTAAACCTAGATTCCAAATGAGAAAAACATGATATTTTGTCTCCCCCTACTGCCCTCTCTTTTAGATTCTTCTCTTCCATTTATTTCCATGTCAGATGTGTGCGTACATGCGCGTGCGCATGTGTGTGTGTGTGTGTGTGTGTGTTCTGAGCCTGGCATGTTTTATTCATACAATCATATACAGTTCTACCCATTTTTCTGCAAATGCCATAACTTAATTCTTTATGGTTGAATAAAATTCATCACATATATATATATATATACACACAAATACACACACACACCAATACCTATATCTATCATATTGTATTTATCCATTCATCTGTTGCTGGGCATCTAGACGGGTTCCTTAGCATGACTATTTCGATCAGTTCAGTAATAAACAGCAATACTCAGGTAGGCATCTCAGTGATATGTTAACTAGATTCTTTCAAGTATATCTTGGAGTGCATAACTGGATCAAATGTTTGCTCCATTTTTAGTTTCATTCAAAATCTCCATACTGATTTCTGTAGTGCTACGGTTTCTATACCCACCAGGGGTGTACAAGCGTCCTTCCTTCTCCACACCCCTGACAGCATTTGCTTTATTCCACAGCAGACATTCTGACTGGGGTGAGATTCTCAGTACAACTTTATCTCACATTTCCCTCATGGCTAAGGATGCTAAGTAGCTTTTCAAATACATTTTGGCTATTTTTATTTCTTCTTTGAGAGCTGTTTGTTCAATGTGTTTGCTGTTTAGATTGTGAAGTGTTCTTTGGAGAGGCTAGCGAAGATTTTCTCCCATTCTGTAGCCCGTCTCTTCCCTCAGCTGCTGATCCCTTGACTGCCCTGCCCTTTATTTTCAGGCAATCCCATTCATCACTTCTTGGAAATATTTTTGCGCTAAGTTCTAGTCTGAATCACATACTGATGTATTTTCTGTATTTTCCCCATTTCGTGCTAGCTGTATCAGACATTCTGGTCACACTAAGGTCAGTAAACCTCTGGTGCAGTTTAAGTTGATCTTTGTTTAGGATAAGGCATGATGCTCTGCCTTCACTCTTTCAGGTGAAGATCTACCTTTGTTGCACTATTTGTTTCTCTGACATGTTATTTTTTTTTTCATTTTTGCCAAAAATTAGGTGGTTACAGTTGTGTGGGTCCTCTATTCTAGTCCATTGGAGTGTCTGTGCCAGTATCATCGTGGTCTTGTTTCTATAATGTATGATATTATTTAAAACCAAGAACTGTAATACCTCTAACATAGTTCTTTGTTCTTAGCCTGACTTTGGCTATTGTCTTTTGTGCTTCCATATGGATTTTTTTTATTTTAGCCTAAAAATAGTTTTCATTATTTGAGACTTTGATACAATGTATTTTGACCATATTCACTTGCCATCCATCCTCTTGAATTCCTCCAAGACCTATTCCATTCTCCACCCCCTCCCATACACATACAAATTCATATTCTTGTTTTTTAAAATATAGGCCTTCACATGCAATTTATGCTGCTTAAATACTACTGTGTGTGGAGGCCAGCCTGTGGAGCGCGGTTGACCTACAAGGGTCAACACTGAAAAACCTAAAAACCAAAACCAAAACCAAACAAAACTCAACAACAACAACAAACCTGATTTTCCCAGAAGTCATCAACTGACCATAGTTCTTTAGTTAGGTGTGGGAGCTCTGCAGCCCTTTTCCCTAATGTGAGAACATTGATTGGTTGACCTTGTACAAGTCCCGTGCAGCCAACCAAAGCTACTGTGAGCCCTGAATTTTCAGAAGTTGCTACTTCTCGCTGGCCCTTCCCAACCTCTGGTTCTTACCATTCTTCCTTCCCCACACTCATGACAGTCCCTAAGCCCTCAGGGAGGGGTCCCATTTGTAGCTAAGCACTCCCCAGTGTTGTCCTTTGCTTTTGGACCAGTTCTGGGTGTCTGTGTTGGCCACTATACATTGTACCAAGAAACGTCTCTGACAAGTCCTGAGAGCCACTCTAATCTTTAAAGTGCTTGGTGTGGCTTATTTCTAAGGGTCTACACTTACCTTTGCAGTCTGCCACTCAGGCAGAGTCTCCCACATTCTTGACACTGCTCAGTTCATACACTCTGGGGTGGCTGATATTCTAGCTGCTGTGCCTCCCACATGCAAAGACAAGGGAGAAGCAAACACAGCCCTGAGAACTGTAAGCAAATTTGTCTCCGTTCTTTCAAAACCTGCTGAGCTAGAATCCTCCTGCTATAGACCCGAGGCTGCAGAAGGTCAAACAGACTGCTAAAGCTTCTGATTCCTCAGTCTGTACAGCAGTGAACCACGTAAGCACAGAGAAGGCTCCAGAGGGCCATCTACCCACTCTCCTCAGGCTCAGGGCTACCAAACTCCAGATTTACATTCAATTCTTTCTTTCTTTCTTTTTTTTTTCTATTAGTCACCAAGGGTGGGGTTATTGGTCTTTGCACACTTCACGGCCTAACTGAGCCTTCTGCTGCCTTTACTTTTAGGCATATCGATGTCCAGTCTCCACTACTCATGTTGGTTGCCTCCAGTGGCTGTCTCTTACCTTGGAGTTATAGCTGGTCTGCCTGATTATCCTCGGTATCAGGCTCTCAAACTATCTTAGTTATAAGCAGTACGTTCTCTCTCAAAGAGCACTTATCCCATAGACCCGTGTGTCATGAAGACTGACAAGAGTGAACTCCTCTCCATTCACTGGCCTGTCTGGCCAGGGGGGTGACTGATTCATCAAAATCTTCAACTAGACATGTCGCTTTGCAGAACTGTGGGCCGATCTGCCAGGCTCATTTTGACCTGGCTACCTGGCTTACCTTGCCAGGGTGGGGGGTGGGGAGGGTGGGAGGTTGGGGAGTGGGAGGGTTGGTGGGAGGGAGTGGGGGGTAGTGTTCTGTTATCCTTCCCTTTCTAGGGAGCTAAGTGGGGGGGGGTCTTGTTACTGAGTTGCCCTTCTGTTTCTTTGTGCATTGTTGATTTCCACCCTCCCATCACCGACTTGCTAACTTTGTAGCATCCTTCCTGTGAGTCAGACCTACCGACTTTCAGCAAACGCTGGGAGAGAGCCTGCTCTTCTTCCACATCTGAACACTTTACATCTGCAGAATCTCTATCCAGAATGCAAAGCTCGGTGAGGTCCCAGCAGGAGGCTGGTTGGGTCATATAAGGAGCATTGGTCAGTCACAGAAGTAGTACAGAATAAAATCTTTGTGATTTCAAACCCCATTTCTTGAGGTTGGCTAGTTTTTAACCAGACTTTCTAGGCACATAGGTAGACCTTACTTACCTCCTAGTTTCTCTTTCAGGAAGGAGTGGTTATATGACAGAGTCTCTGTGAATGGAAAGTGAACAAAAGTAATGAATGCCACTCCCAGATTTGGTCCATGGAAACCGTTCATGTAAAATACCCCATATCTAAAATACTTCCCTATGAGATAGTTAGATGCCAATATCTAAGGAGATCGTGAGAGTTGCATCTTCAGGATGACAGAGGCTTGCCATTCTAAGTCCTTGGATGACTATGGAGAACCTTCCTCCACTACCGACTTCATCTTGCCCAAAGCACAGTGGACTTCATGTGAGGGTAATGAAGTTAGCAAGTGTCTTAGTCAGGGTTTCTATTCCTGCATAAAACATCATGACCAAGAAGCAAGTTGGGGAGGAAAGGGTTTATTCAGCTTACACTTCCACATTAATGTTCATCACCAAAGGAAGTCAGGACTGGAACTCAAGCAGGTCAGGAAGCAGGAGCTGATGCAGAGGCCATGGAGGGATGTTCCTTACTGGCTTGCTTCCCCTGGCTTGCTCAGCTTGCTTTCTTATAGAACCCAGGACGACCAGCCCAGGGATGGCACCACCCACAATGGGCCCTCCTGCTGTGATCACTAATTGAGAAAATGTCCCACAGCTGGATCTCATGGCGGCATTTCCTCAGGGGAGGCTCCTTTCTCTGTGATAACTCCAGCTGTGTCAAGTGGACACACAAAACCAGCCAGCAGAGCAAGTATCATTACCTTAGCTAAATCGAGAAGCAAGTGCTAGAACCTAATTATGAAGCCAGTTCCTTTTGCTTCCCTCTGTAATGAGTGAAGCCTCCCTACTCTACCAAAGTAGAGCCAATTATGTTGTGTTAGGTAGTTTGGTGTTGAGTTTCTGCAATTCATATTGATCTGCAGGGCTATAATAACCAAGCAAAAGAGTTGATAGTTGGTGGAAGCCTTCTCCACAAAACCATTCCTATTATTCTGAGCCACGGGGCTAACATTTCAGTCTGCAACTCATCTCCTTGACTCTGAAAGCTGTCCTTGGCCTGACTTCACCTCCTTAGGTAAGCATGCATAGCACTGTATTGCAACATCCAGTCTTTATGCTCAGTAACCATCTGCTGGTGTGGTGGGTAAGCTTTAAGATCCACAGCCTTGCAGGCTCAGCCTTTTTCCTGGTCCTCTATCTGTCCTGGAGGAAATGAAGATATTCTAAAGAGATGCTATATGTTTCTCAATCTGACCATCACACTACTGTAGTAAAATGCACCCCCCCCACACACACACATCAACCTCCAAATTGAAATTTCCCCAGGAATCTCACTCTGGGAGAAGGAAGAGATACTAACCAGAGTAAGAACTGGTCTCTTGAGATTTCACACAAGTCTCACAACTTGCTAGACCACTTTCAGGAACAAGCCTGAAGCCCAGTCAGTGGTGGGCAGGATCACACCTTGACTGGCACTTCTAAGATATACATTTGTTTGGTATTCTAAGTAAACTTTGATCTCATTTCAGGAGCCCAAAACTGGGTGTTCACTGGATCTCTGTATTTTTTTCCCCAATGTGGAACACTGAATAAATCTCCTTTTTCTGCTTTCTATTATTAACTTGGCTATTTTATTGATTTATAGAAGACAGCTGGTCAGTTCTGACTTGAGGCACAAGTTGGGACTCCATGTTCAGTAACAATCCTACCTCCCCTTTGTAGGGAGAAATATAAAAACTAAATAGCATTTTGAATCATGTGGCTATATTACTTTTTATAAAACAATGTGATTGAAATTAATGAGGAAGAAAAATAGTAAAACAACTTTTTTTTTTTAGAAATATGTAGAGACTAATAGTAAAAAGGCATACAAAAAGTCTCGGACGGCTCTAAGCATATTTGCCTTGGATTTTTGTTAGCGGGAATGTGTTTTTAAAGTAATGCATTTCTACTTACACAGTGCTTCAGCTGCTGGGCAGACCTTGAGGTTATTGACTGATCAGACCAGAGTTCAAGGGTCATCTATGTGCACAGAGTTCTGAGCACAAGGCAACTGCATGTTATCAATTCTCCCTGAAACTTTGGGGCTGGGTCCAGATCACAGGAGGGCCTGCAACCGCAGGACATCACAAGGGTCACTTCAAATAGAGGAGAGAAGATAAGAAGTAGTTTTGTCTTGTTAGTTTTTTTTTTTAAGTCACTTTTTAAAACCAAGGGCTTAAAAAAGAAGAGTCAGTTCCCTCGCCAGGCCCTCTACCATAAGGCCTCATTCTAGGCAATTTCTAAAGCTTGTTGACACCTTTAGAAGGTCCTAGTGCATTCTGGGTTTGAGTCCCTGCTTTGAGTATGTTCGACCTTTCCTCTCATGTCACTGAACTCTGCTAGATCTGGACTTGAGGCCATTGACCTATAAGTAAATAGATAGTGTTCTGAAAAAAGCCTGATTTCTGCTCAATGCTTTATTACGATGAAAACTGAACTTGGAAAGAGGTGTACAACCTTGACTTTCCACCGTGGGGTCTCTCGCTTCTCCTGGCTTCCTCAAATTTACATCTGTAGGTAAGTGACTTGCATTTGCCTGTAGCATTTTAAGTCTTTGCTTTCCAAGTCTGTTTTATTTGGAAATCTCAGTTTATGGGGGTTGTGTTTCAGATTTACCAAAAGTCCAACATTGTCATACCTTAAAGCTACAGTGCTTGGGTAGACGTGTGAAGACAAATGGCTGACTTCTTAGTATTATATACAGAGAGGGAGGCCTGGTAACTGTCTTATAGAAGCACTATTTTGTATATCAGTTGTCTTGAAAATGTGTGTGGGTATGTGGCAAAAATGGGTGAATATATTGAAAAAGATTGACCCCAAATAAAAATGCCAGAGAGATGCCTCTTAAACTTGGCATTATAAAAGCATGATCCTGTTTGAACTAATAATCACAAAATCCCAAGCCTTATCAGAGATGTTAAAATGTTAGGGTTTTTTTTTTCTTTTTTTTTTTTTACACATGCAACCCCTCATTAGCTTCTATTGTTCTGGGGATAAAGCCCCAAATCCCCAGGGTTAAAGATCACAAGGAGCCAAGCGATCAACAGCTGCTTCAGAGATGGCCCCAGCCTAGTGGTATTCTTCATTCCTTGGTCCTGTTCTGTCTCTGGGGTCTGGGCCTTCTATGTGTTCTTCCTTCCTCTCCGCCTTCCCTTGTCTACTTTGGCTTTTTCTCCCCAAACCAAGGTGAATGTGCTCATTCCAGAGCCTTCCCAGGCTAGTGCCCATGCTTCTCCTTCATCCAAAGTCTGCAATTTTTCGTGAGTCTGTCACCTGTCTTCTGTACACTCCAGAAGCTCCACTCTGGTAAATCAGGTTACAAGGTTGGCACACTAAATATTTTAGTTGGAAAATAACATCCTTGAGAACTTCCTCACTGTTCTGAACTGACTTTGCGTTGCTAGAATGGGAGGGTACACAGTGCGGGAGGATCTTCCGTAAAGAGCCAGAGACCGAATGCAGCAGGAACATTCAGTGTATGTCAGAGATACTCAACGACACAACCAAAGACAAGAAAATAATGAGTGAGTGTAACAACTATATTCCAATAAAATCATGGTTCGGGGAGGCGGGGAGCAGTGAGCTAGTTACTCTTATTGCAGTAGGATTGTAGGAGTCTTCATTCTGAAACCAGCTTCTAAGAGTCCAAGTTTCTCCTTCCTTCCTTCCTTCTTTCTCTCCCTCCTTCCCTCCTTCCTTTCTCCCTTCCTTCCCATTTGCAATACCAGACTCAGTTGTTAGTGTGGACCAGGCCATTAGAGAAGTTGAGTCCATTCATCCACTGCTCTAGCCTGGTATTTCCACCAAGCCACAAAGCACTTTGTCCACCATGAGGCACACACATGAAACTGGTGGACACTGACTTTTTGTCCTGCACCTGTGTGGCTCACAGAACCCTACATCTGTCCCCCTTTCATCTGGAGTGTCTGGGAGACCCCTCATCCCCTAGGTTCTCACAGACAATCCATGCAGATGCTGGTCTCCACCCTTCTGCTCAACTGTGGTCTTCTAGGAGTTGATGTTAATGTTCTAAGATATAGAAAAATCAATGCTGAGGCTACCAGTCATGATCATGGGACTGACCTCCAGTGTTTGGTTCTGAGTTGATAAGATTCCACCTTTTATCAAAAGGAAATTTCACCCTAGTTGAACAGAAGCATATATATATATATATGCTTCTATATATACATATATAGTAGACAGGTTAAGTATCACATGTCATGGAACTGAGAAGGACACTGTGGGTTTTTGTGGCTAAATACTTGAGGTGTTCTTACTTATGTAGCCAAGTCAGCTAACCATTATGTAGAATCTTAATTTCCTGCTTTAAACTGCTATATTCACTGATGTTACAGAAAATTGATTTTTCTGAAAGACCTTGGAAATTTTCAATCTTTCCTGAGACATTTGGGAGAGATAAAAATAATTCAATATATGAAATTTCAGAGGGAAAGTGAATAATATTAAATCTTGTTTTCAGCTCTGAATTCTGTGGTATTAATTTAAAATTTTATTACTATAAATTTTTAAGAAATTCTAATTACAGTTTTTGGCAATGGATTAAAATAGTTTAGGTGCTAACTAGACATTATAAGGTATTAGCTGAAAAAGTAGGATTCAGTAACGTTATGACTGCTTCAGTTGATAACAAAACAAACCAAACAAGCAAACCTGTGCCAATCTCGAGCACCTCCCAAACCTGTTTGTTGTTAAGATTCAGATTCCTACCACATTGCTAGGGTTTCAGAGGCCAACAGGACTACTGCAAGCCTTTATCAGGATTGTTCCTAAGTCAGCCATGGGCGAAGACATGGTCTAATACAGATTGGTTGTATTCTACGCTGTAATTGTATGAGGCAAGGCATCAAGCATCCAATTCTAAGACTTCTCTTCTCTTCTCTTCTCTTCTCTTCTCTTCTCTTCTCTTCTCTTCTCTTCTCTTCTCTTCTCTTCTCTTCTCTTCTCTTCTCTTCTCTTCTTCCCTTCCCTTCCCTTCCCTTCTTCCCTTCCCTCTTCTCCTCTCCTCTCCTCTCCTCTCCTCTCCTCTCTTCTCCTCTCCTCCCCTTCCCCCTTCCCTTTCTTTCTTTCTTTCTTTCTGTTTTTCCCTTTTTTTTTGTTTTTAGAATTTTAGAACTTTTTTTCTGGAGAAATTCACAAATAAGACCTTATTTATTTTCTACCAATTTTCCGTTTTCAGTGCACTTTCCTCACATTTAATGCTAAAAATTTTTCAGTGTCTTTGTGACTTGAAGTCATTAGAAATTTCAGCACAATGGCTTTCAAATGCCATGCCTGCCTTAACTGAGCTCCCCAGAGATCATGACAGTACCTTCCAGTTCTCACAGAAATACTGATGAATGCCTGTGGCCCCAGAGACATGTGTCTTGTGAAATATGTCAAGAAGAGAATAGCACTACATCATTCAGACCAACGATGAGAAAGGAATAGAAATCATCTTCTGACGGTCAGTAGCCGGCCTACCACTTTAGTTACAATGTTATTCTCCTATTAGACATAAGCAATCTCACAGCGCTAACCTCAGACCCACTCTGAAAGCATACATAGTAAAACGAAATAACACGGAATAGTTAACAATTTTGCTGCAAAGTGCAGAGCATCAAGAGCAAACTCTCACTTCCTTAGGCCCTTCCTTGGCTTCCCTAATGGAAGCCTCAATCCCATAACAGGACCTTTCTAACATTCTCTTACTGAGACACTTCATGGCCACCAATGTGTCCTCCTCGGTGACTCAACTTGTTGACTTATAGTTACATTCATGGTGGCCTTTGCTGAAGGATATTGATGATGTTATGAATGGAGAAATTCAGGCTTGGAATAAAACTTTGTCTTTGAGGAGGTTTCATTTTCTTAATAAATGAAAGACAGAAATGAATCATAAAGATGTCCAGAAAGACACAAACTGTAAGAAACCTCTTGTGTGGGATTGCTGAGGGTCTGGAATGGAGAGGGGTCCAGGTTAGTGTGTTGACTGCAAAGGACCCTGAAAGGTAGAGGGAGAGAGGGAGGGCGGGAGGGGATTAGGTGTGGAAAGTGTAAAGGGCAAAAACAACCTGTGTTCTCTTGTGGACTTTTCTCAGTATCAGCACACTGAGGTGAAGATGAATTAACCAGGAGGCAGAGATATGTTTTAAAAACATGATTGGCTTGGTGGTAAACACCTATAATCCCAGCACTTAAAGACTAACCTGGGTTTATATAATAAGTTCCAGGCCAGAGAGAGGTGTGAGTAAGACTGTGTGAACTCTCATTGTGCCCTCCGTCCAAAAATAATACAGTGGAGCAGTAAGTAACAATGGGTCCTATGAAAATCTAGAATCTGAGGGAAGGCACTGTATTGTTTGGCCTCTAAATCCTCCTGAAGACGTGCCCAGCAGTGGGATGAGTCATCTTAAATGAACGACTGAGGTAGGAAAGATAACTGGCAACTGAATAAAACAGAACATGTCTTGCTGATCTCAAGGGAACAAACCCCTCATTACCTCACTAATTGCTACTGAAACTTCAGAGAGCTGGGGAATCACTACCTCCAGCATCTACTGTGAGCCCCTCCAGGCTCCATTGATTGTTCCAGTACAAGGGTCACACAGAAGACCCTGGTTAAACCAATGCAACATGAAGTCATGAATCTGGGAGAGGGAAAGTAGGTGTTGATAGGGATGGAAAGGAGATAAGAGAGGTAGGAAGAGATAGAAGGGGGAGGGAGACTTATACATCTTTCCAATCCATACTTCCCTTGAATTCTCCTAGTTAGTTACTCATTTAGTCTGAATTACAAAAGTTCTATACACCAAGGACTCATTCTCTTGTTCATGTATACGTTCTTCAAACTTTTGCTTTAAAAAACATGCTGTAGTAAATATGCTAATACAGGTCTCGGCATGGATCTCATATGATGTGAGTTTGATTCTAGGCTCCATCAGTTACTAAGCTGTCCTCTTGAGGATGTAGCTTAATCACTTCATGCCTTAGAGCCAGTGTTTGAAAAATGTGGGAAGTGGTAGTTTCCATCTCAGGAGACAAGAATCGATTCTATTTTGGTTTTGTTGGTGATTGTTTGTTTCCGTTTTGTTTTTCCAGGCAGGGGTTTCTCTGTGTGGCCTGGAACTCATTCTCTAGACCAGGCTGGCCTTGAACTCACAGAGCTCCACCTGCCTTGGCCTTCCAAGTGCTGGGATGAAAGGCATGTAGTCAACTCCCCGCCCCCACTGAGACAAGAATTTTGTGACTTTTTGTCTGTTTCTACCCTTGCCTCCAGCCCCTGAGAGTGTGTGTTCAGTCCCCTTCTTCTACTATTCAGGTTCTGGGGATCACTCTAGGATTGTCAGGCTTGATGTCAAGGGTCTTAGCTGTTGAGCCTTCTCTCCCATCCCTCTTGAAAGACTTTGTTCTTGAAAAACATTGCTGGGAGAACAAGCAATTTTTGTAAAGAACAAGCCCAGGGAGTCTTGTGGAAATGTGGGGGAAGGATTGATGGATCAAGGGCTACATAAGAAGACATACAGAGTCAATGAACCTGGACCCATGGAGGCTCACAGACACTGAACCACCAACCAAAGAGCAAGCAAGTGCTGGACCTAGGCCTCCTACATGTATGTAGCAGACACACAACTTGATCTTCAAGTGAGTCCCCCAACAATTGGAGGGGGGCAGTTTCTGGCTTGGGACTCTGTTGCCTGCCTGTGGACCCTTTCCCCATAGCTGGGCTGCCTTGTCTGGCCTCAGTGGGAGAGGATGCACTTAGTCCTGATGAGACTTGTACCAAAGTGGGTTGGTACCCAGGAGAGAGTGATGAGTGAAGAAGGGTTGTAGAGTAGGACTGGGAGGAAAGGAAGGAGGGGGCCACAATGGGGATGTAGTGAATGAATAAATTAATTAATGGATAAAAGAACACCTGTGGTATATACTAAACGCCATTTCAGTTTTAATTTGTTTTTTAGATTATTAGAGAAAATATTAGAATAGGATATTTTCCAACCCACCATTAGCATATTGTACTGACTGGGTTTTTGTGTCAACTTGATACAGGCTGGAATTATCACAGAGAAAGGAGCTTCAGTTGGGGAAGTGCCTCCATGAGATCCATCTGTGGGGCATTTTCTCAATTAGTGATCAAGTGGGGAGAGCCCCTTGTGGGTGGTGCCATCCCTGGACTGGTGGTCTTGGGTTCAAGAGAGCAGGCTGAGCAAGCCAGGGGAAGCAAGCCAGTAAAAAACATCCCCCCATGTCCTCTGCATCAGCTCCTGCTTCCTGACCTGCTTGAGTTCCAGTCCTGACTTCCTTTGGTGATGAACAGCAGTGTGGAAGTGTAAGCTGAATAAACTCTTTCCTCCCCAACTTGCTTTTTGGTCACGATGTTTTGGGCAGGAATAGAAACCCTGACTAAGACAAATTGGTACCAATTGGTATTCCTATGACAAACCTGACCATGTTTTGGGAAGGACTGTGTAAGGACTTTGGAACTTTGAGCTAGAAGAGCCATTAGGATGTTAAGAGCTCTGTGGGATGTTCTGTAGGAGCTTGGAAGATAATATTAAGAACAGTGCAGATGATGGAGGCCTGGCTTGTGAGATTTCAGAGGGAAGATTAAAGACTCTTATCAGGGTCATGTTTTGATTGTGAAGATTCTGTGGTTTTGGTTAGCTGTGACTGAAGAATCAGCTATGATTAACAAGATACCAGAACCACTAAAACGAACCTTTGTGTTACTGGGACTATTGATGTTGGTTAGCTGGAGCTAAGAAATTGGCAGTGATTAAGAAGAGACCAAGCATCACTGAGGTGAAATCTTTTGGGAAGTGTTTTTTAACAGCACAGAGAAGATGTGTTCCAGAGATAGCCAAGGTTGTACCTTGTGCTCCAACTGGACTTGGAAATGTGTAACCAGGTGATACTGGTATTGAAGACATGAAGGGATCATGAAGAGCAACTGAGGCTTGGCACTGTGAGAGGCCACAGAAGGCCATTGGTGAAGGTGCAGCCTCAGTTGCAATTGATGGCCCAGGACTGAAGGGGTCATGCTAAGGAGGTGAGGCTTGGCACCATGAAGAGAACCTATGAGAGGCTATTGGTGAAGCCTAATTATAGTGGAAGACAGCAGTGTTTTGGAGATGCTAATACAATGAGATGATCACCAAGAACAGCAGCAGTAATGAAGTACTGCCAGTTAGAGCCTAGAAGACAAGGTGTGTGCTACAAAGAACAGAGCTAGAGAAGTGACCCAAGCCCTTAGAGGAGCCTAGAAGATTGTGAGTTGGATCCCAGACATTGGATGGTTAGAATTTGATTTTTGCTTTGGATTCTGACTGTGCCCTGATAGTTTTCCCTTTTGAAGAAAGTATTTTAGTGGAGCCCACAGTTATGAGACTTTGAATTTTTAAAAGACTTTGAATTTTAAAAGATATTGGACATTTTAAAGGGATTGAACTTTTAATATGTAAAGATTGTGGGACTTTTAAAGTTTTTCGATATTGGGGATGAATAAGAAAGTAAGGGTTGAGACTTAATAGTGATGTGTTTGTGTGTCAAGTTGACAAGGGGTCTGTTGAACTGGCTGGCTTTTTATGTCTACTTGATACAAGCTGAAGTTATCACAGAGAAAGGAGCTTCAGTTGGGGAAGTGCATCCATGAGATCCAGCTGTGGGGCATTTTCTCAATTAGTAATCAAGTGGGGAGAGTCCCTCGCGTGGTGCCATCTCTAGGCTAGTGGCTCAAGAGAGCAGATTGAGCAAGCCTGGGGAAGCAAGCCAGTAAGAAACATCCCCCTATGTCCTCTGCATCAGCTCTTGCTTCCTGACCTGCTTGAGTTCCAGTCTTCCTTTGGTGATGAACAGCAGTATGGAAGTGTAAGCTGAATAAACCCTTTTCTCCCCAACTTGCAATTTTGGTCATGATATTTTGTGCTGGAATAGAAACCCTGAGTAAGACACATATTTAGTCTTTCTCATTATTTCTAATTTGCTCTCCAAAGCTGTTTGATTAGAGTATATTTTTATTAGCTGTACCAAAGAGAACTCTCCCTCCATTCTCTCAGCTCTTTGTGCTATTGGAGCTTAGTCTATGCCTGTATTTTGGCCAGTGGTTTTAATACCTCTTCCTGATCATGACCCCAATTTTTTTTGTTACATTTGCAAAACTTCATTTTGTTTATTGCAGTACAACTTTATTGGTCTTCTAAAATCAGGAGTGGTTGTTAATTATATCAAATACTTCTTCTGAATCTATTCAAATGATCATTTGTCTTCCTAAATAGCCACTCTATGCTTCAAAGCAGCCTTGTCTCATTGTAGTTTGTAAGCTACTTAATTACGTTTAGTGTATATCTTAGCTCTTTAATGTAATTTTTTTTGTCTATTTTTCCTCCTTATAACATTCTCTCTCCGTTGTCGAGATCAAAGTTGCCTTGCGAAATGAGTTGAGTAACTATCCTAGCTTACTAGTTAACAACTGATACTGTTCACTTCAGCAGCACATGTGCTAAAATGAGAGAGAACAGAGCAGACAGGTTAGAATGGTCCAGAGCAAGAAGGAGCAAGAAGGGCGAGCACATTTGTGAAGCCCTCCATGTTTTTGATGACTCTGTTCTTTATTTCTTGTAATTGTGTTAATGCACCAGTTAACTAAAACAGAAAGGTTTGTTTAAAAATCTGTAGATAAAATCCAATTTATATGCCATATTAGAATCACTCAGTCTCTGAAGTTTTGGTAACACTTGTCTATTCATCTAATACTATTTTGGGTGTTGGGGGAAGGGTAGGGATTGGATGTTTACTGAATATTGAATAAATATTCAATTTTTAAATTGTTAATAATTGTTAAAATAGGCTGGAGGGATGGCTCAGCAGTTAAGAGCACTGACTGCTCTTCTGAAGGTCTTGAGTTCAAATCCCAGCAACATGGTGGCTCACAATCATCTATAATGAGATCTGACGCCCTCTTATTGTGTGTCTGAAGACAGCTACAGTGTACTTACATATAACAATACATACATCTAAAAAAAGAAATGATAATGGTATTATAATATTGTTTAAAAATTGTTAAAAATTGTTGATAATTATTAATTTTACATTTTTTAATTTTCTTCTGTACAAAATGTGATAATTCACATGTTTTCTAGAAAAACCAGTTTTATCCTGGTTTTCAAACTTATTATCAAAAAGTCATGTATAGTATTTGGTTATGACTTAAAATATTTTTGTCTGGTCTCCTGCCTATCTGTTTTCTATTGTTTATTTGTGGCTTGTATTTATTCTCTCGAGATGCTTTGTGGAGTTCTGTCTGGTCTTTGGTTCTCTGAAAAGAACAACTTTTAAGTTGCTTTGTCCTCAATTTTTTTTGTCTTTTAAAAAACTTTATTAACTTTGAAATCCTTTTCCCCACTTTATTATGCTGAGGTGTGAACACAGGGCCTCCACATGTTAAGCCTGGGGTGGCACCCTCAGCGCCATAATCTTTTTGAAAGCATCTTAAGAAGAATGGCATTCATTCTTTAATCTTTTGAGAAATTAACTGCATTTCTACTTATAACTAAAGCTTTGATGTCTGTTTAGCTTTCCTAGATCCCCCAGCTTTTCTGACTTTATTATCAAGTTTCGAGTTATTTCCTAATTTTCATTGTGATCACATCTTTAGCATGCATGTGTTTTAACACATGCATTATAACACACAATCTTACCGAATATAAATGTGTTTATTTTACCAGTGCTTCATCTTTTATTTCTTACTTGGTTGCACTGATATCAGCATATCTTCTAAATATATATATATCAGGGGAAGGGAAGATTGTGATCAAAATATATTACATGGAAAATTTTAAATAAAAATTAAGATACACTTACATAGATAAAATTTTGTTTTCTTATTAATATCCACATTAGTTTTTCAGTTGCCTTTTTAATTGTTTGATAATTGTCTACAGTTATATAATGAATTTCTGTGATTGTTAATTCCATCTACTCTTCTCTCTCACCTCCCTGCCTTTCCTCAATTTTCCTACTTTTCATATCTTCCTTTTCTATGTGGCTCTTCTGATGTGATTAGAGCTGCTTGTCAGAACAAGAACAATTCATCCATGGCTATGTGACTGAAGAAAGTGATTTTCTATCTCTCAACAGCTGTAATTGCTTATAGTGTCTCAGAGAGGAATGAGGCCTCATGACTTCCTCCCTTAACCGTGATGAAATATGAGGAAGTGTAGCCTTGTGTGGGTCTATTGCAGATAATCATGAGTGCAGTGGCGGTGTCGTACCCAGAAGATATCTGGTTTTTATTGCCCATTACCCATCCTCTGCTTCTTACATTCTTTCTGCTCCCTCTTCTATGATGTTCCTTGGACTTGGATTGGAGGGACATAGCTTTCCAATTTAGGGCCAAACACTCAACTCTCCAGACATTCTTGGACTTTTGGCCAGTTATGGCTTCTGTGTTAAACACTGCCCAGAAGCTTCTCTGATGAAGACTGGGCACAGCACTTACCTATGGGTATACTCGAGTATTTAGAAGACAGTTTGACAACATGACAATTTAGTAAAATAATAATATAAGTTTTCTACTATGGCCCAGGACCTCCTCAGTCACAGGCTCTTGACTAGGTTTACAGAACCAAGCATGAGAAGTGGGTAGTCCACATAATTGTCATGTTAGTGTTACACTAAAGAATACATCTTGCCTCACAGATCATCATGGTAGCTTGCAGGATCCACAGCTATGTAAGACTGTTAGTAACTTTTCTCCTCCAGAAACTTACACAAGCACCTTCTGGTATGTATGAAAACTAGGTAGTACGGAGGAAGCTGTAAGCTCGCTTCAGCTTGTTTTACCTATATGTCTTGAGAAATAGAAAATTTTTATAAATATGTCAAATGTAACTTAAATATATTTCTTATTTTCAGATTCCATACATTGGTGTTAAATAGGAACTTACCAAAACTCCTAATTATGATAGTTTATTGTCAACTTGACAAGATATAGAATCACCCATGAGATAAGCCTATCTGTGAGGAAGGACTCACCTAGATTTAGTATTTTCTGCCTGTGTCTGTGAAGAGTTCTTTGATTAGGTTAGTTGAAATTGGAAGACCCATTCTAAGTGAGGATGGTACCACTTGATGGCCTTGGGTCTCAAACTACATAAAGAGGAGAAAGCTAGCTGACTGTCAGCGTTTTTTTTTTTTTTTTTTTTTTTTTTTTTTTTTTTTTTTTTTTTTTTTTTTTTTTTTTTTTTAGGAGCTCAGGCTAAAGTTTGTTGCTACAGTTACCACCAGTGTCATGGAATGCTCACATGTTCAGTGCTCCCCACCCCCCGCCCCCTTGAGGTTGATCAGAGCAGAACCTTATGCCATCTATATTACTGCCTTTCTTTTTTTTTTTTATTTTATTTTTTTAATTTACATTCCAAATCACTTCCCCTTTCCCGTTTCCTCCCTCCCCGAAAGTCCCATAAGCCCCCTTCCCTCCCTCTTTTCTCCATTCAACCCCCTCTTGTTACTCTGTCCTGGCGTTCCCCTACATCCCGTCTTTCCAGGACCAGGGGTCTCTCCTTCCATCTTTTTAGAAATCTATTGATATGCTGATTGTGTCTAGAGTATTCTGAGATTCTGGGTCAATATCCCCTTATCAGTGACTGCATACCATGTGTGATCTTTTGTGATTGGGTTACCTCACTAAGGATGATATTTTCAAGTTCTGACCATTTGCCTAGGAATTTCGTGAATTCATTGTTTTTAATTGCAGAGTAGTATTCCATTGTGTAAATATACCACATCTTCTGAATCCATTCCTCCGTTGAGGGACATCTGGGTTCTTTCCAGCTTCTGGCTATTATAAATAAGGCTGCTATGAACATAGTGGAGCATGTGTCCTTATTGCATGCAGGTAAAGTCTCTGGGTATATGCCCAGGAGTGGTATAGCCGGATCCTCCGGGAGTGTCATGTCCAGTTTTCTGAGGAACCGCCAGACTGCTTTCCAGAGTGGTTGTACCAGCCTGCAATTCCACCAGCAGTGGAGGAGTGTTCCTCTTTCTCCACATCCTCGCCAACAACTGCTGTCTCCTGTGTTTTTGATCTTAGCCATCCTGACTGGTGTGAGATGGAATCTCAGGGTTGTTTTGATTTGCATTTCCCTAATGACTAAGGATGATGAACATCTCTTTAGGTGCTTCTCAGCCATTAGATATTCTTCAGGTGAGAACTCTTTGTGTAGCTCTGTACCCCATTTTTTAATAGGGTTACTTGCCTCTCTGGAGTTTAACTTCTTGAGTTCTTTGTATATCTTGGATATTAGCCCTCTGTCGGATGTAAGGTTGGTAAAGATCATTTCCCAGTTAGTTGGTTGCCGCTTTGTCTTTTTGACAGTGTCTTTTGCCTTGCAAAAACTTTGTAATTTAATGAGGTCCCATTTGTCTATTCTTGATCTTAGAGCATAAGCTATTGGAGTTCTGTTCAGGAAATTCTCCCCTGTGCCCATATGGTCAAGGTTCTTCCCTAGTTTCCCTTCTATTAGTTTCAGTGTGTCTGGTTTTATGTGGAGATCTTTGATCCACTTAGAATTGAGCTTAGTGCAAGGAGATAAGGATGGGTCAATTTGCATTCTTCTGCATGTTGACCTCCAGCTGAGCCAGCACCATTTGTTGAAAAGGCTATCTTTTTTCCACTGGATGGTTTTAGCTCCTTTGTCAAAGATCAAGTGACCATAGGAGTGTGGATTCATTTCTGGGTCTTCAATTCTGTTCCATTGATCTACATGTCTGTTACTGTACCAATACCATGCAGTTTTTAACACTATTGCTCTGTAGTACAGCTTGAGGTCCGGGATACTGATTCCCCCAGAGGTTCTTTTACTCTTGAGAATAGTTTTAGCTATTCTGGGTTTTCTGTTATTCCAGATGAATTTTTGAATTGCTCTTTCTAACTCTATGAAGAATTGAGTTGGGATTTTGATGGGGATTGCATTGAATCTGTGTATTACTTTTGGTAAGATGCTCATTTTTACTATATTAATCCTGCCAATCCATGAGCATGGCAGATTTTTCCATCTTCTGAGGTCTTCTTCAATTTCTTTCTTCAGAGACTTGAAGTTCTTGTCATACAGATCTTTCACTTGTTTGGTTAGCGTCACGCCAAGATACTTAATATGGTTTGTGGCTATCGTGAAGGGTATTATTTCTCTTACTTCTTTCTCAGCCTGCTTATCCTTTGAGTATAGGAAGGCTTCTGACTTGCTTGAGTTGATTTTATATCCGGCCACTTTGCTGAAGTCGTTTATCAGCTGTAGGAGTTCTCTGGTGGAGTTCTTTGGGTCGCTTATGTATACTATCATATCGTCTGCAAATAGTGATAGTTTGACTTCTTCCTTTCCAATTTGTATCCCTTTGACCTCTTTTTGTTGTCTAATTGCTCTAGCTAGAACTTCAAGTATTATATTGAAAAGATATGGAGAGAGAGGGCAGCCTTGTCTAGTCCCTGATTTTAGTGGGATTGCTTCGAGTTTCTCTCCATTTAGATTGATGCTGGCTACCGGTTTGCTGTAAGTTGCTTTTACTATGTTTAGATATGGGCCTTGAATTCCTGATCTTTCCAAGACCTTTAGCATGAAAGGATGCTGAATTTTGTCAAATGCTTTCTCAGCATCTAATGAGATGACCATGTGGTTTTTTTCTTTGAGATTGTTTATGTAGTGGATTACATTGATGGATTTCCTTATATTGAACCATCCCTGCATCCCTGGGATGAAGCCTACTTGATCGTGGTGAATGATCGTTTTGATGTGTTCTTGGATTCGGTGGGCAAGAATTTTATTGAGTATTTTTGCATCGATATTCATAAGAGAGATTGGCCTGAGATTCTCTTTCTTTGTCGGATCTTTGTGTGCTTTTGGTATTAGTGTAATTGTGGCTTCATAGAACGAGTTGGGTAGTGTTCCTTCTGTTTCTATTTTGTGGAACAGTTTGAAGAGTATTGGTGTTAGGTCTTCTTTGAAGGTCTGATAGAATTCTGCACTAAAACCATCTGGACCTGTGCTTTTTTTGGTTGGAAGACTTCCAATGACAACTTCTATTTCTTCAGAGGTTATAGGACGGTTTAGATGGTCTATTTGATCCTGATTTAATTTTGGTACTTGGTATCTGTCAAGGAAATTGTCCATTTCCTCAAGATTTTCTAGTTGTGTTGAATACAGGTTTTTGTAGTAGGATCTGATGATTTTTTGAATTTCCTCAGTTTCTGTTGCTATCTCTCCCTTTTCGTTTCTGATTTTATTAATTTGGATACTATCTCTGTGCCCTCTGGTTAGTCTGGCTAAGGGCTTATTTATCTTGTTGATTTTCTCAAAGAACCAACTCCTCGTTTTGTTGATTCTTTGTATGGTTTTATTTGTTTCTACTTGATTGATTTCAGCCCTGAGTTTGATGATTTCCTGCCTTCTACTCCTCTTTGGTGTATTTGCTTCTTTATGTTCCAGGGCTTTCAGGTGTGCCATTAAGCTGTTAGTGTATGCTGTCTCCCGTTTCTTTTTGGCGGCACTCAGGGCTATGAATTTTCCTCTTAGCACTGCTTTCATTGTGTCCCATAAGTTAGGGTATGTTGTGCCTTCATTTTCATTAACTTTCAAAAAGTCTTTGATTTCTTTCTTTATTTCCACCTTGACCAAGTTATCATTGAGTAGAGCATTGTTCAGCCTCCATGTGTATGTGGGTTTTCTTTTGTTTCTGTTGCCATTGAAGACCACCCTTATTCCATAGTGATCTGATAGGAGGCATGGGATTATTTCTATCTTCTTGTATCTGTTGAGGTCTGATTTGTGACCAATTATATGGTCAATTTTGGAGAAGGTACCATGAGGAGCTGAGAAGAAGGTGTATTCTTTAGCTCTAGGATGAAATGTTCTATATATATCTGTTAGTACCATTTGGTCCAAGGCTTCAATTAGATTCACTGTGTCCCTGTTTAGTTTCTGCTTTCCTGAACGATCCATTTCAGAGAGCGGGGTGTTGAAGTCACCCACTATTATTGTGTGCGGTGCGATGTGTGCTTTGAGTTTTAGTAAAGTTTCTTTTACGAATGAGGGTGCCCTTGCATTTGGAGCATAGATATTCAGAATTGAGAGTTCTTGATGGTGGATTTTTCCCTTGATCAGTATGTAGTGTCCTTCTGTGTCTTTTTTGATGACTTTAGGTTGAAAATCAATTTTATCCGATATTAGGATGGCTACTCCACCTCGTTTCTTGGGGCCATTTGCTTGTAAAATTGTTTTCCAGCCTTTTACTCTGAGGTAGTGTTTGTCTTTGACACTGAGGTGCGTTTCCTGCATGCAGCAAAATGCTGGGTCCTGTTTACGTATCCAGTCTGCTAGTCTATGTCTTTTAATTGGGGAATTGAGACCATTGATATTAAGAGAGATTAAGGCATAGTGATTATTGCCATCTGCCATTCTTGACGCTATCTTTATGTTTGAGTGGTTATCTACTTTTGGGTTTGATTCAAGAAGGTTGTTATCTCATTTTTTCCAGGGTGTTGTTTCTCTCCCTGTATTGGAGGTTTCCACCTATTATCCGTTGCAGGGCTGGATTTGTGGAAAGATATTGTGAAAATTTGGTTTTCTCATGGAATATCTTGGTCTCTCCATCTATGGTGATTGAGAGTTTTGCTGGGTATAGTAGTCTAGGCTGGCATTTGTGCTGTCTTAGTGTCTGCATGAGATCTGCCCAGGATCTTCTGGCTTTCATAGTCTCTGGTGAGAAGTCTGATGTGATTCGGATAGGTCTTCCTTTGTATGTTACTTGGCCCTTTTCTCTTACTGCTTTTAGTATTCTTTCTTTGTTTAGAACATTCGGTGTTTTGATTATTATGTGGCGGGAGGTATTTCTGTTCTGGTCCAGTCTGTTTGGAGTTCTGTAGGCTTCTTTTTTTTTTTTTTATTTAATTTTATTTTATTTTTTTAATTTACATTCCAAATCACTTCCCCTTTCCCGTTTCCTCCCTCCCCGAAAGTCCCATAAGCCCCCTTCCCTCCCTCTTTTCTCCGTTCAACCCCCTCTCATTACTCTGTCCTGGCGTTCCCCTACATCCAGTCTTTCCAGGACCAGGGGTCTCTCCTTCCATCTTTTTAGAAATCTATTGATATGCTGATTGTGTCTAGGGTATTCTGAGATTCTGGGTCAATATCCCCTTATCAGTGACTTCATACCATGTGTGATCTTTTGTGATTGGGTTACCTCACTAAGGATGATATTTTCAAGTTCTGACCATTTGCCTAGGAATTTCGTGAATTCATTGTTTTTAATTGCAGAGTAGTATTCCATTGTGTAAATATACCACATCTTCTGAATCCATTCCTCCGTTGAGGGACATCTGGGTTCTTTCCAGCTTCTGGCTATTATAAATAAGGCTGCTATGAATATAGTGGAGCATGTGTCCTTATTGCATGCAGGTAAAGTCTCTGGGTATATGCCCAGGAGTGGTATAGCCGGATCCTCCGGAAGTGTCATGCCCAGTTTTCTGAGGAGCCGCCAGACTGCTTTCCAGAGTGGTTGTACCAGCCTGCAATTCCACCAGCAGTGGAGGAGTGTTCCTCTTTCTCCACATCCTCGCCAACAACTGCTGTCTCCTGTGTTTTTGATCTTAGCCATCCTGACTGGTGTGAGATGGAATCTCAGGGTTGTTTTGATTTGCATTTCCCTAATGACTAAGGATGATGAACATCTCTTTAGGTGCTTCTCAGCCATTAGATATTCTTCAGGTGAGAACTCTTTGTGGAGCTCTGTACCCCATTTTTTAATAGGGTTACTTGCCTCTCTGGAGTTTAACTTCTTGAGTTCTTTGTATATCTTGGATATTAGCCCTCTGTCGGATGTAAGGTTGGTAAAGATCATTTCCCAGTTAGTTGGTTGCCGCTTTGTCTTTTTGACGGTGTCTTTTGCCTTGCAAAAACTTTGTAATTTAATGAGGTCCCATTTGTCTATTCTTGATCTTAGAGCATAAGCTATTGGAGTTCTGTTCAGGAAATTCTCCCCTGTGCCCATATGTTCAAGGTTCTTCCCTAGTTTCCCTTCTATTAGTTTCAGTGTGTCTGGTTTTATGTGGAGATCTTTGATCCACTTAGAATTGAGCTTAGTGCAAGGAGATAAGGATGGGTCAATTTGCATTCTTCTGCATGTTGACCTCCAGCTGAGCCAGCACCATTTGTTGAAAAGGCTATCTTTTTTCCACTGGATGGTTTTAGCTCCTTTGTCAAAGATCAAGTGACCATAGGAGTGTGGATTCATTTCTGGGTCTTCAATTCTGTTCCATTGATCTACATGTCTGTTACTGTACCAATACCATGCAGTTTTTAACACTATTGCTCTGTAGTACAGCTTGAGGTCCGGGATACTGATTCCCCCAGAGGTTCTTTTACTCTTGAGAATAGTTTTAGCTATTCTGGGTTTTCTGTTATTCCAGATGAATTTTTGAATTGCTCTTTCTAACTCTATGAAGAATTGAGTTGGGATTTTGATGGGGATTGCATTGAATCTGTGTATTACTTTTGGTAAGATGCTCATTTTTACTATATTAATCCTGCCAATCCATGAGCATGGCAGATTTTTCCATCTTCCGAGGTCTTCTTCAATTTCTTTCTTCAGAGACTTGAAGTTCTTGTCATACAGATCTTTCACTTGTTTGGTTAGCGTCACGCCAAGATACTTAATATGGTTTGTGGCTATCGTAAAGGGTATTATTTCTCTTACTTCTTTCTCAGCCTGCTTATCCTTTGAGTATAGGAAGGCTTCTGACTTGCTTGAGTTGATTTTATATCCGGCCACTTTGCTGAAGTCGTTTATCAGCTGTAGGAGTTCTCTGGTGGAGTTCTTTGGGTCGCTTATGTATACTATCATATCGTCTGCAAATAGTGATAGTTTGACTTCTTCCTTTCCAATTTGTATCCCTTTGACCTCTTTTTGTTGTCTAATTGCTCTAGCTAGAACTTCAAGTACTATATTGAAAAGATATGGAGAGAGAGGGCAGCCTTGTCTAGTCCCTGATTTTAGTGGGATTGCTTCAAGTTTCTCTCCGTTTAGATTGATGCTGGCTACTGGTTTGCTGTAAATTGCTTTTACTATGTTTAGATATGGGCCTTGAATTCCTGATCTTTCCAAGACCTTTAGCATGAAAGGATGCTGAATTTTGTCAAATGCTTTCTCAGCATCTAATGAGATGACCATGTGGTTTTTTTCTTTGAGATTGTTTATGTAGTGGATTACATTGATGGATTTCCTTATATTGAACCATCCCTGCATCCCTGGGATGAAGCCTACTTGATCGTGGTGAATGATCGTTTTGATGTGTTCTTGGATTCGGTTGGCAAGAATTTTATTGAGTATTTTTGCATCGATATTCATAAGAGAGATTGGCCTGAGATTCTCTTTCTTTGTCGGATCTTTGTGTGCTTTTGGTATTAGTGTAATTGTGGCTTCATAGAACGAGTTGGGTAGTGTTCCTTCTGTTTCTATTTTGTGGAACAGTTTGAAGAGTATTGGTGTTAGGTCTTCTTTGAAGGTCTGATAGAATTCTGCACTAAAACCATCTGGACCTGTGCTTTTTTTGGTTGGAAGACTTCCAATGACAACTTCTATTTCTTCAGGGGTTATAGGACGGTTTAGATGGTCTATTTGATCCTGATTTAATTTTGGTACTTGGTATCTGTCAAGGAAATTGTCCATTTCCTCAAGATTTTCTAGTTGTGTTGAATACAGGTTTTTGTAGTAGGATCTGATGATTTTTTGAATTTCCTCAGTTTCTGTTGTTATCTCTCCCTTTTCGTTTCTGATTTTATTAATTTGGATACTATCTCTGTGCCCTCTGGTTAGTCTGGCTAAGGGCTTATCTATCTTGTTGATTTTCTCAAAGAACCAACTCCTCGTTTTGTTGATTCTTTGTATGGTTTTATTTGTTTCTACTTGATTGATTTCAGCCCTGAGTTTGATGATTTCCTGCCTTCTACTCCTCTTTGGTGTATTTGCTTCTTTTTGTTCCAGGGCTTTCAGGTGTGCCATTAAGCTGTTAGTGTATGCTGTCTCCCGTTTCTTTTTGGCGGCACTCAGGGCTATGAATTTTCCTCTTAGCACTGCTTTCATTGTGTCCCATAAGTTAGGGTATGTTGTGCCTTCATTTTCATTAACTTTCAAAAAGTCTTTGATTTCTTTCTTTATTTCCACCTTGACCAAGTTATCATTGAGTAGAGCATTGTTCAGCCTCCATGTGTACGTGGGTTTGCTTTTGTTTTTGTTGCCATTGAAGACCACCCTTATTCCATAGTGATCTGATAAGAGGCATGGGATTATTTCTATCTTCTTGTATCTGTTGAGGTCTGATTTGTGACCAATTATATGGTCAATTTTGGAGAAGGTACCATGAGGAGCTGAGAAGAAGGTGTATTCTTTAGCTCTAGGATGAAATGTTCTATATATATCAGTTAGTTCCATTTGGTCCAAGGCTTCAATTAGATTCACTGTGTCCCTGTTTAGTTTCTGCTTTCCTGAACGATCCATTTCAGAGAGCGGGGTGTTGAAGTCACCCACTATTATTGTGTGCGGTGCGATGTGTGCTTTGAGTTTTAGTAAAGTTTCTTTTACGAATGAGGGTGCCCTTGCATTTGGAGCATAGATATTCAGGATTGAGAGTTCTTGATGGTGGATTTTTCCCTTGATCAGTATGTAGTGTCCTTCTGTGTCTTTTTTGATGACTTTGGGTTGAAAATCAATTTTATCCGATATTAGGATGGCTACTCCACCTCGTTTCTTGGGGCCATTTGCTTGTAAAATTGTTTTCCAGCCTTTTACTCTGAGGTAGTGTTTGTCTTTGACACTGAGGTGCGTTTCCTGCATGCAGCAAAATGCTGGGTCCTGTTTACGTATCCAGTCTGCTAGTCTATGTCTTTTAATTGGGGAATTGAGACCATTGATATTAAGAGAGATTAAGGCATAGTGATTATTGCCATCTGCCATTCTTGACGCTATCTTTATGTTTGAGTGGTTATCTACTTTTGGGTTTGATTCAAGAAGGTTATTATCTCATTTTTTCCAGGGTGTTGTTTCTCTCCCTGTATTGGAGGTTTCCACCTATTATCCGTTGCAGGGCTGGATTTGTGGAAAGATATTGTGAAAATTTGGTTTTATCATGGAATATCTTGGTCTCTCCATCTATGGTGATTGAGAGTTTTGCTGGGTATAGTAGTCTAGGCTGGCATTTGTGCTGTCTTAGTGTCTGCATGAGATCTGCCCAGGATCTTCTGGCTTTCATAGTCTCTGGTGAGAAGTCTGATGTGATTCGGATAGGTCTTCCTTTGTATGTTACTTGGCCCTTTTCTCTTACTGCATTTAGTATTCTTTCTTTGTTTAGAACATTCGGTGTTTTGATTATTATGTGACGGGAGGTATTTCTGTTCTGGTCGAGTCTGTTTGGAGTTCTGTAGGCTTCTTGTATGTTCATCGGCATCTCTCTCTTTAAGTTAGGGAAGTTTTCCTCCATAATTTTGTTGAAGATGTTTACTGGCCCTTTAAGTTGCAAATCTTCACTCTCATCTATACCTATAATCCTTAGGTTTGGTCTTCTCATTGTGTCCTGGATTTCCTGGATGTTTTGGGTTACGCGTTTTTTGCATTTTGCATTTTCTTTGACTGTTGAGTCGATGCTTTCTATGGAATCTTCAGCACCTGAGATTCTTTCTTCCATCTCTTGTATTCTATTGTTGATGTTTGCATCTATGACTCCTGATTTCTTCCCAAGGTTTTCTATCTCCAAAGTTGTCTCCCTTTGTGATTTCTTAGTTGTTTCTACTTCCTTTTTTAGTTCCTGGATGGATTTGCTGAGATCCTTCACTTGTTTGTTTGTATTTTCCTGTGTTTCTTTAAGGTATTTTTGCATTACCTCTTTCAGGATTTCTTCCTGATGACCCACGTTCTCCTGCATTTCTCTGAGCGATTTTTGTGTTTCCTCCTCATGGGATTCCATCTGTTGATCCATCGTCTCCTGCATTTCTTTAAGCAGTTCTCGTGTTTCCTTTGTAAGGGCATCTAACCGTTGATTCATTTCTTTAAGCAATTTTTGTGTTGCCTCCTTATGGGCATCCGTCTGTTGACCCATATTCTTCTGCATTTCATTATGCAAATTTTGTGATTCCTTTGTGAGTGCATCTACCCGTTGATTCATCTCGTTAAGCGATTTTTGTGTTGTCTCCTTGTGCGCCTCCATCTTTTGATCCATGTTCTCCCGCATTTCTCTAAGCGATTTTTGTGTTTCCTTTGTAAGGGCTTCTAACCGTTGATTCATGGTCTCCTGTAACTCTTTATGAGATTTATTTGTGTCCTTCTTGTGATCCTCTAATAGCATCATGAGAAGTGATTTTAAATCCAGATCTTGTCTTTCGGGTGTGGTGGGGTATCCAGGACTTGCTGCTGTTGGAGAGTTGGGTTCGGATGGTCCCACATTACTTTGATTACTGTTAGTAACATTCCTACGTTTGCCTTTTGCCATCTGGATACCTCTGGTGTTAGTTGGTCCTGCTGCCACTGGCTGTTGGTTGGACCTCCTGTGAGCCTGCAAAGCTATTTCTGCCCCCCCTGGATTACCAGGATTCCCCTGGCACCGATTTCTGGGGCCTGCCTGCTCCTGAGTGACTTTGGAGCCCTAATGTGCTTTGCCCCAAGTGATCTTATATTGGGGAGGCCTTGCACATCTAAAGGCTCAGCCTAGTGGATTCCTGGAGCAGAGGTCGCCAAAGGGAGGCTGGCAGGCTCCTGCCCTTTGCAGGGGTGTGTGATCTCTCCTGGGGGGGGGAGGGGGCGTCCCTCTGCCAGGCAGAAGTCCCACAGCAGATCTGGCGCGCTGGTCACTGCAGATCAGCCCAGCACCTGGGAGCAGGTTACACACAAGCTGCCTGAACCTGAAGCGATATTATGCCTGTCTGTCTCTGAGCCTGGTGGTCCCAACTACCTGGTCACTGGAGCAAAGATGGCGGAGGGCACTCTCCGTGGCGCTGCTCACCCTGTGGTCACGATGGCCCGCCGATCTGGCACCCAGACGACCACAGCGCCAACCCGCCCTCGGGCACAGAAGGAAGCCCCAACAGGCCGTGTCCCAAGTGATGTTATATCGGGGGGGAGAGCCTGGGTACCGGTCTCTCCAGCGCAGTCCGCGGGAACAGAGGTCGCGGAAGGGAAGCTGGCAGGCTCCCTCCCTGCGCGGGGTCCCTCCACCAGGCAGAAGGTCCCACCGCGGCACTGGCGCGCTGGTTACTGCAGATCAGCCCAGCACCTGGGAGCAGGTTACACACAAGCTGCCTGAAACCGAAGCGATATTATGCCTGTCTGTCTCTGAGCCTGGCGGTCCCAACTACCTGGTCACTGGAGCAAAGATGGCGGAGGGCAGTCTCCGTGGCGCCGCACACCCTGTGGTCACGATGGCCCGCCGATCTGGCACCCAGACGACCACAGCGCCGACCCGCCCTCGGGCACAGACGGAAGCCCCAACCGGCCGTGTCCCAAGTGATGTTATATCGGGGGGAGAGCCTGGGTACCGGTCTCTCCAGCGCAGTCCGCGGGAACAGAGGTCGCGGAAGGGAAGCTGGCAGGCTCCCTCCCTGCGCGGGGTCCCTCCACCAGGCAGAAGGTCCCGCCGCGGAACTGGCGCGCTGGTTACTGCAGATCAGCCCAGCACCTGGGAGCAGGTTACACACAAGCTGCCTGAAACCGAAGCGATATTATGCCTGTCTGACTCTGAGCCTGGCGGTCCCAACTACCTGGTCACTGGAGCAAAGATGGCGGAGGGCCTGCTTGGCTTCTTGAGTGGAAGATGAAATGGTCTTGCATTTTCCTGTCTCAACAGTATTTGCAGACTGCCTTTCTCCCTCACTGGGCCAGTGTGTTACCCTCAGCACTTTTCTCCAGGGTTGACTTTGTTTCTCAGCCCACCATTCTCTGGTTCTTAGTGTCCAGCCCAAAGGTTTCTTCACGGGGTCACATCAGTCTCACAGTGTGGTTTCATCCCGCTGCCTCCTGCCCCCGACTGTCAGCGTTTATCACTCTGTTTCTCTACTGTGGAATTTTCTCCCCTTGAATGTTCTTCGTGTGCATGGAGTTCATTTGAATGAAGTATACAACACAGAAGATTTTAGTATATCGATAGATTATGCAACCTTTCCTGTAATTCAGAATTTGAATATTTTCCTCATCCCCAGTAGAACCTGTCTTCATTACCAGGTATTCTTTCTTGATCTCCCTTCTACAACTGCTCCAGGCTTAGACCATCACTTACTGTCTCTATTGGTTGGCCCTATGGGACATTTCATATACCCAAATGGGAACAGTAATATGTGGGGGTGGAGTCACCACTGTCTTCATTCACTGAGTATGATTTGTAGGTTTATCCTTGGCAGTTTGAATCAGATGTTCAATTATACATTCCATAATTACTAAAACATTTTGGCATAGATACTTATGAGAATGAGTTCAACAAACTTCATCTATACACTGAACATCATAACTTATTATTGCCTTAGTTAAGATTTCCATTGCTGTGAAGACACACCATGACCTGACCAAGGCAACTCTTATATAAAAGTTAACATTTCATTGGGACTGGCTTACAGTTTCAGAGGTTTAGTTCATTATCATCATGGTGGGAAGCATGGCAGCATCCAGGCAGACTTGATGCTAGAGGAGCCATCTATGGGAGGCATATCTATTCAAATCACCACACATAGTTTTAAATTTTGTCTCTGAAATAAGTTAAACTCCATATTGAGACTTAATGGACTATACTGAGGTATTTTTTTAGTTCTTATGTTCATGCTTGGTTCTTTTTCATAATCCTTTCTAGATAGTCTTTTCTTCTGAGGTCCATTCTGTATTGGTTTGTGAATGAATCCCGCCTTGGTTCTCAATGTCAGGATATGGACAAACTTTTCTGACCAGGTTAAAAGTTATTTTTCCTCAGCACTTTGAAGATGTTTATCTGCTGTTTTCCAGTATTAGTTATTGATAAAACTATATCTCTCAATTATTATTGCTGATTTCATAGATTTGCGACGGGTTGTAGTTATTCTTGATTCTCTCCGCTTTCCATATAAATTGTCTATTGACTGATTTTTGTTTATGCTGATCAACTTTTGGAATGGCTAACAACTGTTGTTGCTGTGACAAAATACCTTCCACAAGTTACTTAAAAAGAGGAAAGGTTAATTTTGTCTTATGGTTTTGGCTAACTCTACTTCTTAAAGCCTTAGGCAAGGCTGAATATTATGGTCATGGGTGTGAGTGAAGGATGAGACTTCTCACCCTGTCTTGACTAAGAAACAAGGACACATGAAGGAGCCAGGACAGGCTCTCAGTGTCTCACCTTCTACAGTTCCACCATCTGCCAATAGTATACTCCAATTCTGGGTCAGGAAATGGATTACTCCATTTATGAGTACAGAATCCTTACTATTTAACCATTTCCTCAAAGCCCCACTGCTGAGCACTCCTTTGCACAAGGGCCAGGCCTTCAACGCATGCATGACATAACATAGAATCTAGTGTTAATTATATCACTGCTTTTAGAAAATTGCTAGCAATGATCTAATTATTGTATCTGTCATTTCAATCCCCTGTGATCCCAATTAGGTAAAACTGGGAGACTTTTACAAGTCCATCTTCAACTCTTACATGCATAATATCCAAATATAATCATATATACACACAGTATGTGTATATGTATATGTAACATCTATCACTGTCTCCTTCATAGATCTGCATTTCATTGTGAGCTATAAGTCCTCAGGCAATGATTGGCACTAAGTGTTCAGGAGCCTCCTAGCAGTGCCGGAGGTCTGTAATACCCAGTGGCTCCACCTAGAAAGGAGTTCTTTACTCTACTCTCTGGAGTGGGGAACTTCTGCTCCTTTCAGGAGTTAAACTCTCATATCCCCATCTTTATCTAGAACCTATCATGAAAATACCAACTGGAGTACTCTCTTCCACTTATGGTTCATAACTTATGGTTTATTTTGATTGTTTATTTTTATTGTCTTGAGCCTGCTTGAATTTTTAAAAACACTGATCATCATTGTTATGTATTCAAAGAAGAGAAAACTCATAAAGAGAGCTTTGATTAAAACTAACCCTAACTTCTCGTTTTATTCAGTGCCTTCTCTGTTTCTTCGGTTCCCTTTAGACTCACCTTTCCCTGGGGCTCTACTTATAAAAGGCCACTGACACTTCCTGAAAGGAGTTGGGTGTTATTATTGTACCAACTACACTTAAGAATGCCATCAGCTGTTTTGTTCTTTTAGTACTATAATGAAGATTTGTTAAAAACAAATAAATTTATAAACAATAATTACCCACCAACTAAAGAAACCCATCTTCTTTCTTTTATTATTATTAGTTGTTTTGTTTTGTTTTGTTTTATGAGACAGGGTTTCTCTGTATAACCCTGGTTGTCCTGGAACTTACTCTGTAGACTAGGCTGGCCTCGAACTCAGAAATCTGCCTGCCTTCACCTCCCAAGTGCTGGGATTAAAGGCATGTGCCACCACTGCCCAGCCTTCTTTCTTTTGATTAGATGGGCCTTTATTGAAATATTTCCTCTTGTTGGCTCTTAGCTAGCTGGGCATTTCACTGCACCACTGTTGATGTCATCTATGATGTCGTGAGGATGGCAGCCATTTACATTACAACCCATAGACTGGATAATACCCAGGTTCTCAATATTTCCAGAAAGCTCTCTGGCTAAAGACCACTGTCCCATATGCTAGGCCGTGTTGATAATCTCATTAAAAGTGACATTTCCACTATGCTTAATGTTCTTCTGCTTCTGTCTCTTGGTGGCTCTGTGAGGGCTTTGGTTGTTAAGCGGAGGCAGAGGGTACCACCTAAATCTGGGCCTGTCTGTTCTGGATCGTCCCTGTCGTGCTCATCTTCAGACCTTTCCAGTCACTGGTTGCTTTGGTGATATCATGACCAACATGGGTGTTTTTTTTTGGAGGCAGACTCAGGAAACCAATCTTGGTAGCCAATGCAGATGTGGCTGCAGCCCTGCCTCTGGTGAACCTCACATACCCAATTTTGATATCCTCAAGGTCAAACTTGAACAGCATGTACAGGCTGCCAGTATCTGATGAATCTGAGTTTGGAAGACTGAAGAGAAAGCTGTACCTCCTCTGAGTCAAATGCTGAAAAGCAAGTAAACGGCTCTCAACAGGGCTAACCTTTGAAAAGCTGGCAAAAGTCATTGGCATATCAATTAATGAAACCGTGGCTCTCAACTTCTTTCCTAATATTTAGTTTTCTTTCATTGAGATGTCATTCAATTAAAAGATCTGGTTTTGTTTGTTTGTTTGATATTGGTTATAGAAGCCTGTTTCTTGAACCAAGTCACTTGTTTATTGAGCTACTTTTGTTAAAGAGAAAATATGTAATAACTGCAGCAGCTTTTTTTTTTTATTTTATAGGGTTGTTGAGTGCAGATTGCAGACACCATGTCTGACTCAGTGATTCTTCGCAGCGTGAAGAAATTTGGAGAGGAGAATCATGCTTTCGAATCCGATGGATCATGTAAGTGAGTTTCCTTGAGCCTTGTGTAAAGAAAAGTAAAGACAAGAGTGAGACAAACCTAGCAAGGTTTCAAAAAGCAGAGAAAAATCAGCTACAAATGTGGGGCTAGTACTGAGCATGTGCCTGACATACAACCAGAGCGGGTTCTGTAGAATTCATGTCACATCTGAAAGCTAACTGTGTTAAAATGCACAACATGAGTGAGTGCTTACATCTCCCCTGAGCACTCCTTCCCAGTAGAGTAGGGTTGTTCAGCACTGATCACTGTAGTAACTTTAACCCCGTATCATTACTGATCACCATGGCAACAGCAATTGTTAATGGTTTCTGCTCCTTAAAAAGGTCCAACCAACACACTCCTGGCAAGAAAGCGCTGTAGGAGGGGCCTTGACACATTAGTCCCTGGCATGTTCTAAACTGCAATTCATTCATTCACGAATCAATACAATTCACGCAATCATACTTCAAATCCAGTTTTCCAATCCTCAAGCCCTGTATCCACACCGTAATGTCTCTTTAGTCTTTTTCTGCAACTGTCTTAAACGCCATTGGAACCAGGAAATGGTGGCCATGGTAACAAATTTTCCTTAGTGGTCTTTTCTCTGTGGCTTCCTTATGTCCCTACAGACACTCACTTACATTTCCTACTTATATTTGCTCTACATGTGCTGACAAAAATAACACATAGCTCCGTCATGGATTCTGGTGGCGATGAAGTATTAAAGACATATTACAGTCAATTTGTGATGCTGTTAAGTAGATAAATTTTGATAAATAGAAAATTTTTATAAGGAACCAAACAACAAATTAATTTTCATTTTAATAGATAATTTTGAAAACCATAATTACTTCTGCTAATTTAGAAATGGTGATTTCTGTCAGGCATAGTGATCACTATTCTGTAATTCTAGTCTTTGGGAGACTGAAGCAAGAAAATTACTATGAGTCTGAGTTGAGGCTACTCTGGACTATGTAGCTCTCAAGTCAGCTTACATTACAGTGAGAAAGACTCTGTTTCAAAAAGGGAAAGACTTCCTTTTGATATTCAGAAAATACAAATATTTTATGATCTGGGAAAAAATCCAAATATGTAGTCAAAACAGCAGGAAGTGGAGAGAGAGGGAAGGATGATAAAGAAATAGAAAGAGGCAGTTAGTATTTTATAGTATTTCATAAATAAAAGTACTTCCTAGACATGCTTTTGGTTGACTGATGATTATGATTGTGTTGTATTCTAACACGATTATTAACCTCTTTAAACATTGTTTTCATTCTGACAGGTAACAATGATAAGAAATCAAGGTGAGTGACCATTTCAACAGCACAGCATCTTCTCTAGATGCGATTTCAGATATAGAGCAGAGTATTTTCATATACATTATTTACTAAGTATAGAAAGTATAGAACACTTTTTCTCCTTCCTTCCTTCCTTCCTTCCTTCCTTCC
The DNA here is from genome assembly GCA_036184795.1 of Tokudaia tokunoshimensis. NCBI lineage: Eukaryota > Metazoa > Chordata > Mammalia > Rodentia > Muridae > Tokudaia > Tokudaia tokunoshimensis. The sequence goes on along the minus strand of BTHU01000004.1, from coordinate 43,495,082 downwards.
TTCCTTCCTTCCTTCCTTCCTTCCTTCCTTCCACAGGGTTTTTCTGTGTAGCTCTGGCTGTCCTGGAACTCACTCTGTAGACTAGACTGGCCTTGAACTCAGAGATCCACCTACCTCTGCCTCCTGAGTGTTAGGATTAAAGGTGTGAGCCACGACTGCCTGGCTGCTTTCTTCTTCCCTTTAAAGCTTTGTGGGATAGCCCTTCCTGACTATGCCTGGTTTCTTCCCTTGTATCCCAGTCTGCCACAGAGCTTCTAGCCCAAACAAACAGGAAAGAGCTGGACAATAGTGTGATTTCATGAGTTCCAGGAGGTCCTCCAACTCCACCCCTGCCCCCTCCTCCAACTCTATGCCCTCTGTCCCCTCCTCCAAATTCCCCTATCTTCCCCTATCCCTGATCCCTCCCTGACCCCCTCCCTGGTGACTAATAAAAACCTAAAGTTGAATTCTCTGAGCTTTCTCTTTAGCACTCATTTGAGTTAACATGTAAGGTTGAGGCAGGATTAGATGGGGGCTGCATTAGAACAGAGGCACCAGTGAGTTCTGGCATGGAAGATGGGTGGCAGAAGATTGATTTAAGAAGTTTGAAGTATTTCAGGACAGAAGACTGTAGTAGGGCCTGTAAGATTAGTATGGTGCTAGAAGAAATCAGGTGACCCTGGTCCTCCAAGAGTCCCATTGGGAGTGCAGAAAAGAAACATCTAGTATAACTCCTTCACCATGAGGAGAGCATTGTATTTTTTTTTTATTTTGGGTGAGTAGGAGGGAGATGGGGAGAAGGGGAGAGTGTAGTAAGAGTTGGAGGTAGAAAACATGATCAAAATACATATAGACATATACATATACACATTCACATATACACATATACATATATATGTATGAAAAATAAATATATATAGAACATGTATAACATATATAGAATATATAGGATAGTATATATACTTAGAATATATATACAAATATATATACAAATATTTTATATTGTATCTCCTGCTGAGTCCAGTTAATATTGACTATATACATGGCCTAAGGCTGACTATTGGATTATGGGCAATCTACTAAGAATCTTGCTTCTGAATTAAATAGAGCTCAGCCCCTGCTTTCAGCTGCTATTGATTGCTCGTAGCTCTTCAACTAGGTGTGCAACCTTGTAAACCTCCCCTACCCCTGCCCTCATGCTGTAATGTTGACTGGTATGTCCCTGCACAAGTCTTGTCCAGGCACCTTCAGCTGTTGAGAATTCATGGGTGCGAAATATATTAAAATACTGGGTTTGGACAGAATTTCCCAGCCAGAGTGGAAATGCATACTTATTAAAGAATAATTAAGAAAAGCATCATGTAGGGAGAATCTCTCACCGGTTTTGGAGACATGATCTTTAAATGCCTTTTCTTCTCCTCAGGTTACAAGATAAGAAGAAAGGGGAAGACATTCGAGTTGGCTTCTTTGAACTGGTAACGCACTGTGCTACTTCACTTGGTTGATTTTGTAACTGAATTATTCACACAGCGGAGGAAGAGCCAACTCCTTAGTCATACTGGCAGGACTTAACTCTAGGGATTAGCTGTGTCGTCATGAGCTTTACCGGACATGCTGAATAGTGATTAGAAATTCAACACTTAGCAAACATACTGTCCGGTATCAGCATAGCCACTTGGAATAGAATCCATGAACACACAATTATAATCTTAATAAGGCAAACCTTCACAGTAACTCCCAGAGCAATAGATCATATATAGACATTGTTATGAAAAGTCTTTAGAAATTCCATAGCTTATGTAGCTACCACAAATTTGTATAAGATGGAGGCATCTGTTCTTTTCTTTTCTCTTTTCTTTCTTTCTTTCTTTCTTTCTTTCTTTCTTTCTTTCTTTCTTTCTTTCTTTCTTTCTTTCTTTCTTTCTTTCCTTCCTTCCTTCCTTCTCTCCCTCTCCCCCCCCCTCCAAAACAGTGTTTCTCTGTAGCCCTACCTGTCCTGGAACTTGCTCTGTAGACCAGGCTGGCCTCCAACTCAGAGATCTGCCTACCTCTGCCTCCTGAGTGCTGGGATTAAAGGGTGTGCTACCACCATTTAGGATGAAGCATTTCTAAGCAAAAATCTGCCCATTGTCAGATGGGTTCTCAGAGCTGACTGAAAGGCAACTTATTGCACTGTTGAATGTTCACTCAGTATGTCTACCTGGGAATGGCATCTGTGATGATGACTTGGAAGGAAGTTAAGTCAGCTCCTGACCTGAGGAGAATAGACTCAAAAGATTTGGACATAATGTAAGGATCTGATGTTTTAGACAATTGATAGATGGTGCTTCTACATAATTAGTGTGAAGACAACTGATCAGAGAGATGACCACCACAAGCGCCTGGTGTTGAGTGCTATTTATCAGATTAGGAGTGAAATAACCCTCCTGCTCAGTCCCCCCACCCCACCCCCATCCCCTGTGTGCTTTTTACATGTAGATAATCTCTGAACCTTTTGTTTTTCAAGTTTCGATTTTCTTCATCAAAAGACATCTGGCTGATGTTTTTGGGAAGTGTGTGCGCATTGCTCCATGGAGTGGCCCAGCCAGGCATGATTCTTGTTTTTGGTATACTGACAGATATTTTTGTTGACTATGACATTGAAAGACAAGAACTCAATATTCCAGGAAAAGTGTGCATGAATAACACCATTGTGTGGATCAACAGCTCCTTCAACCAGAACATGACAAATGGAACAAGCTGTGGGTATGCCATTTTTCTTTTTGTTACATCTGAAATTATAATTCAAAACATTCAAAGACAATACCAGCTGAGTTGGAATGGCATTTAATACAGAAGAATAAAAAAACAAACTTACCCATATTGATAGAAATTCTTTAACTTTGTAGTTATTTCTATCCCTCCAGGTTTCAAAACATCAACAGACATTGCTAATCAAATACCTGCACCAACAATTGACCACTTGGTTCGCTATAAGTCCGAACATGACACTATCTATACTTATTACCACTAAGAAGATAATTGAATTTCACTTGAGTCTCCTGGACAAGTGCTTCTTTACTACTAACTACCCACACCAGGTTTTTCTTCCTTTCTTCTTCTTTTTCCTCCTCCTCCTCCTCCTCCTCCTCCTCCTCCTCCTCCTCCTCCTCCTCCTCCTCCTCCTCCTCCTCCTCCTCCTCCTCCTCTTCTTCTTCTTCTTCTTCTTCTTCTTCTTCTTCTTCTTCTTCCTTTCTTCTTCTTCTTCTTCTTCTTCTTCTTCTTCTTCTTCTTCTTCTTCTTCTTCTTCTTCTTCTTCTTCCTCTCTCTCTCTCTCTCTCTCTCTCTCTCTCTCTCTCTCTCTCTCTCTCTCTCTCGCCCCTTGACTTTGTCCTCTCTCCATGTGTTTCATGAGCATGCCACATTAGAGAAATATGAACCAATAGTTCTAGCCAATAGTTAAGTTTTCATCAAGAGGGCTGCAGTTGTGACAAGAAGGTAGCCCTGAGGAACTAGCCAGAACATTATGGAATTCAGACAAGCTCAGTCACTGTGCGGCTGTTGTCTCTGTGATACGCCCAACAGCCCACTTTGTAATCACTGAGTCTGTAGTACACGTGGGCTGACTCATTGTTGCGGCATGGACTTTGCTCCTGCCTTGTGCTGCTCAAATACAGAACAAATTCATTGGCACGTACGAGTCCATATACTCAGGTTCATGAGTCAAAGGCTGGGCATATCCTGCCAGTCCATATACTCAGGTTCATGAGTCAAAGGCTAGGCATATCCTGCCTAGAAAGATGCTTGGGACAGCTTTCTCAAATACTTCTTTATTTTTCATATTAATTACTGAAATGTTGACAGGGTTGGTTTAAACTGAGTCTTTCTAAATCATTAAAATTCTTCCATAATATCATCTACTTTGAGGATTTTTCATTGCTTCAATCAAAAAAAATTTGAATGTCAATTAAGTAACGTGAACATGTAGACGCATCAAGGAAGGACACACTCTCCTATGAGTCACATCTTTATTTGCGTAGAGCTTTGGTCTAGTCAGTCAGACTGTCATTCATCCAATATTCATAAAATATTAGTTACAAACTAGTGAGTGCTGGATGATGAAAAAACACAAAATTCTATGTAATATAAAGAATTATCCTTTAAAATTAATAAGCAGAGGCTGGGGAGATCATTTAGTGGGTGCAGAGCTCACAAATATGAGGTCCTGAGTTTAGATCCCTGGCACCCACATAAAAATCAAGAGTGACCTGCCTCAGTGACTCCAGAGCTAAGGGAGGGGGCAGGAAGAGACAAGAAAGTCTCCAAAGCTCAGTAGCCAGTCAGCCTGGTCAATCCTTTAGCTAGAGAAGCGGTGAGAGACCTTGACTCAAAAAATAAGGTGAAAATATATGTGTGCATCTCTTACACACATGCATATCTATATATGAACATATATACTTGCACGTACTGCACATGCACATTTTTAAAAGTAAATTTAAAAATTAGCAAGCCAGATTATTGGAAATAAATTTGCTGGCTTTTGAATTTGTATGTTTCTCTAAGCTTGCAAGAATATTTTCTTCTGAGAGACTCAGCAGTTCCTATGACGAGACTGATTTCAATGAGCCCTTTAAAGCTCCTTATCTCTGTTGAAGGGCAGAAATGAACTACTTTTCTGAGAGCGATATCACTGAAGCCACTGGTAACACTGGGCCATTAAATCATGAAGATAAAAGTTAGAGAGGTCACATTGGGATACATTTCAGTGTCTTAGCCACCCATAGACATTTGTTAGATGAACTCAAGTATGAATCTAGCTTTGGTGTTTATATCACCTTGATAAGAAAAGAATCACCTGTTGCTACTACCACTCACTGGTTCATTGTTCCCAGGCCTTATAACTGGAAGTGAATAAATGGTGCAAACTGCAACTTTCAAAAGAACAATGGCCTGAGCTGAATTCACATGACACAAGTATTTAAATGAGCATTTGGTAAAGTGTAATAAGTAGATAAAGCATTCAAAATGGTCATTTGTCTTCCTCATTTAAAATATTCATATGAGTAAACTGAAATGGATTAGGGCATACCTTTCTTAGATTATCCCTTTACCAGGAACTCTTTGACAAGGTAAATACCTTCTTTATGCATTTTAGTAGCCACTGCTATGAGTACTATTATTCCTTTATCTTGTATGGGGTGAGATCATTGTGAAAGTGAAGTTGGGTGGATCCCAGGAAAAGGGAGAGAACGTTTCTTATGTGTCCCTGGTTAAAATGCCTCCCAAGTTACGCCATACTTTCAAGATCCTTTCTTGGAAAAGCTTATTGTTAAGGATACAATATTGCTACCTAGGAAGATAGATGTGTTGATGTGTAAGACAAGCCAATAACTTAGTGATGTATGTGTGCAGGCTGTGGCAGGAGATTTTTCTGTGCTTTTGCTATATTATGTTTCATATGTCTTTAAGCTGTTGGATGGATAGTTAAGCTAAACTCTTAGAAATAGTTCTTAGTCAATTCTTGTATGTAGTTCATTGAGTTCTCTTCAATTTCTGGCATATTCTTTTGGCCACATAGACTCTGATTCAGTTTGGAAAGCACTATACATACACACACATACACACAAACATAGACACACACATAAACATTGACACACTCACACACACACACACACACACACACACACACACAGGGGATTGTGAATATTGGGTAATACAAACCTTTGCGGTCCTGTGAGAGCTGACCACACCACTACTGGAGAACTGTTTTCTCAGTTGCCCCCCAAGTGGACACCCCGGGATAGAAGTCTGAGGCTGTGTTTTCAAACTGATATCAGAAATCTGTGTCCCACCTATTGCTCCCTAACTTCCCATCTGTCATGCCTGGGCAAGAGTGATTGATTTTCTGTGAAAGGTCATGTAAATGGAGTCATGTAGCATGTGGCCCTTTAAGACTGGCTTTTTAAAAACAGCATAATATTTTTGAAGCTCTATGTTGTAGCATGAATCAGTATTTTATTTTTATTTGTGAATACTTTGCTATATGAATATAATGTTTTATTTCATCTTATGTATTCATTGGTGGTAATTTTAATTTTTCCTGCTTTTTTGCTAATGTAAATAATACTGCTTTGGACATTTGCTCATAGTTTTCTGGGTGGACATATGAGTTCATTTCTTGTAGTTCCGTAGCTCAAAAGGGAGTTGTCAGGTCACTTCCATAAAATCCTGGAGAGGAGCTGTCAGACTGTTATCAAAGTGTTTGGATCTTTCATTGAGCCCAGAGCTTACAGATTCTGCTGCAATGGCTGGGCAGAAAGTCCCAAAGGTCTTCCTGCCTCTGCCTTCCCAGTGCTGGGGTTACAGGGGCTGCTGTGGGTGACTTTTATGTGAATGGTGGAGACCAGTCAGGTCCTTATGCTGATGTGGCAAACGTTTTACCAACTCACCATTCCCCAGTCTGCTAGCTGTTGAGGAGTTTTGTGACTATATTCACTAGACATGTCAGCGTGCACTTCCAGTTTTGTTCTTTTTTTTTGTATTATTTTAGAACCTAGTAATCAACACTGAACTCATAGAATGATTTTGGAAGTGTTTGTTTCTAGTCTATTTTTTTTTAAAGTCTTAAAATAAATGGTACCAATATTTAACTATTTGGTAAGATTCCTTAGTGAAGCCATCTAGTCTTGAGTTTTACCTTGCTGAGTGTTGTTGATCCAGTTTCTTTAGTGGATTTAGATCTGTTCCGATTGCTAATACCTTGAATAAAAATTTTAACTTAATTACACTAAAATTGCATTTAGAAGGAGGTGTTTAGTATACATTGTGGGGTGGCTAAATTATCCTAGTTAGCACATATATCATTATACATTCTGTATAATTATATAAGCAACATATATTTTTTCTTTTTTATTAATCATTTTCATTTCAAATGATATCACTCTTCCAGGTTTCCCCTCCACAACACCCCCATCCCATCCCTTCATCCCCCCTTTGCCTCTATGAGGGTGCTCCTCCACCCACTCCCACCTCACTGCCCTGGCATCCCCCTATGCTGGGGCATCAAGCCTCCACAGGACCAAGGGCCTCCCCTCCCACTGATGCCAGATAAGGCCATCCTCTGATACATATGTAGCTGGAGCCATGGATTCCTCAATAACATACATTTTTAAAAAAAGATTTATTTTATTTATTTAATGTATATGACTACACTGTTGCTCTCTTCAGGCACACCAACAGAGGGTATCTGATCCCATTACAGATGGTCGTGAGTCACCATGTGGTTGCTGGGAAATGAACTCAGGACCTCTGGAAGAGCAGTCAGTGCTCTTAATCTCTGAACCATCTCTCCAGCCCCATCAACATGCATTTGTGATGAAAACACTTAAAATTCTTCCTTTAGCATTTCTCAAGTATACAAAGACACCATTACTAACTGCGGTGTGTTGTGCAATACAATTTTTACACTTGTTCCTCTTGCTACCAAAGTTTCTATCTTTTGTTTTTTTTAAAAAGATCTATTTATTTCATGTATGTGCGTGTTTTAGTCAGGGTTTCTATTCCTGCACAAACATCATGACCAATTCACCTTACATTTCCTGATTGCAGTTCATCAATCACTAAAGGAAGTCAGGACTGGAACTCAAGCAGGTCAGGAAACAGGAGCTGATGCAGAGGCCATGGAGGGATGTTTCTTACTGGCTTGCTTCCCCTGGCTTGCTCAGCTTGCTTTCTTATAGAACCCAAGACCACCAGTCCAGAGATGGTACCACCTACAAGGGGCTAGTTCCTCCCCACTTGATCACTAATTGAGAAAATTCACCACAGCTGGATCTCATGGAGGCATTTTCTCAACTGAAGCTCCTTTCTCTGTGGTAACTCCAGCTTGTGTCAAGTTGATACAAAACCAGCCAGTACAGTCAGTATACTGTCACTGTCTTCAGACACACCAGAAGAGGGCATCAGATCCCATTACAGATGGTTCTGAGCCATCATGTGGTTGCTGGGAATTGAATAGTTTCTATCTTTTTGATAAAATTCTGATCTCTTCACTCCCAGTTCCTGAATACCAGTATTTCATTCTTTCCTATGATTTCCACTTTTTTAGACTTTCTGTCTAAGTGAGATTGTGTGATACTACTTCCTATGCTGGGCTTATTTTACTTCATGAAATGGCTTCTAACTAACAAGGTGTCCCTTTCCTTTTAAAGGCCAAATAGTATTCCATTGTATATATATGCTGTTTTATATATTTAGTTAGGGTTTTACTGCTGTGAACAGACACCATGACCAAGTCAACTCTTATAAGGATAACATTTAATTGGGGCTGGCTTACAGGTTCAGAGGTTCAGTTCATAATCATCAAGGCAGGAGCATGGCAGCATCCAGGCAGGCATGGTGCAGGAGGAGCTGAGAGTTCTACATCTTCGTCTGAAGGCTGCTAGCAGAATACTGACCTCCAGGCAGCTAGGATGAAGTCCTAAAGCCCACACCCACAGTGACACACCTACTCCAACAAGGCCACACCTCCTAATAGTGTCACTCCCTGGACTGAGCATATACAAACCATCACATATGCTATATTTTCTTCACCAAGGAATTGTTGGACACTTACTTTGATTACAGTATCTGCAAGAGTCCTTTAAACTTTGAATTGAAAGGCAAAAGAGCAGAACTAAATTCACTGAAAATAAAGTAAGCTTTCGAATGTCAACATCAATTGTAACTACAGCAATAGAGCCTGTGCGGTATTGATGGAGGTTAGATAGTACTCAGAAATATATCCACAAAAGTAAGTATACCTATTATTTTTAAAATAAAGAGAAGGAATTCAATGGAGAACAGATAACTTATTGTATGATATTGGGGAACTAGGCCATGGGGGAGGGTAAAGGAAAATGAAAATACTTAGAAAGCGAACCCAAGAGACCATCGACTTAAATATTTTTTTAAAACTATCAATTTTTATGGCTGTATGTGAGATCACTTTTATGTTTTAGGCTAGGCCCTGAGATTCTACACTTGAAATGCAGGATGATCGCATGCTCACTAAAAAGAACATTTCCTCTTCTGTCTTCTTTCCTTTCCTAAATAAACAGGATCCCAGTCATTTAGGCCAGCACTGCCATAAAAAAAAATGGGCTATTTCTTGAACTACAAAAGTCCCTTATTTCCTGAAAGCAGTTTTAGAGTATTTCCCCCTCTCTTGCCTAGTTTGCCAAGCCAAGTCCCTGTGTCAGAGCATGACAGCTCTGAGGAAGTGAAGGAAACTTCTTAGGATTCCCTGCAAGTATTTCTTCAACTTGTGAGCTAACCCTAGTAAGAGAAACCTCGAGGGATGTAGCCAGCAGAAAGCTAGGGCTAATGGGAGGGGCCATCTCCCCAGTAGGAATATGACAAATGCACTTTTAAAATGCCATTCTGGGATGGAGAAGGTGAAAATCTGGCTTACCTTCCCAAAGGTGTCAACAGTAAGCTCTTGATTGACAGCTCATTTCTTTCTAGAATTGTCTTTCCAGGCAGCCCAATTGACTTGTTAAAACCTTTCTCTGCATGTGAATATTTAATAGAAATGTATAGTAAGTTTATTTCAAAGCCCTCTAAACCTACCAATACAACCTTTGATACCTGGATCCTATTTGTAAAACTCAATACTTTCCCCTCTTTTTAAGGTTGGTGGACATTGAAAGCGAAATCATCAAATTCTCTGGCATCTACCTAGGAGTCGGTGTGGCTGTACTTATCCTAGGATACTTACAAGTTAGTAGTACCTCCATTCTACTTACAGACAGACAATCTGGCTTTGTAGACAACATGATGAAATACTCTGTATATAAAGGCTCTGAGAGAGCGGGGAAGGTTCAGACAGCTAAGCAGTCATTGTGCAGGAAAGCAGGGGATGTGGAGGGGGGGTGGGAAAAGCAAACGCGAGGGGTGGGGTTGGGTGGGGTGAGGGTGGGGAAGGGAGGGGTTGCGGCTAAGGAGCTGCCTGCCTGACCTCCCATATCTGCCCTGCTCTTGAAGTAGTTAGCATCTGTAGGCTGGAGCTGAGGCACATGGAGAGAACCAGACATTGAGAGATCAAAAGAGAGCAACACCTATTTTCCTAAAATTTTTTCTCTTTCTTTGCTGAAGTCTAACCAAGTGTCCTTCTAGTCCAAATTCTGTAATTTTGAATCTCAGGTTTTTTTTTTTTGTCTAAGGTGATAGAAATTTGATTAACTAAGAAAAAATATTCCACATTTTGTTATCTTCTGCAGAAAAAAGAGATGATTTCTACATTTCACTTATCCAATGAGCCCAGATAGCATTCATTCTAAAGAGAAACTGATCCATTTCTCTTATTCTGGCTTCCGTTTTCATGACGCCCAATCTTTTTTTTTCTTTAATTGGGGGAAATCTATCAGGAAATGAGATTCCCTGCTTGGCTCGTGATTTTTGGCTTAAATTGTCCCCTAATAATTTCTTTCTTTTTTTTTTAATTGGTTATTTTATTTATTTATATTTCAAATGTTATTCCCCCTTCTCAGCTTCCCTTCCACAAACCCCCATCCCCTCCTTCCTGCTTCTATGAGGGCGCCCCTCACCTGCCCACCCACTCCCTCCTCAGTGCCCTAGCATTCCATTACGCTGGGTCATCGAGCCTCCACAGGACCAAGGGGTTCCCCTCCCACTGATGCCCGACAAGGCCATCCTCTGCTACACATTCAGCTGGAGCCATGGGTCCCTCCATGTGTACTCTTTGGTTGGTGGTTCAGTCCCTGGGAGCTCTGGGGAGTCTGGTCGGTTGATATTGTTGTTCTTCCTATGGGGTTGCAAACCCCTTCAGCTCCTTCAGTCCTTGCCCTAACTCCTCCATTGGGGTTCCAGCACTCAGTCCAATGTTTGACTGTGTGCATCCGTATCTGAATTGGGGAAAGCCACTAGAAAGTCTCAGATACCAGGGACCCAAGAGGTTTCCAGGACCCGACAGGGAAGACACTAGCCGAATTACCCAACAAAGGGGAGATAGGACCTGTAGAGACCATATCCAGTGGATAGGCATGGCCCCCGGTTGAGGGATGGTGCTACCCACCCACCTCAAAAATAATAATTCAGAATTCCTCCTGTCAGAAGGAAATGCAGGGACAAAGAGTGGAGCAGAGACTGAAGGAAAGGCCATCCAGAGACTGCCCCACCTAGGGATCCATCTCATCTGCAGACACCAAACCCAGTGTGACTATTGTTGATGCCAAGAAGCGCTTGCTGACAGGAGCCTGGGAGAGCTGTCCCCTGAGAGGCTCTGCCAGAGCCCGACCAAATCATCTCTTGAACACTGTGCATGGATGCCTAGATACACAGAAGGAGGAAGCCGAGAAGGGTTATGCAAAGCAGATGAATGTGGAGCATCCATTTCCTAGTGTGGGCGCTGTGAACCTGTTTCACTTGATGGAGATAGCGAACCCCAATAGGTCAAATCCAGAGAAGGTGACCTGTCCTCCTGCCAGAACTGAAGTTAATGCTGGATCCTTGCCACCCCCACAAATGTCAACTTACCTCCCTATTAGCAGGGATGTCGGAGCTCATACCCTAGTCCCCGAAAGAGGCACCTTGTCAATGGCTTCCTTCTTTTCAGCTAGTCCCAATCACAGCCACGAGAAGTGTGATTTTTTTTTTTTTGAAATAGGAGAAAGTATAGACAAATCTGCTTAGCCTGTTCAGTGCTACCGTGCTAAACATACCTTTGGCTGTTTCCAGATAAGGTTGTGGATAATCACTGGGGCTCGTCAGATAAGGAGAATGAGAAAAATTTACTTTCGGAGAATAATGAGAATGGAAATCGGATGGTTTGACTGCACTTCTGTGGGAGAGCTGAATTCAAGATTCTCTGAGTAAGTAGCACATGCAACTAGGTTATAATGTATCACTTAGATTAAAAAAAAGTCCTCATGGTTATAAGTTAAGTAACAATTTGATAACATTTTCAGTTTCACTTTGATTGGCTCTGTCTCATAGATTGTCAAGCATGGCTGCCCATGGCTGTCCAGTAGCTGTGGGAGGTAGAGGCGGGATGATCAGATGTTCAAGGCCAGTGTTGATTCTACAGGGTATTCAAGGCCAGACTGGGTCACATGACTCCTTCATTTTATAAATAAAATAAATTAGACTTTCGTAGGCATAGCATTTTCATAGATGTTAGCTTATACTATAGTTACTAAAAAAAGACAGGGTATTACAATTTTGTGTATAGACCATTGGTCCGAATGTTAGATGTTAATTACTACAGGAGAGGGTTTAGATATATGATGTTATTTGACATATGGTGAATCTGAGAGATGGATGAGTCAACCTACACACACATGGAAAAATGCTCTTAGAAGTCATTCTTTTGCTATGTCTATGGAGGTATAGAAAGAAACCCCCCAGACAAATTCTAAAAGTAGCTTGAGAAGGTTAAAAATAAAATAAAACAAGCAAACAAAAAATAAGCAAACAACATATTTAAAGATAGCTTAAAGTAGTTGGACCCTCCTGAATTGAATTTGAAGCCCTGCAAAAGTCAGTAAGTATATTGTGAAGTATATGAGGGAGGCAAGCCTGAGGAAGGCTTGGTAACTTGAGACTCAGTTAGGTTTGGGATATACACACCCTCCCTCCCTCCCTCTTACAACAATGTACTTGGCAGCCTAACTCCTTTGCTTTCAGGAAACACACACACACACACACACACACACACACACACACACACACACACACACACACCTCTACCTCTGAACAGTACTCCTAGCAACCCTGGACTCCCTCCTGTATTGATTATACTTACAGATCTCTGTACAATGGATAAGTTTCTCCTACTTTAACAACCATCATATTTGGACAGTTTCTACTGAAAATCTATCTGTGTATAAAGAATAGAAGGGCCTGAGGTGCTTTTGAGAACCTGCTCAGTGAATCAAAACTGTGTCCTTGGGTAAACTTTAGGGAAGGTCCTCTATCTACCATCTTATGCTTATGAATAACTGGGCATGCATATGATAAAAGTCAAATGCATTATAGAAAGAGACATGTCTAGTGGGAAAGAAGAAAAAGTGCCAAAATCCATCAATAAAAATACCATCCAAACTATTCCTCCTTAGTAACCAGCCCCTCTTTTCTTTAGAGTGCACAAAAAAACAGATCTCAGGCCATGTGACGTGGGGCCCTTGAGTACTATGTGGCCTATACAGTCTATACTTTGTGCTATTACTTCAGTCTGAATAAAGCTATCTTGTTTCTTTTGTAATTCTATGTGAACCATTATTTTTAGTTCTTTTAACAAGAGGCCAAGAACCCGTGCAGATACCATCTACCAGTAATGTCAGAGTGGAAGTTTGGGCATCTAGAGCCCAGCACTTGCTTTCCCTCCACTCTCTGTGACCATCAACAGATGTTTAACCTCAATAGAATACAATGGTTAACCTCTGGGTGATGTCTTGAGTTCCTTCTTGCTATTAAATACCTACCTATTTGCTCCATCCAGACAAGAAATAAGGGAATGCTCTCAGGTTTATGAGTTTAATGCAATTATATTCAACCAATATTCCACAATACTTTCCATCCCTGTTCTGGAGCCCTGGAGTACCTTGAATCCTGCTAGGAGGCATAAAATTAGCAAGCAAAGAAGTGATCCAAAGTAACACATATTCGTGCTCATTACCCTAGGTACTGTTTTACGTGTTTGCATGTAATTACTGAACTCTAAGGCAGGTTCTGCTATTATCATCTTTTTTTATAGATGAGGAATCTGATACCCAGAAACTTGAATAATTTTCCCAAGAAGAGCTTGTATTCAAATTCAGAGTATGGTCCTAGAGTCTGTGTTCTTAGCCACCAGGTCCCTACTGCCTATAAATAGGATAAAATAGAATATGATACATATAGATAGATAGACAGACAAACTAACACACACACACATACAGAGAGAGAGAGAGAGAGAGAGAGAGAGAGAGAGATCAGACAGATACAGAGAAAGATATATAAGATACATAGATAGACAGGTAGACAGACAGACAAACACATACAGGTTAATTTCTTTGCTGTGGATATATAAGGAAATGATATAAGTTTTTCCTGGGAATGATCCAGGGGTTTGGAAGTTGAGTTAAGACACACACAGCTGACTCTAAGGATTGCATCTTCCCAAGGTGTGAGAAGTTCTGGAAGGTGTGAGACGGAGTCCTCACTTCTCATTAAGAGTGACAGCAGAACAGAAGCATATGAGAAAGAAAATGAACTGACAGAATTCAGTTGTACTGATCTACACCTCTCTTATTTCTAGTGATATTAATAAAATCAATGAAGCCATTGCCGACCAGTTGGCCCTTTTCCTCCAGCGCCTGTCGACAGCTATATCTGGGTTCCTTCTAGGGTTCTACAATGGTTGGAAATTAACCTTGGTGATTCTCACTGTCAGCCCTCTCATTGGGATTGGGGCAGCCATCATAAGTCTGGTAAGAATGCTTAGTTTTGTTTGTTTTGTTTTTTTTTTTTAAACTTTGCTTCATGGGAAGATGTACATTTACACCCACAAAAAAGCCAAAGCATGATACTTGGATGCCTTCACCAAGTGTAGTCAATGTGATTATCATTGTATTGATTTCTAATGTTTGATTGCTCCTCAGTTTTAAATAATGCTCCATAGCATGTGAGTTAACATTGTTTTAGTAAGGTAAATGTTATTTGGCGGACAGCAGTCTACTGCATGTATTCAGGATCTTCTATTTTGCCGGGTACTTTATAAAGGGATATCACACTATCTCTAATTCTTACAAAGAAGGAACGTGCTAACATCAATAAGACTCAATAAATGGAGCTCAGAGAAGCAAAAGCTGCTACCCAGCAGTTCAAGGGAGCCTGAGGCCTAGTCCCCGCCCACTCTCCAGCAGACCCTTTGTTCCCCATGCTCTCCTGCTCAAAAAGGCACAAATTCAGTCAGACCAGCAATCAGTACTCCAAAAAGGTTTCTTCCTTTGCAGCTGTGTCTCCAGTCCATCTGGCCAGTTTCCCGATCAGATCTGCAGATTCAGTCAGAGTGTCATCTCTGTTAGTATCTGTCCATTACCTCAGTTACTCAGGCCAGGCCCAAGTGTAGGAATAGGTGTTTTAGGATCACTGCAGTGAAATGTTTCCCTTGGTTGCAGAAAGTATCATTTTTTTTTTGTCTTTAGAACATATTTTTTAAATAAAAATAAAAATAAAAATCTTACCATTCCAGTTCATGGGCATGAGGCTGGCTGAAGGGTTACTACAAACAGAATGCAAAGGGAACATAGGAGCAATACTTGGTTATCACTGAACAGCAGCTAATAATCACCACGATGATGGTTTCCAGTAACATATCCACGCGGCCACTGATTATCACACTTACTTCCCGGACAATACAGGAAGGGGCTAAGAGTAACAGCAGGGAGGAGCTCCTGTCACAAAGCCACCTGGCCTGGCTGCTAACAAGCATGTGTCACTGAAAATCAGCAGCACATTTACTCCTTCAGAACCTTAGCACTATTGTCTTTAATACCGGGGTAACAGCCTAAATTATGGGGTAACTTGGGGGTGGCGTCCGTGTTCTACACTAAGTACAGCATCTGGCACAAAAATCTATGGTTAAAGAGATATTTTAGTACTTTTTTAAAATCCACAAGATGGCGCAAGCTTTCCTAGAGACCGCCGTCCTGCCTTGCTCCAGAGAACCTCACATTCCACTGGAGACCCTGAAGGGCTCTGCAAAATATTGTTCAGCTTTTATTTTTCTTTCTATAGTCACCTTAATTCTTTCTTCAAACTTGCAATCAGTGAATACACGTATACTCAGGGGTCCCTGCGATAAATTGATCCAGCTATGCTCATGGGTCACCGCTGTGTTTTTCACACTACGCGGATGGAGCAATTGTCTAAACTTGGATTCAGCCAGACTTTACAGGACGGTTCCTTGTGTCACCAGAGGGCCTAAGATTCTAGCTTCTTTATTTGGAATGTTGTAGGTCTGCACTTAACTCCCTTCCCATTCGTGGCTATGCGTGGCTGTCCCTGTAAATGATACCAGCAACTTCGTTGCATGTAAATCAAAGATAGGACACACACACACACACACACACACACACACAGAGTGAGGAGCAACATATGACACAGTAACAGTAGCTGTGGGTTTTGTATGGTTTTGTCACATCTTCTTTAGTACGAGAAACATGAATAATTATCAAATACTACAAAATATATGTTTCTTAAACTCTCAATGCGTTCTGCTCTTTGTTTTTTGTTTTGTGTTTCAAGACAGGGTTTCTCTGTGTAGCCCTAGCTGTCCTGAAACTCACTCTGTAGAGCAGGATGGCCTCCAAATCACTGAGATCCATCGGCCTCTGCCTCCCAAGTGCTGGGATTAAAGGCGTGCGCCACCACCGCCCGGCCAGGATGGCCTCCAAATCACTGAGATCCATCGGCCTCTGCCTCACAAGTGCTGGGATTAAAGGTGTAAGCCATCATCACCTGGCCCAATGTGTCCTATTATTAAGTAATGTGGTCCTCTAATAAAGGCAATATCAATCATCATTCTTTAATATTCTTACTACTGTGCAAAAATGTGTATGTTTCAGGAATAAATTAGATAGAGGAGGGCTAAAAGCTGTAATGCCACCCATCAAACTTGAACATGAATCGCAGTGTTGGGGGAAAACAGCTTTTTAATTTACAGATTTTATAAAATTTAGACTAAATAAATAATAAATATATTGTTGAAGCTATTTTCTTTTTTATTGAATATATTCTTCATTTACATTTCAAATGTTATACCCTTTCTCAGTTTCCCCCCTCCCAGAAAATCCCCAATCCATCCTCCTTCCCATCTCCAAGAAGATACTCTTCTGCCCAACTTACTCCCACCTACAATTTGTAAACTAATATTTTGCTAGTTACAGTTCTGCTAAAGGTCTAGAAAAAAATAAACCCTGTTAGAATATACACTCTTATCATCTGAGTACTATTTGTGTCTTAGATTTCTGAGTTAAGTGTGTTTCCACAATATTAACTTCCTCCCTTCTTTCTTATTGTTGTTGGTTGGTTGGTTGGTTTTGCTTCTGACAGGTTCTCATCTATCTCAGACTGGCTATGCTCTCATGTAGCTGGAGTTAACCCTGAATCCCTGTTTCTCTTGCACGTGCTGTCATTGTAGGTATATGTCACCATGTCCAGCTACTTTTGACTAGAACTCAGTCCAAACCCAGTTTTAGAAAGGTGACTTTTGAAAAATTACTGAACACAGTTGCCTTTTTTTCTTTTGTAAAAATTAAAAATGTAGTAAACCCCTTAGGTTTGAGTCAAAATATTTACCTGATGCCTTCTCCTTTGGAATTCCCTTTGCAATGCTGTGTCTGTGTGTCCTGGTCCTTGCTCTCAGTCTCTACTCTAACCAACCACATGCCTACATAGACCTCGAGTTCTTTTCTCTGACATTTGTAAATTCTGCAATGTTTTTTTTCCAATAGTGAAGGGATGATATATCATAGTTTGACTTAGGGACCCCATTAACACAACAGCTGAAACATTAGTATTGCCAGATTTGAAGGTACTTAACTCTGTGAGAACATTTTCATTGAGATAGACTTTAATCTCATTTTAACATTCCCAAATCACCCATGGATAATGTTCAACACAAGCTGATCTTGAACCAGTTTCCTCTCTCTTTTCTTACAATGAAACACCTAGTGTTTTGTTAAAGCATGCCACCTGTTCATTTTGTTAAATGAATCACTGACTGACAGACCAACTTCTCTTTTATTCCTTTGGATTTTAGAGTGTGTCCAAGTTCACTGAGTTTGAGTTGAGAGCTTATGCCAAAGCCGGGTCTATTGCTGATGAAGTCCTTTCATCTATCCGAACAGTGGCTGCTTTTGGTGGTGAGATTAAAGAGGTTGAAAGGTCGGTTATTTTGAATGCCTGTTGCTTTCCTTAATTTCATGAATCAATACAGTTCCCTGGCTTTTTTTTTTTTCATTTTGCACAATGTGGCAGATCAACTATGATTTAGAACAACAGGAGGGGGGCATTCGTTCAAGAGGTGTTGATGGGAAGAGTGTTACAAAAGATCTAAAGCTACATTTTGATGTGTCAGTTTCCTTTGTGGATCTTACTATATAGAGCAGTGTAGTCTTGAGCTCATGGTCTCCTGCCTCCGTCACCTAAGTACTGGAATGAAAGGTATGAGCTACCATGCTCAGTACATATGCTTTTGGAGATGACTTTTAGAGAGCTGAATAGGCAAGAAACTTCTTTCAAACGCTGATGATATAAAAGAGTATATATTCTATACCTCACGTCAACCTTCAGCAGCATTTTCTGCCGTTAAAGACAATCTACTGCATCTAGTAAGCATGTCTACATGATTAAAAGACAATGGACTACACTGACAGCACACAAATGCAACAGACAAGAAAGACTCAGCAAAAGTAAACAAATGATACTACATCACATTTAAAAGCTCCCAGGCACAACAGAAAAGACAGCCATCAGAAAGGGAGAAGCTATACGCAAAAACTATGCATCTGACAAGGGATTGCTATAGAGAATATGCAAGGAACTTTTTAAAAGCCCACTAGTAAGATAATGATTAACCCAACTTGAAAATGAACAATAGGGTTAAGTAGACAGTTTGCAAAAGAAGACACACAAATATTCAAGTCTATTAAAACAGCTTCATCGCGGTGACTAGTCACCCGGGAAATGCAACTTAAAACCAGCATGTAATACTAACTCACCCTAGTAAGAATAAAGGTTGGCAAAATAGTTAACATATCCAATGAGGATACAGAGGAACCCTTTCATACTATTGGTAGGAACCCTTGCACACTATTGGTAGACATGCAAATGAGTAGATCTATTATGTAAAACAGCAAAGAAGTTCCTCAACAAATTAAGTAAGAACAATCATGTGATTCCATAATCCCACTCCTGGAGACATACCCAAAGGAAATGAAAGCAGTCTGTGTAATAGGCATCTGCACCTTTGAGTCTGCTGTAGTGCTGTTCATAAGAGCTAAGGAATAGAGATGACATTAGCATCTATTAATTGATCAGTAGATTAGAATGCAATACCATTTGATCATAAAAGGAACAAAATTTCGTTATTTGTAACCATGTGAATAGTCGGGTGAATAAGGCAGGTGTAGGAAGAGCTACACAATTGCACTTCTATATGAGGAATCTACAAATGTCAATAACAGATGTTAAGAGTAGAATAATGGCTGCTGGAGACTGCACAGAGCAGCAGGAAGAGATGGGCAAAGAAAAGGTAACCAAAGGATATGAAGTTATGGTCACTCAGGAGAAAGTTCTGATGCGCTAATACACAGTACAACTATAGGTAGCAATGTGCTGCACATTTCAAAATTCAAGGAAGGATTTAAAAGTTTGTCTTTTGTTTTCTGTTTTTTTCACTAGGTAGCCCAGGCTGACTTTGACTTGCTATGTAGCCAAAGCTGTCCCTAAACTTGGAATCTTCCCACCTCTGACTCCCTAGGTCTAGAATTACTGGTTTACTCCCATACCCAGTTGATGATTGAGACTATCTATCTATCATCTCTCTCTCTCTCTCTCTCTCTCTCTATCTTCTATCTATCATCTATCTATCCTAATTTAAACATTATTCTATGTGTACATGCATCAAAGCATCACATTTTATTCTATCACTATATATATATATATGATATTTTGTTTTTATGTATTAGTAAAAAAGGTTAATTTAATTTTAATTTACAGTTTCAAAGACTAATGGAACCTGACTCATGTCTGTCATCCCAGCACAAAGGAAACTGAGGCATCATTTAAAATTGGTTGTTCATCTATTGTGGCAAAAAAGGAAAGAAAGAAAGAAAAAGGAAAGGAAGGAAAGAAGGAAGGATAGCATGATCCAAATGCAATTCCATTTTTTCATTTTTAAATTATATTTTACTTATTTTATGAGAAAGAAAGGAGGGTTATGTGCTCAGAATAGGAGCGTGAAGATCAGATGACAGCTTGCAGGAATCAGATCTCCTCTTCTACTCTGAGTCCTGGAGGTCAAACTTGAGTGCTTGGACTTGGTGCCTTTACTCACTGGGTCATCTTTACAGCTCTATAACATCTCTTTAATTGAACATTTTTAATTGAACATTTAATTGAATTATGAAGCTATTGTCCTGTTAAATGCCCTTAATAACTTTTACAATTTTTCATTTAAGCAAACAAAATTTAACACCAGTAAATTATGATAAATCATTATAGAGACTAATTTTTAATAAAAGTAAAAACAATTTGCAAAAATTATACAGTTGCCAAAAATTTGATTTTATATCAGGGCAGTGGTGGTGCACACCTTTAATCCCAGTACTTGGGAGACAGAGGCAGGCAAGTCTCATGAGTTTGAGACCAGTCTTGTCTATACAGCAAGTTCCAGGACATCCAAGGTTACACAGAGAAACCCTGTTTTGGATAAAAGAAAGAAAGGAAGGAAGGAAGGAAGGGAGGGAGGAAGGAAGGAAGGAAGGGAGGGAGGAAGAAAGGAAGAGAAAGAAAGAGAACGAAAGAAAGAAAGGAAAAGAAAGAAAGAAAAATGCATTTATTCTTGTAATTTAATTAATATTTTTTGAGCTGTTTGGTTTTAGTTGGTTTGTTGGTTGGTTGGTTGGTTGGTTGGTTGGTTGGTTGGTTTTGACACACAATCTCACTACGTGGTCTTCACTGGCCTGGAATTCACCATGCTGACTAGTTTAATCTGTTGGTTTGGGGATAATTGCCTTACTTTCTGATGGAAAACATGATATATCTTCCAAGGGAACCTTTTCAACACAATTTTTAATAGCCCCCAAACAAAGGCATTTGTTAAAAAAAATGTTTTCTCTTGGGACCAAAGTTACAACCAACTTCAGAAGCCTTGTTTGGAGGGTTGACTATAATCACTAAACGATATTCCTCATCATGAATGCAGACACAGGCACAGACACAGACAGACAGGCAGACAGACACACAGACATATCCACAGGCATGCTCTCTCTGTCTCTCTATCTGCCTCTGCCTCTCTCTCTCTCTCTCTCTCTCTCTCTCTCTCTCTCTCTCTCTCTCTCTCTCTCTCTCACACACACACACACACACACACACAGACATACACTTACACTCTCACACACTTACACCAACATTTTAAATGTTATGCCTTGAGCTGCTCAGGCTGGCATTGAGCCAACCCTTTTCTGTTTACAGGTATGAGAAAAATCTTGTGTTTGCACAGCGCTGGGGAACTTGGAAAGGAATGGTGATGGGCTTCTTCACTGGGTACATGTGGTGTCTCATTTTCTTCTGTTATGCACTGGCCTTCTGGTACGGCTCCACACTTGTCCTGGATTATGAAGAGTACACACCAGGGACACTGATCCAGGTACTTTGCTCTTGTTTCCTATATATAGTCTTTCTTGCTAGCTTGTCAGAAAAGTCATCATAGTAGCCCTGAGGATTAATCCCTTTAATGTCTTAAGCAAGAAAGCCTCAGTAGTTTGCTGAAGTCCATCTGCAGGGCCAACAATATTAGGACACTTTAGTGAAGAGAAGTTGAACCTGTGGGCTGATGAGACCAGCAAGTTAATGATTTCCAATTAACTAAAGATTTTACAGCTGTACAGTAATGATCCTTCAGCTGATCCCAGAAGAAATTATACCATGAAAATGGGAAGTCATTGACCTCTCAGCTAAAGATGAACAGGTCATAAAAGCAAAGCTAGTAATAGTGCAAGATATGTAACATCTTCAACTGAGTAAGTGATACAAGCATATTTCACAACTCATTTGTGGGATGTTATGACACCACAGACATTATAGCTACTTTAATTTGCAGTGTTTAGTTATTCACTCCACAAGCATTTACCCAGCATTTGCTATGTGTCAGATCTATCCAAAGCCCAGTGAACCACCACCACCAACAATAACCAACATTTTTCATTTGCTATGGTGCTGGTAGTCACTTCCTAGAGGATTTTTTTAAATAAAATAAGATAAAATGTTGCAGCTGAATATTCTTGATAGAACAGGCACCAGCTTTAACAATGAAAAGTACCAGGAGATCATTCCATGA
Source organism: Tokudaia tokunoshimensis (assembly GCA_036184795.1). Classification (NCBI taxonomy): domain Eukaryota; kingdom Metazoa; phylum Chordata; class Mammalia; order Rodentia; family Muridae; genus Tokudaia; species Tokudaia tokunoshimensis. The sequence goes on along the minus strand of BTHU01000004.1, from coordinate 43,473,019 downwards.
AAGTTTATCATTCACTCTTATTACACATTATTTAATAAAATCCACTGTTTATTACAAACACAGCTCTAGGGGAACCAGGAGAGCTTGTGCATTGTCAGTAGGAATGATCACCTAATACACGTCATTCTGAGCAAGATAAGGAAGCAACAGGATGGTTTTAAGTCTTCTTTCCCTTTGATGGATAGACAGCTGGCATGGCTTTGAACTTTGTCTAAAAATACTAAATGTGATAATGAATGTTCAGGTGTTATGTAGATTTTGAAAGATAGTATGGAAAGTGTTAATGATATCATGACCTACCAATTGTCTCTGCAACTTAGATCTAATTTTGCATATCAGAAAAGTTAAAGTATTGTAGTTCTGAGATCTGATTATGAAGTTCTTTCTTCTTATTGATCTAATTGCTTCTAAAAGCCTTAGACATTGGCGCAGGTGAGAAAGCTCTTTCTGCTAAGCACAATGAGCTGAGTTTGATTCCCAAGACTCAAAAGGGAGGAGGTAACTGATTCAGACAGGTCCTCCTTTCACCTTCACCCCTGCAGTGCGGCACACAAGCAGCCCCTAATAAACAAACAAACAAAAAAAAATGTAATGAAGATAATTACCCATCAAAGGTATCAGTAGCTGAAGTTAGCTTTGGCTGTTCACTTTGTAGAAATGCTTTCATTGAGCAAAATTGTTCTTTTATTCTGTGCCTATGAGAATAAAGATTTCATAGAAATAAAGTTCAGAGGAGAAATGAATTGGTAAAATCGAAAGTTAAATGATACACAATTCCAACAGAAAGCTCTGAGTAAAAGTTCCTGTGTGTCATAGTTTCGACTGTCAACTGTATGTACATGGAAAAGGATCCTCAATTGAGAAATTACCTTCATCAGTTTGGCCTGTGGGCGTGTGTGTAAGGCATGGTTTTGATCCATGGTTTTGGTTACTAATTGACATCAGAGGGCACAGCCCACTGTGGGTGGTGCCATCCTTAGACAAATGGTCCTGGGCTGTAGAGGAAAGCAAGCTAAGTAAGTCTAGGGAACAAGCCAATGGAGAACAAGCAGTTCCTCTGTGGTATCTGCTTCACTTCTTTAGGTTCCTGTCTCAGCTTTCCTCAATAATAGACTGTGACTTATAAGCTGAGCAAACTCTTTCCTTTTCAGATTGTTTTAGGTCATGGTGTTTGTTACAACAACAAGAAATCACACTAGAACACCTTAGTAACTGTCTTAGTTACTTTTCTATTGCCATGAAGTGGCAGCATGACTAAGGCCACTTATAGAAGACAGAGTTTATTGCAGGATTTCAGTTTCAAAGACTGAGTCCATGACTGTCATGGTAGGGAGCATGACAGAAGGCAGGCACAAGAGCAGTAGCTAAATAATTGCATCTTGTTCTTCAAGCATGAGAAAGAGAGAGAGAGAGAGAGAGAGAGAGAGAGAGAGAGAACATTAAGAAATGGCATGGTCTTTTGAAACCTCAAAGACAACTCCCAGTGACACACCTCCTCCAATAAGAGCACACCTTCTAATCCTTCCTAAACAGTTCCACGAATGTTGGCAGCGTTCACTATATGAGCCTATCAGACTCATTTTCATTCAAACACCATAGCACCTAGATTCTAGTTTTATGGTTCTCATTTTTAAGTTTCCTGGGGATTCAACCATGAGACCACCTATCATGTATGTTCAGTCTGCCACCCACATGTTATTAGTAGCCAAAGAAAGCTATGAACACGGGCCAACAAAATTTCTAAACTTACTTAAAATATTGAGATTTTGAGAGGCACTTCTTTGTTTTGTAACTTGATCATATAGACTTTGAAATTGGCAACATTGGTTGAACATACCTGCTAGGTCTTCCATGAGGAGTTTGTCATTTCATGGTTTTTAAAGTTCTTACCATGCATGTGTAGACATAGCATACTGTGCTTCTCTAATGTTTTAATCATCAATTATAATCCTCTTATTCTCAACTTCTTGCTATAATGCTCTGCTTACACCTTGCCTGGATAAGTACTGCTTCTTTGTTAAGACTCTCTTTAGTGATAGTCTCCTCCCCCCCGACGTGTGTGTGTATGTGTGTGTGTGTGTGTGTGTGTTCTTGGTTATATTTCTACACAGCAATTATGAACGCTGAGTACTCTTGAGTTTCTTGAGTTCAATGTTTTAAGCCACTAAACTAATTAACAATCAACTTAATCTAGCACATTTTGTGGTGCACAAAATTATCATGACTGCATTGGGTGTAAATGAGAAGCAGCTCACATGTAATTAGTATCACTTGTGTACAGATAAAAACTTGCTTTCTGGTCTATTAGGGAATGATAAAGAGGAACTGAATGAGGGGGAAATCTTGGGTTTTTATTTACATTTCAGGTTTCAATAATAAAGAATAATGGCAGTAATAAAAAGCAATATTCCCTTGGTGCATATAAGGCATCAGGCTCTGAGTGAGGTGTTTAATGTAATTACCATAAATAATATGCATTACTTAATTCTGTGATTAGTGCCATGATTCTACTACTACAAAAATGAAAGGCAGTCATGAGGTTAATAGTGTGCTAGGAGGCATCAAGTATGACTTGAGCTCAGGTCTCAGTGACTTAGGACTGTCCCATTAGCCAGCTTTCCTGCCTCTAGATCTAAGTGGTAAGAGATACAAATCATAACTCCCTAGAAGGGCATGCATTAGTTTCTTCTTACCTTCCTGTGCACAGGGATATAGCTATGGTATTTCTGGTGAGAATGTCTTGCCTGGGATGTGTGCCATCTACTGCAATCATTTTGGACATGAGTCTGTCTTCTCTCACTCCTACCTTCTCTAAGAACCTTAATAGAGAAAATTGCTTGAGGCAATAGCTTTTATATAAAGCCAGGCTAAGCCAAGATTTGACCCCCTGGTCTTCAACTGAAGACTCTAATGACTCAGTAAAAGAGTCACTGGTGCAAATATGTTCCTTATCCATTTTTTTTCATAAATACACTTTCATTGGGACATAGCCATGGTCATTTACTTATACATTGCTATACTTGCTTATATACCATGTGGTCTGTGTACACATGGTTTCAGAACCCATATGGCCTGAACTATTTACTAGTGGGCTTTTATAGAATGTGTTTGCTGGGCTCAGATCTAGGGCGCAGGAAGGCTTGCTTTGCTGAGGTAGGGGGTCACTGGAGAGAGTAGTCTTAAAAAAACTTAGCCAAGAACTGTTATTATCTGACTGTTTGCAGTGATCACTCTGTTCTTCCACTCTGTAGAAGGGAAAAGGGGTATTTTGAAGTATAACTATGGAGAAATGCTTTACAAAGAAAAAAAAGAATCTATATATTTCTGAAAAGCCTTTAAATTACTTAACTTTAGAAATATTTCTGAGAAATCTTAAGAATTTATAAGGACACTCCAAATGGTAAATGCCATTATTGACAAACTGGCAAAAATGTATGCAAACTATGGGTTGTTTTTTTGTTTTATGATTTCTTTTTCAGATTTTCCTCTGTGTCATAATAGCAGCTATGAATATTGGCCATGCATTTTCTTCCTTGGAAATCTTCTCTACTGGGTGTTCAGCAGCTATCAGTATTTTTCAAACAATAGACAGGGTACGTAAAAGTCAAAAGAAGTAGTTAATGGGGTATATGCTTGGATGGGTCCCAATAGCTGGGACGCTTTATGTCCCTGCTGTCATACTTACATTGGGAGATTCCCATAAAGAAGGAAACAGTTTCTTTGAGACAGGGTCTCACCATGTTGTCCCGGCTAGTCTGGTACTCGCTACCTAGACCTGACCCAGAGATCCACTTGCCTCTGACGTGTGTGTGTGTGTGTGTGTGTGTGTGTGTGTGTGTGTGTCTGTGTGGGGATTAAAGGCACACACAGCAAGAAATAAACATTCAAGATAACATCAGACAGTACTAAATCCAATATAAGAGATAAAATAGGACAACATGTTATAACTGGCTAGTGGGAGGAGTCTTTAATGGGGGACATGGGAAGTAAGAACAAAAAAAGGAATTCCTGGTTGAGAAACATCTAGGTTGGGAAAGAGCTTAGTGAACTCAAGGAGTTAAGAAAGTCCAATGGGAATGAACAAAGTCATCGAGGGTAAAGGTTGGAGGAATGGGAAAAGCTGTATGATCATGCCTGGGAGCCTGGGCGCTCTTCTGGCCAGAAGTCTCTTTAAATCTACAAAGGACCTTGGTATCCCTGGGTGGATTTTGTTCGTTAATTTATGGACATACATTGGAAATTCTGTCAGGTAGTCACAGACCAAGAACAGAGGCATGGGTCCCCTGAACTATGGGTGGGTTTTGTTGTTGTTATTTTTTGGTTTTGTTTGTTTGTTGGCTACAATGAGATTGTTAACTATGTGAGGAAACTGTGTTGTCAGTTCCACGACCTGGAATATGTTGATATTTTCCCTTTGAAAGAGATTTGTTTTATTTTTTTTTATTGTGTGTTTGTATATGTGTCTGTCTGTGTATGTGAGTGCAAGTCAGAAATGTTAGACTCTGTGAGCCTCCCATTGTGGGAGCTGGGGACTGAATTTGGGTCCTCCGAAGAGCAAGTAATGACTGAGCCATCTCTCCAGTTCTTAGATCTTTTCTTTTCTCTTTTAAAATTATTTATTTATTTTATGTATATGACTACACTGTAGCTGTCTTCAGACACTCCAGAGAGGGCATCAGATCTCATTACAGATGGTTGTGAGCCACCATGTGATTGCTGGGAATTGAACTCAGGACCTCTGGAAGAGCAGTCAGTGTTCTTAACCACTGAGTCATCTCTCTGAACCCCTTTGACCTTTACTAATGTTACCTTCTTCTTAGGACTGCCACACTCTCAAATCAGGTGATGCCTGCAAAGCTTCCATAAAAACAACTGAGAATTAAAGCATTTACATTTTATTTTATTATCCTTATTAAACACTTGTGAAAAAGAAAATAGACTCCAATGTATCCTCTGATGGGGCTATGGTCATGAATTCCTGTTATTAGTGTGGACGATGGACAAAGTTAAACCTGGAGTGTCCAAAGAGGCAGAGGTGGCCCTCTTCCTCATCTGGTTAGTCAGAATGGTTGTTTTAGGACAGTCTCATTAGTAACAGCAGAGTGAGGTCAGGGTACAGTTGGAAGTTGGTGATATGGGACATTTTGTGGACACTTCATTTTACTCGTCATCTGCATTGCCTGCTAAATGTATAGTGCCACTAACCCCAGCCTAGCTGGCCAGCTATATTACCTTGGGCAGGAAACACTCTTAGAGGTTCCTCCCTGTCTAACTGGAACATAGCAACAATGTAAATGCAAAAGATGCATTAAAACACTTTGTGCTTTGCCTCCCATCATCTCAATAATATATATAATATCAGCAATCTATAAGCTTATGGTAATAATGTCACAAATAATAGTAATTAAATAAAAAAACCTCCCTGCTATTGTATCAAAGTACATTCAATAATAATATATAGTAATATAATAATAACCCAGCAACCTCAACAGTAAGTAGTAACTGGTATCACTCTTGTAAATATAAAATATTGAAGCGATTTATCTTTATACATCTCTGCAATATTTTGCCCAGAAAGGTTATGCTTTAAAATTTTTTTATTAAATTTATTCATTTTACTTTTTTGTGTATTTTACCTGCGTGTATGTATGTGTACTACATGTATCCTTGGTGCCTGTGGAAGTCAAAAGAGAAAGAGAATATCAGAAGCCTTGGCAACAAAATTATGGATGATTGTGAACCAACTTTCATGGGGGAACTGGGAATTGAACCCAGGTCCTCTGCAGGAGCAGCAAGTGCTTCTAACTACTGAGCTATCTCTCCAGCCCCAGTTTTATTTTGTGGCTTAACTAATATCAAGATGGATACAATATGCACATGGCATGCATTGTCACAAGTACAATATCTCTGTATTGCACTCCAGCAACCTGTCATCGACTGCATGTCAGGAGATGGCTACAAGCTAGACCGAATCAGGGGTGAAATTGAATTCCACAATGTGACCTTCCATTATCCTTCTCGTCCAGAAGTGACGGTGAGTGTCTACCTTTGGCCTGATGCTTTTTACCCTTGAGTAGCTCATCTCCATACCCACACACTGTTTTCTAAGTGCTCACTCAGTTTTCTGGAACAGAGGACAGGAACGTGTTTCTCTGGAATTGTCCTTTGGTACTGTGCCAACTTAGGGACACGGTGCATTTCTTTGTGATGATTATAATGCGCAAATCTCTCTGGGTGGAACTCGGTCTGGCATGAGGCTTGGGCTGAGTCATGTGATCCTCTGTTGAAATGAGCAGCAGGTCCTGCCATTCTGGGTATGTGGTAAGGCAATCAAAATAAGAGAGAGCACAGCTTTCAATCACCACCTCCTTGGAAACCCCAGAAGGTGGGGCAGATTGAGAGAGGGAGTGTGACCAGCAGAGCTAGCAACTGTGAGCAGCCTTGCATTAGTCCTTATAGGAAGGCCACACAGGTTGCTCTCTTGCATCCTGTGCTCAGTGATTGTCCAGGGCTCACACTGAAGGAAATATACTGTTTTCTAGCACCTATGGGTACATTAGAGGCAATTCCACTCTAAAGGAAACTCTAATCAGCTCTCTTGAATGAACTGGCTTTGAAATAATGCTTGTATTATTCATCAAGAACTTAGCATCTCTGGTTTCCTTTTATTAATAATATTTCCATTATACTCACAAAACTAAATCCTAATTTCACCTGCTAGCATTTAGTCCATGCCCTTCGCAGAGTTTTAGACCTAGAAACACAGCACACACACTTATTATGCAAACTTATCCAAATAATAAACTCACATACCATTCAAACACATCATCTTCAAATTGGTTTATTTCTGAGCCTTAGTCTATGAATTATCATTACATTTGTGACTTACAGGAGCTTCTTATTTAACTAATTGGGATTGACTCCTTGAGGTATCCTAGTATGTGAGATGTATTTTAAATTAGCTTTTGAGGCATAAATTTAAAGGTGACCCTTGGTATTTACCAGTGTTATTACATTATCATTTTTATTGTTAGGCACGGCTATTTAGCAATGGGCTAACTGTAAAGCCTCTTTCCAAAGTCTTCTTTTGTTATTGATGGATATATATGGGGCATAAGTAAACATGCATACACATTGGAGCTTATGCAGGAGGCATGGATACAGGACACAAATCCTCACGAAGCATCCTATGTATGGCCTCATTGCATGGTTAAGTGCACAGTGACATTATGAACTTTTTTAAAAAATGTTCTTTCTTCCCCAGATTTTAAATAACCTCAGCATGATCATTAAGCCAGGGGAAACAACGGCTCTGGTGGGATCCAGTGGGGCTGGGAAAAGCACAGCACTGAACCTCATTCAGAGATTCTACGACCCCTGTGAAGGCATGGTGTGTATCTTCCAGAAACTTTCCAACATGGAGGGAAAAGGGAAAACAAGTGGTGGTGTTGTCAAATTGATTTTTTTTTTTAAAATAAAGAGCATTTAACATTTTCTTTCTTTTCTTTTCTTTTCTTTCTTCCTTCCTTATTTTGTTCACATTTGTAGTTTCAACTGCTTTGAGCAGCAAAGTGTTATTTGATGAACTAGATTTCAAAGCAAGATTTACTATAAAGCATACATACAAGATACATACAAGATAGAGGCTATTTCTTACTTTTTTTTTTTTGACACAAGCCAAAAGGGAGTAAACATATTCAGAGTCTGGTGAACTCTCCTGAGAAACTAAAAATGTGCCCATTCTGAGACAAACAGTAAGAAATTAAGTGACTGTTACGCTACAATGTAATTGTGTTTCTATAATAAGTTTCTGTGCAGCTAAACTCAAATTCAATTACACACTAACATCCTTGAACAGGCACCCTTCCATGGCAATTGTTTCTATTATGGTAGTCTTAGACTCAGATTATTCTACCCAGTGGCCAATGTCACCTAACTTTATGATTCCGAAGCTTGAAAGACACTAAGCTGTGCAATGCTCTCCTGTTCCCTAGGTGACTCTGGATGGCCATGACATTCGCTCTCTTAACATCCGATGGCTGAGAGATCAAATTGGGGTCGTGGAACAGGAGCCTGTGCTGTTCTCCACCACTATTGCAGAAAACATCCGCTTTGGTAGAGAAGATGCAACAATGGAAGACATAATCCAAGCTGCAAAGGATGCTAACGCATACAACTTCATTATGGCCCTGCCACAGGTACCCTACCTACAGTCCAGGGGAGTGCAGAAGTCATCAGAGAAAGAATTCATTCTTTTCATTTGAATCCTCAGTCCTTAAATTCTTAATGGCACACTCTGGAGTTATGTCTAGAAATGACCTATGCTTTTTCCTTTCATGTGAAAATACATTGTCTATAGGTTTGGCATCTATGAAAGTGGAATGATTTCAGTAAAGGGTATTTCTTTCAGTAAAAGTTGGACCTGTAAAAATTCACGCTGGAGAAAAAAAAGTTAGAAGGGACACTGAATTGCTGCCTGAAGCCATCAAATTTGTCTTCTTCGTGATTTCTAGCAATTTGACACCCTTGTTGGACAAGGAGGAGGCCAGATGAGTGGTGGGCAGAAGCAAAGGGTAGCCATCGCCCGAGCCCTCTTACGGAACCCCAAGATCCTGCTTCTGGACATGGCTACTTCAGCACTAGACAATGAGAGTGAAGCCAAAGTACAGGGAGCACTGAATAAGGTTTGTGAAGAGTCAATTCACTATTTTTTCTTTTTATTTTTAATTTATTTTCTATATTTTTTTTATTTACATTCCCAATGATTTCCCCTTTCCTGGTTCCCCACTCCCCGAAAGTCCCAGAAGCCCCCTTCCCTCCCTCTTTTCCCCATTCAACCCCCCCTCACTTCTCTGTCCTGGCATTCCCCAACATCCAGTCTTTCCAGGACCAGGGGTTTCTCCTTCCATCTTCTTGGAAATCAGTTGATATGTGAATTATGTCTTGGGTATTTTGAGCTTCTGGGTTAATATCTCCTTATCAGTGACTGCATACCATGTGTGTTCTTTTGTGATTGGGTTACCTCACTAAGGATGATATTTTCCAGTTCTGACCATTTGCCTAAGAATTTTGTGAATTATTTTTTTATTATTATTTTCTAAGTTTTTTTATTTACATTCCAAATGATTTCCCCTTTCCTCTTTCCTCCCTCCCTGAAAGTCCCATAAGCCCTCTTCCCTCCCCCTGTTCCCCATTCAACCCCCTCTCGCTTCTCTGTCCTGGCGTTCACCTACATCCAGTCTTTCCAGGACCAGGGGTCTCTCCTTCCATCTTCTTGGAAATCTATTGATATGTGAATTGTTTCTAGGGTATTCTGAGATTCTGGGTTAATATCCCCTTATCAGTGACTGCATACCATGTGTGTTCTCTTGTGATTGGGTTACCTCACTAAGGATGATATTTTCTAGTTCTGACCATTTGCCTAGGAATTTCATGAATTAATTGGTTTTAATTGCAGAGTAGTATTCCATTGTGTAAATATACCACATCTTCTGAATCCATTCCTCCATTGAGGGACATCTGGGTTCTTTCCAGCTTCTGGCTATTATAAATAAGGCTGCTATGAACATAGTGGAGCATGTGTCCTTATTGCATGCAGGGAAAGCCTCTGGGTATATGCCCAGGAGTGGTATAGCCAGATCCTCCGGGAGTGTCATGCCCAGTTTTCTGAGGAACTGCCAGACTGCTTTCCAGAGTGGTTGTATCAGCTTGCAATCCCACTAGCAGTGGAGGAGTGTTCCTTTTCTCCACATCCTCGCCAACAACTGCTGTCTCCTGTGTTTTTGATCTTAGCCATTCTGACTGGTGTGAGATGGAATCTCAGGGTTGTTTTGATTTTCATTTCCCTAATGACTAAGGATGATGAACATTTCTTTAGGTGCTTCTCAGCCATTAGATATTCTTCAGGTGAGAACTCTTTGTTTAGCTCTGTACACCATTTTTTAATAGGGTTACTTGGCTCTCTGGAGTCTAACTTCTTGAGTTCTTTGTATATATTGGATATTAGCCCTCTGTCGGATATAGGGTTGGTAAAGATCTTTTCCCAATTTGTTGGCTGCTGCTTTGTCCTTTTGACAGTGTCCTTTGCCTTACAGAAACTTTGCAATTTTATGAGGTCCCATTTGTCAATTCTTGATCTTAGAACACAAGCTATTGGTGTTCTGTTTAGGAAATTTTCCCCTGTGCCCATATGTTCAAGGCTCTTCCCTAGTTTCTTTTCTATTAGTTCCAGTGTGTCTGGTTTTATGTGGAGGTCCTTGATCCACTTGGAATTGAGCTTAGTGCAAGGAGATAAGAATGGGTCAATTTGCATTCTTCTGCATGTTGACCTCCAGTTGAGCCAGCACCATTTGTTGAAAAGGCTATCTTTTTTCCACTGGATGGTTTTAGCTCCTTTGTCAAAGATCAAGTGACCATAGGATTGTGGATGCATTTCTGGGTCTTCAATTCTGTTCCATTGAACTACATGCCTGTCACTGTACCAATACCATGCAGTTTTTAACACTATTGCTCTGTAGTACAGCATGAGGTCTGGGATACTGATTCCCCCAGAAGTTCTTTTACTCTTGAGAATAGTTTTGGCTATCCTGGGTTTTCTGTTATTCCAGGTGAATTTTTAAATTGCTCTTTCTAACTCTATGAAGAATTGAGTTGGGATTTTGATGGGGATTGCATTGAATCTGTATATTGCTTTTGGCAAGATGGTCATTTTTACTATATTAATCCTGTCATTCCATGAGCATGGCAGATTTTTCCATCTTCTGAGGTCTTCTTCAATTTCTTTCTTCAGAGACTTGAAGTTCTTGTCATACAGATCTTTTACTTGTTTGGTTAGAGTCACACCGGGATTCTTTATATTGTTTGTGGCTATCGTGAAGGGTATCATTTCTCTTACTTCTTTCTCAGCCTGCTTATCCTTTGAGTATAGGAAGGCTACTGACTTGATGAGTTGATTTTATTTTTTTTGTTTTTTTTTTTTAAAGATTTATTTATTTTATGTATATGGGTACACTGTAACTGTCTTCAGACACACCAGAAGAGGGCGTCAGATCCCATTACAGATGGTTCTGAGCCACCATGTGGTTGCTGGGAATTGAACTCAGGACCTTTGGAAGAGCAGTCAGTGCTCTTAACCACTGAGCCATCTCTCCAGCCCGATGAGTTGATTTTATATCCGGCCACTTTGCTGAAGTTGTTTATTAGCTGTAGGAGTTCTCTGGTGGAGTTCTTTGTGTCACTTAAGTATACTATCATATGGTCTGCAAATAGTGATAGTTTGACTTTTTCCTTTCCAATTTGTATCCCTTTGATGTCCTTTTGTTGTCTAATTGCTCTAGAGAGAACTTCAAGTATTATATTGAAAATATATGGGGAGAGAGGGCAGCCTTGTCTAGTCCCTGATTTTAGTGGGATTGCTTCAAGTTTCTCTCCATTTAGATTGATGTTGGTTACCAGTTTGCTGTAAATTGCTTTTACTATGTTTAGATATGGGCCTTGAATTCCTGATCTTTCCAAGACTTTTAGCATGAAAGGATGCTGAATTTTGTCAAATGCTTTCTCAGCATCTAATGAGATGACCATGTGGTTTTTTTCTTTGAGATTGTTTATATAGTGGATTACATTGATGGACTTCCTTATATTGAACCATCCCTGCATCCCTGGGATGAAGCCTACTTGATCGTGGTGAATGATCATTTTGATGTGTTCTTGGATTCGGTTGGCAAGAATTTTATTGAGTATTTTTGTATCTCTGATATTCATAAGAGAAATTGGTCTCAGATTCTCTTTCTTTGTCGGATCTTTGTGTGCTTTTGGTATTAGTGTAATCGTGGCTTCATAGAACGAGTTGGGTAGTGTTCCTTCTGTTTCTATTTTGTGGAACAGTTTGAAGAGTATTGGTGTTAGGTCTTCTTTGAAGGTCTGATAGAATTCTGCACTAAGACCATCTGGACCTGTGCTTTTTTTCGTTGGAAGACTTCCAATGACCACTTCTATTTCTTTTGGGGTTATAGGATGGTTTAGATGGTCTATTTGATCCTGATTTAATTTTGGTATTTGGTATCTGTCTAGGAAATTGTCCATTTCCTCGAGATTTTCTAGTTGTGTTGAATACAGGCTTTTGTAGTAGGATCTGATGATTTTTTGAATTTCCTCAGTTTCTGTTATATCTCCCTTTTCATTTCTAATTTTGTTAATTTGGATACTGTCTCTGTGCCCTCTGGCTAGTCTGGCTAAGGGCTTATCTATCTTGTTGATTTTCTCAAAGAACCAGCTCCTAGTTTTGTTGATTCTTTGTATGGTTTTATTTGTTTGTATTTGATTGATTTCAGCCCTGAGTTTAATGATTTCCTGCCTTCTACTCCTCTTGGGTGTCTTTGTTTCTTTTTGTTCCAGGGCTTTCAGTTGTGCCATTAAGCTGCTAGTGTATGCTCTCTCCCATTTCTTTTTGGAGTCACTCAGGGCTATGAATTTTCCTCTTAGCACCACTTTCATTGTGTCCCATAAATTAGGGTATGTTGTGCTTTCATTTTCATTAAATTTTAAAAAGTCTTTGATTTCTTTCTTTATTTCTTCCTTGACCAAGGTATCATTGAGTAGAGCATTGTTCAGCTTCCACATGCATGTAGGCTTCATGTTGTTTTTGTTGCTATTGAAGACCACCCTTATTCCATAGTGATCTGATAGGAGGCATGGGATTAATTCGATCTTCTTATATCTGTTGTGGTCTGTTTTGTGACCAATTATATGGTCGATTTTGGAGACAGTACCATGAGGTGCTGAGAAGAAAGTATATTCTTTTGCTTTAGTATGAAATGTTCTCTCTATATATATATATCTGTTAGATCCATTTGGTCCAAGGCTTAAATTAGTTTTACTGTGTCCCTGTTTAGTTTCTGCATTCCTGTTTGGTTCATTTCAGAGTGGGGTGTTGAAGTCACCCACTATTATTGTGTGAGGTACAATGTGTGCTTTGAGCTTTAGTAAAGTTTCTTTTACGAATGAGGGTGCCCTTGTAATTTGAGCATAGATGTTCAGAATTGAGAGTTCTTCTTGGTGGATTTTTCCTTTGATCAGTATGTAGTATCCTTCCATGTCTTTTTTGATGACTTTAGGTTGAAAGTCAATTTTATCTGATATTAGGATGGTTACTACAGCTCATTTCCTGGGACCATTTGCTTGTAAAATTGTTTTCCAGCCTTTTACTCTGAGGTAGTGTTTGTCTTTGACACTGAGGTACGTTTCCTGTGTGCTGCAAAATGCTGGGTCCTATTTACATATCTAGTCTGTTAGTCTATGTCTTTTTATTGGGGAATTGAGACCATTGATATTAAGAGATATTAAGGAGTAGTGATTATTGCCACCTGCTATTCTTGATGCTATCTTTATGTTTGAGTGGTTATCTATTTTTTGGTTTGATGCAAGAAGGTTACTATCTCATTTTTTCCAGGGTATAGTTTCTTTCCTTGTATTGGCGGTTTCCACCTATTATCCTTTGCAGGGCTGGGTTTGTGGAAAGATATTGTGTAAATTTGGTTTTATCATGGAATATCTTGGTCTCTACATCTATGGTGATTGAGGGTTTTGCTGGGTATAGTAGTCTGGGCTGGCTACTCTTAGAGTCTTTATGAGATCTTCCCAGGATCTTCTAGCTTTCATAGTCTCTGGTGAGAAGTCTGATGTAATTTGGATAGGTCTTCCTTTATATATTACTTGGCCTTTTTCTCTTACTGCTTTTAATATTCTTTCTTTGTTTAGTACATTTGGTGTTTTGATTATTATGTGACAGGAGGTATCTGCTCTGGTCCAGTCTGTTTGGAGTTCTGTAGGCTTTTTGTACGTTCATCAGCATCTCTCTCTTTAGGTTAGGGAAGTTTTCCTCCATAATTTTGTTGAAGATATTTACTGGCCCTTTAATTTGCAAATCTTCACTCTCATCAAACCTATAATCCTTAGGTTTGGTCTTCTCATTGTGTCCTGGATTTCCTGGATGTTTTGGGTTACACGTTTTTTTTACATTTTGCATTTTCTTTGACTGTTGAGTTGATGCTTTCTATGGTATCTTTAGCATCTGAGATTTTGTCTTCCATCTCTTGTATTCTATTGTTGATGTTTATATCTATGACCACTGATTTCTTCCCAAGGTTTTCTATCTCCAAAGTTGTCTCCCTTTGTGATTTCTTAGTTGTTTCTACTTCCTTTTTAAGATCCTGGATGGATTTGCTCAGTTCCTTCACCTGTTTGTTTGTTTTTTCCTGTATTACTTTAAGATATTTTTGTGTTTCCTCTTTCAGGACTTCTGCCTGTTGACCCAAGTTCTCCTGTATTTCTTTAAGCGATTTTTGTGTTTCCTCCTTATGGGCTTCCATCTGTTGATCCATATTCTCCTGCATTTCTTTAAGCGATTTTTGTGTTTCCTTTGTAATGGCATCTACCTGTTGATTCATGTTCTCCTGTGTTTCTTTAAGTGATTTTTGTGTTGCCTCCTTATTGGCCTCCATCAGTTGACCCATGTTCTCCTGCATTTCTCTAAGTGATTTTTGTGTTTCCTTTGTAAGGGCTTCTACCCGTTGATTCATGTTCTCCTGTAATTCTTTATGAGATTTATTTGTGTCCTTCTTGAAATCCTCTAATAGCATCATGAGAAGTGATTTTAAATCCAGATCTTGTCTTTCGGGTGTGATGGGGTATCCAGGACTTGCTGCTGTTGTAGAGTTGGGTTCAGATGGTGCCATATTACTTTGATTTCTGTTAGTAATGTTCCTACATTTGCCTTTTGCCATCTGGTTATCTCTGATGTTAGTTGGTCCTGCTGTCACTGGCTGGTGCTTGAACCTCTTGTGAGCCTTCAAGGCTATTTCCGCCCCCACTCCCCCATGACCGGGTTTCCCCTGGCTCCGATTGCTGATAGGCTGACCTGCTCCTGAGTGTCTTTGGAGCCCTTGTGTGCCTTGCCCCAAGTGATATTATACTTGGGAAATCCCTGCATATCTGGAGACTCAGTGTAGTCTATCACCGGAGCAAAGGTGGCTGAGTAGAGGCTGCTGTGCTCCCTCCTGGCGTGGGTCACTCTTGAGTCAATTCATTTTTATAGCCCCTTTGAGAAAGGAGTAATACTAACAGGTCAATATATTCAGTCTGAAAATTTATAATTTTCAATTGGTCAATTACAATCTATTTAGTATTGAATAGGACATAGTCATGATTTACTCACCAAAGATGCACCATAAGATGAAAATTCATATGAAGTACAACGTGATTTATCCTCATTTTATTAAACTATTGATTAATTACCACAATAAGGGCAATCTATGATGCGATTTATGGCTACAAGAAACTGTTGGCTATTTCTGATGTATGCACAGCCTGTGTAAGGGTATTTCTAGGGTCCGAAGCTGACTTCCTTGTGGACTCAGGGATAGTATGAAGGTTGGTATTGGTTCTATCCTATAGTCTTCTTTAAAGGTATATCTTGTCTTCTTACAGATACAACATGGGCACACAATCGTCTCAGTTGCCCATCGCCTATCAACAGTCAGATCTGCAGATGTGATCATTGGTTTTGAGCATGGAGCAGCTGTGGAAAGAGGCACCCATGAGGAGCTGTTGGAAAGAAAAGGTGTCTACTTCATGCTTGTGACCCTGCAAAGTCAAGGAGACAATGCTCACAAAGAAACAGGCATAAACGGCAAGTACCTCTTTCTCTTTGTCCTGTATATTATACTAAATTATTAACATTTATGCTGCTGACTACTATATATGTGTTGGGGTCTCAGACTAGCCCTTGTATGCTGCCTGGCTGGTGACTTAGTCTTTGGGAGTTCCCTGGAGTCTGGGTTAGTTGAGGTTGCTGGTCTTCCTATGTGGTGACCTTCCCCTTTATCTTCAGTCCTTTCCCTAATTTAACCATAGGGGTCCCAGACTTCAGTCCAATGGTTGGGTGTAGGTATTTGCATCTGTCTCAGTCAGCTGCTGGTAGGGCCTCTCAGAGGGCAGCCATGGCAGGCTCCCATCTGTAAGCACATTATAGCATCAGTAATATTGTCAGGCCTTGGAGCCCCGCCATGAGATAAATCCCAAGTTGGACTGGTCATTGGACTACCTTTCCTTCAGTCTTTACTCCACTTTTGTCCCTGCAGTTCTTTTAGACAGGAACAATTCTGGGTCAGAAATTTTGACTGTGGGTTAGTAACCCTGTCCCTCTTCTTGAGGCCCTGTCTATCTTCTGGAGGAAGACTCTTCAAGTTCCTTCTCTCCATTATTGGGCATTTTAGCTAAGGTCATCCCCATTAAGTCTTGACAGTCTCTCACCTCCCAGGTCTCTGGTACATTCTAGAAGGTCCCCCTACTTCTCTCCCCCAGAGGCTGCGTATTTCCACTCATTCTCCTGGCACTCTGGGCTTCTTTCCTAACCCAGACCCAAAAGGACATACATGGTATATACTCAATGATAAATGGATATTAGTCAAGAAGTACAGAAAACCTAGGATACAGCCTACAGACATTAAGAAGTCTAACAAACAGAAAGGTCCAAGTGAGGATGCTTCAATTGCACTTAGAAGGGGGAAGAGCGAGGGAGGGATCTGGGTAGGAGAGGGGATGTGGAGGGGAAAAGGGGAACAGGATCAGGTATGGGAGGTATGGGGCTGGGGAAACAAGAGAGAAGTCCAAAGGTCAGAAGAATGAATGGAAATCATTAATTTAAAAAAAAAACAACTTCATACTAAAAGAGTCTTATACCTATAGAGAAAACAGCCAGCACCCATTTCACACAAGTCAATGTTACTGAGTGTTTTGATTTTTTTTTGTTAGAATGTGTTGGACAAATTTCAAGTTTTTATTATTTTATTTTATTGTAATAAGTTAACAAGATTTCTGAGTATTCAATGCAGTAATTACCTTCTAGGCAAACAGAAAATTATTCTATGTAAGTAAGGCCATGCTTATTGTATGTCCTAAGGAATGGCTCATGTGTTAAACAGGAAAAGATGCAGCTGAAGACGGCACACTTGAAAGGACCTTTACCAGAGGCAGCTATCGGGATAGTTTAAGGTAAGCAGAAGCCATGTGATTTTGAAGGTTTTTTTTTTTTGATATTTTTAGGAGCCTTCTCTCTCTCTCTCTCTCTCTCTTTTTTTTTTTTTTGGTTTTTTGAGACAGGGTTTCTCTGTGAAGCCCTGGCGGTGCTGGAACTCACTCTGTAGTCCAGGCTGGCCTCGAACTCAGAAATCCACCTGCCTCTGCCTCCCGAGTGCTGGGATTAAAGGCGTGCGCCACCACTGCCCCGCTTTTTAGGAGCCTTCTACACGTGTGGTGCTTTGGCAATATCTCAGCTCCAAGAAGGAAACCCTATGACAGACTCCAGGTCCTGTGATATAAGAGTGTGCCAATTTGTTTAACTTGGTCTTTTCAATCTGTTGAGAGAGGTGCCATGCTGGTGGGCTCTCCTATTATTGAGCTAAGAATAGAGATTTTATTTTATTTGTCTTAATTTTAATTTTATGTGTATGGGTGTTTTGCCTGTATATATATTTCTGTGTGCTATGTGACTACAGAGGCCAGAAGTGGAAATTGGATTCCCTGAGACTGGAGTTACAGATGGTTGTGAACCACCATGTGGATGCTGGGAATTGAAACCTGGAGAGCAGCCAAGGCTCTTACCCACTAAGCCATTTCTCCAGCTATGTTTCTCTGTGTTAACTTGGTACTGTGATGCATATCTGTATCCTTGGAAGGCTGAGGTAGCAAAGATTACACAATCAGAGCTAGCTTAGACTACAACATGAGACGCTGTCTCCGGAGAAAACATGTAAACAATTACAAACAAACTGCCAAGTACCTACTCTTTCTCCACCAAACTTAACCAGTTTGAAACACTCCTATATGAAGGCCATCTTCATCCATTTAGTTCTGTTCTTTATCCTTACTGAGAGGCAATTAAATAACTAACACTTCTGCTCCCAGAGTGATGCGTTTGGACTCAAATCATTTAGCTGGATGAAATAAAATGGATGTTTAGGTTTTTAAAGAGGATATCCTCTAATAAGATATTTATTTTCCTGGGCTTACATCTATAAATATTCACTTTCAAAACATATTTTGGAGTGTGATGTTAGTGAGACTATAAATCATCATTTATGTTGGCTTAAGAATTTTACTAAGAAATTTTCTGGTGTTAAAAATTATGTATTAGAAAACCTGTCCAGAAATATGTATCTGTGTTAATAAAAATATTAAGATGTTTTCTGCTTCAGTCAGAAAACTAGTAATAAGTTACAGTTGACAAATCTCTTTGACATTGGTCTTACCATTTCTAAGACATTAAATATAAGACTCAAAGCAAAGACTTAGTATAGGACTGGCTCATTCAAGATGGCTACTCAATACCTGAAGGAAGTTAATTAAGGTTGCTTAAAATAGAACATTCTGATAACAACTTCACAAGTCAGAATGAGTTTATTTATTGTTAATTTTCAAAGAATGATTTACTAAAAAGCATTTTCATCTGTTTCAAACAGATTGTTTTACACTAATATATATTACCTTTATAGGTCTAGATTCTTAGATGTGGTTGTTTTGTTTTGTTTTCAGAAAAAAAAATTTACTGAAAAAAAAGAAAAAAATTTAAGAAGTGTTAGTTTTCTTGAGCTGGAAAACAAAGCAATAGCTTTGAATTACTTTATGTAGTATATAGAGTAATTAGTAAGCATATAGAGTAATTACTCTATATAGTAGAAGATATAGAAATTACTAGAATTATTAGGCACATTTTATAGACATGTGGGACTAGGTCTGATCCTGGCAGCATGTTTAATCAGGAGTAAAATACATGAATCACAACTTGAAGATGACTACTTTTTTTTTTTTTTTGAGACAGGGTTTCTCTGTGTAGCCCTGGCTGTCCTGGAACTCACTCTGTAGACCAGGCTGGCCTCGAACTCAGAAATCCGCCTGTCTCTACCTCCCAAGTGCTGGGATTAAAGGCGTGCGCCACAACTGCCAGGCAATGACTACTTTTCTTAAACACAAAAATGACTGGGACCTTTCTCTGTCTTTGGGTTAGAATAACATCTATCTTATGGTCATGTCAACAAACAAGTAAATGTTTTGTTTATTTTTAAGAACAAAATTCTGACTATTCAAAATAGTTCATGATGAGGAAAAAAAATAACCATTTTCCACAAGTTTTTCTTATTTGGCTACATCTCCCACAAGTTCTACATTTTAATGACTAAGACTAAAAACAAAGAAAAATGCAGAAAGACAATCTGCACTCAAAAAGTAGCTATTAACGTCCTGCAGAGAAGAATTTATAAGTTTGAATAAGGAGTTCTATTAAAAATATCTCATTGTATGGGCTGACAGGATTTTCTCCTAGAGAATGACTAATGAAATGTTAATTTGTATCTTGCTTCTTGGGCTGTAGTTTTTCTGATAGCTGAGCCTTTCTTCAACAATATATTTTAGGTTTAAAAACAAGTTAGTTGGCAACAGAAAATAATTTTCTAAATAATAATGTTGGAAAAAGAGAGAACATTTATTCCCCCAAATTAGCTGTTTTTCTTTGCAGTAAAAAGTGGTATACAATTTTTGACTAAGTGAGGATTTCTTAAAGACAATGTTGCATCAGTGTTTTGATCAGGAGTGTGATGGAATCTTACCATAGTGTTTCTGATAAATCAGACTGAGGAGCAATTGGGAGGCAGAGCCCTTGCCCAATACATTTACTGCACATGGCCTCATAATAGTCAATTCTAGAGAGGTGGAAGTCTTTGAGGAATAGAAGAGAGGCAGATTTAAGAGGAGCAAGATTAAGGTAGTAGAAATCTGAAGGAACTCATAGACAGGTCTTCCTATGTATAGAACTGGAAGTTGAGTACTCAATTGAATATTGACATTTTCTCCTTTCTCATATATTCCCACCTTGGTGTCAATTGCTATGAATTTGATTAGACCTATGATTTTGAGTCTCACTCATAACATACACCCTATGATACTTCATAATCACTCCATGATCTTCAGGTGACACAGCCCATTCTTCATAGTCTGGAGATGCCCCACCATTCATTACCTAACCCAAAGAAATAACTCCATATGCATCATCTACACATCCCAGTGAGTGGGAATAAATTCGATATCTCAGGTTAAGTTGGGGACAGGGAATCAGGTTTCAGGGGTGGTTTTGTGCTTGATCATAATGAGACATGGTAAGAGTTCGAATGTGAAAGATTAAAGAAGACATGTGACTTCTGCAAATGCATGGTGTTGAACATGGGTGACTAAGAGGGAGGCCTTTCACACAGTATGGGACCAGATTAGCATACTGAAGTTGACATGTTATTGATTCCTTGGGAAGTCTGGATGGTGACAGACACCATCTTGACATTTGTTTTAGTGTAATTTCTCCTGCATAATAAATAATAGGGGCATGAAATTATTCTGTCTAGAGTTGGAACAATTGACATGCTCCCTTCACCTCCACCATCTCGCTCCTTACATTGTACTATGTCAAATTAAGTCTTCAAAACTCAGCTTTAACTATTCAAAGTTTCCACACAGCACCCACCAGACTTTTCTTTACACTAGCTTTGATTACATGCATTATTCTCCTGTAGGACTTAAACTCCTTGAGAGAGATGGCTAGTCTTTATGTTCACAGTAGTACCTAACATTGGACTTTTACATGTGGTAGGAACCTACTAAACTGCAGCTGAATGAACAAATGCATTAAGCTAAAGTATATCTCAATAAGATGATTGTTGATTCATTTCTGTGAGCAGTACAAAACCTGGAGATAAACTTCATCCAACCTAACTTGGAAGCTCCTCGGCCTAGTTGATGTGATTGTCTCAAGATGATGCATATGGGGTTATTTCTTTGGGTTAGGCACCCTATTTTTCTTTCAAGAGAAATTTACCCAACTTACTCTGACCCAAGATAAACATCAAACCGAAGTTGGAAGCTCCCTGCTGTGGTCGTCACGTGACCCACCAAACATTTTTGTTGATTCAATGTGAGATGTAAACTAGGACACCAGTTGGGTCCTGTTGCAACCTGCTTGCTATCGATAGCCTGTCCTGTCTTGCTGTGTTTTCCAGGGCTTCCATCCGGCAACGCTCCAAGTCTCAGCTGTCTCTTCTGGCACATGACCCTCCACTGGCTATAGCTGATCACAAATCCTCTTACGAAGACAGCAAGGTCAGATACCCCTTGTTCAGGAATGGGGTCAGGGCATGGGAGAAATCTTTCCCAGAGGTCTCATTTATCTTTAGGCATACAGGCTTCTTAGATGTATAGTAATGGCTTACTAAGTCAGACCAAACAGGAGACCATTAGGACCTGGTGAAAACTTTATAGTTTACATTCCTCCATCCCCCCAAAGAACACAGATTCTTTTAATTACTTTAAAAAACATAAATTACATTAAACTGAATTATTAAGGGATACCTACCAATTTTAGGTAAATAATTATAATAAGCATAGGAAATATGCTTCTTAGACATGCACAGCAAATTATTTGCTTGTACGGAAGATAACTTTTTAAAGTTTTAAACAATACTGGAAATCATATTTTTCTCACACTTTAAAATTTTCTCTTAGTTGGTGGAGTTATTTGATAAGACTAGACCTTATACAAATTGCCACAAGTTTTAAGTTGCAAAGGTACACTATTCTGCTGTTTGGGACATAATCTTTCTTATAAGGGAACATGTATCAAACCTCAAGTATTTCCCAGCCTGGATGTGCTCATTTTTGATCCCCTACATGGCGTTCATTGGAACTCCTTCATGGAACTCTTAAGTTTGGAATCCATGCTCTCTTCTCTTATTAAATTTTAGGCTTCTTAGATCTCCTGGCCCTTCATATCTGTGTTGAGTTGCCACGGGTATTTTGCCCAGTGCCTGTATTAAGCAGGGCATCAAGAGGTTTTTGTTTTCTTGTTTTAACTGGAATTTAAACATGGAGTTTCTGTGATTAAAATGAAGCTTACATTCTTCCATGTATCAAATAAAATAAGCCAAAGAATACTTTAATTGCAAGTACATCTATTATGCATGGTGTAATTTCAAAAGGTCCTCAATAAAATCCCAACTTGCGAATCCATTAAGACATCATTACAAACACTGGCTCGCAAAGGAGATATTTGGGACAAATTAAGACCTTGGGAAAGATGGGTCATTGAGACTCTCCTGTCTTGTTCTATTAACATTGAATAGAGGTCTCAATGATGAATGAATTCATTTCTGTAAATACCCGAGAGCCCTCTTTCCTATGATGAACACAAGATGTAAGGATGATTCCTACCTGCATCTTGACATTAGAGATGTATCTCCTCTTTGGGGGCCAGAATTAACGGCTTCATTTATGTACATGACACTAGGAAGAAAACAATTGAGATCATTTGACTAGTTGCCCAGTGCAGTTTTTAAAAGACGCCATTCTATATTTTCCCTAGTAAAGGAGATAAAAATGAAAAACAGGAAAAAAAGGTGTTGAGAAACTGATCCATTTTTCAGGCTCCAAAAGGAAACAATCTGCCATTACCCAGATTTTTTTGTTTGTTTGTTTGTTTTGTTTTTGAGACAGGGTTTCTCTGTATAGCCCTGGCTGTCCTGGAACTCGCTCTGTAGACCAGGCTGACCTCGAACTCAGAAATCCGCCTGTCTCTGCCTCTCAAGTGCTAGGATTAAAGGCGTGCGCCACCACCGCCCGGCCAATTCCCCAGATATTTCTTGTGTGCAGTAATTGTATCAGAGTCCTTTCAAGTGGATGAAAAAAAATGAAAAGAAAACAATAAAATTTGGCTAATGGAATTTCCATTTCTTTTTTTTTTTTTTTTTTGTCTTATAGAAGTTTTAACTAAAAAGTACTGTATGAGAGTGTGTGGCTTAGTTTTTGTTTTTCAAAGTATCTTAACAATTAAGTTTACAAGATCAAGCTGAATTCCTGCTTTCTCATTCTGGTGTCAATGTCTGTGGACTGGAAAATGCCTTCTCTGGCTCTGTGGTGTTCCAAAAATGTCTCCTTCCACAAAGCCATTACCTCTGGTCTCTCGGAGTATGTACAGAACATTTAGAAGGGCTGGGGTTTCTTAGGAGTCTGACTCATTGTAAACATCAGCCAATGACAGAGCTAAGCTGGTTCTCCTTCTCCAAGCTGTCTGTATCTTTACCTCCCCTAAGTGGGATCAGATGGTAAATATCCTAACCAGTTTAGTATTAAGGGGCATCTACAGAGTAGATATTTCAGTCTCTAATATTTATCAATCTTTTTCTTTCTTTCTTTTTCTAAAGAATTATTTATTTATTTTATGTATATGAATACACTGTCACTGTCTTCAGACACTCCAGAAGAGGGCATCAAATGCTATAATAGATGGTTGTGAGTTAGCACATGGTTGATGGGAATTGAACTCAGGACCTTTGGAAGAGTAGTCAGTGCTCCCAACTGCTCACTGAGCCATCTCTCCAGCCTCTATGAATCATTTTCAGTAAACCTAAAAGATAGAGTGTATATAAATCGAGTCAGGTTGCAATATATTAGAATCTTGTAGCTTCATCACCACTGACTTGTGGATTAAGTCCTATCTTAGAGATAGGTCAGAGACAGGATTCATAAAAATGGCTATCAGTGTTGGTGCATCTGGAAAAGCTTCACATTTTTGGCATAAATATTATCTTTTTTTTTTATTTTCTAAGTTTTTTTTATTTACATTCCAAATCATTTCCCCTTTCCCGTTTCCTCCCTCCCCGAAAGTCCCATAAGCCCCCTTCCTTCCCTCTTTTCTCCATTCAACCCCCTCTCGTTTCTCTGTCCTGGTGTTCCCCTACATCCAGTCTTTCCAGGACCAGGGGTCTCCTCTTCCATCTTCTTAGAAATCTATTGATATGTGAATTGTGTCTAGGGTATTCTGAGATTCTGGGTTCATATCCCCTTATCAGTGACTGCATACCATGTGTGTTCTTTTGTGATTGGGTTACCTCACTAAGGATGATATTTTCTAGTTCTGACCATTTGCCTAGGAATTTCGTGAATTCATTGTTTTTAATTGCAGAGTAGTATTCCATTGTGTAAATATACCACATCTTCTGAATCCATTCCTCCATTGAGGGACATCTGGGTTCTTTCCAGCTTCTGGCTATTATAAATAAGGCTGCTATGAACATAGTGGAGCATGTGTCCTTATTGCATGCAGGGAAAGCCTCTGGGTATATGCCCAGGAGTGGTATAGCCAGATCCTCCGGGAGTGTCATGCCCAGTTTTCTGAGGAACTGCCAGACTACTTTCCAGAGTGGTTGTACCAGCTTGCAATCCCACCAGCAGTGGAGGAGTGTTCCTCTTTCTCCACATCCTCGCCAACAACTGCTGTCTCCTGTGTTTTTGATCTTAGCCATTCTGACTGGTGTGAGATGGAATCTCAGGGTTGTTTTGATTTGCATTTCCCTAATGACTAAGGATGATGAACATCTCTTTAGGTGCTTCTCAGCCATTAGATATTCTTCAGGTGAGAACTCTTTGTTTAGCTCTGTACCCCATTTTTTAATAGGGTTACTTGCCTCTCTGGAGTTTAACTTCTTGAGTTCTTTGTATATATTGGATATTAGCCCTCTGTAGGATGTAGGGTTGGTAAAGATCATTTCCCAGTTAGTTGGTTGCCGCTTTGTCTTTTTGACAGTGTCTTTTGCCTTGCAAAAACTTTGTAATTTAATGAGGTCCCATTTGTCTGTTCTTGATCTTAGAGCATAAGCTATTGGAGTTCTGTTCAGGAAATTCCCCCCTGTGCCCATATGTTCAAGGTTCTTCCCTAGTTTCCTTTCTATTAGTTTCAGTGTGTCTGGTTTTATGTGGAGGTCCTTGATCCACTTGGAATTGAGCTTAGTGCAAGGAGATAAGAATGGGTCAATTTGCATTCTTCTGCATGTTGACCTCTAGTTGAGCCAGCACCATTTGTTGAAAAGGCTATCTTTTTTTCCACTGGATGATTTTAGCTCCTTTGTCAAAGATCAAATGACCATAGGAGTGTGGATTAATTTCTGGGTCTTCAATTCTGTTCCATTGATCTACATGCCTGTCACTGTACCAGTACCATGCGGTTTTTAACACTATTGCTCTGTAGTACAGCTTGAGGTCCGGGATACTGATTCCCCAGAGGTTCTTTTACTCTTGAGAATAGTTTTAGCTATTCTGGGTTTTCTGTTATTCCAGATGAAGTTTTGAATTGCTCTTTCAAACTCTATGAAGAATTGAGTTGGGATTTTGATGGGGATTGCATTGAATCTGTATATTACTTTTGGTAAGATGCTCATTTTTACTATATTAATCCTGCCAATCTATGAGCATGGCAGATTTTTCCATCTTCTGAGGTCTTCTTCAATTTCTTTCTTCAGAGACTTGAAGTTCTTGTCATACAGATCTTTCACTTGTTTGGTTAGAGTCACGCCAAGATACTTTATATGGTTTGTGGCTATTGTGAAGGGTATCATTCCTCTTACTTCTTTCTCAGCCTGCTTATCCTTTGAGTATAGGAAGGCTACTGACTTGCTTGAGTTGATTTTATATCTGGCCACTTTGCTGAAGTCGTTTATCAGCTGTAGGAGTTCTCTGGTGGAGTTCTTTGGGTAGCTTAAGTATACTATCATATCGTCTTTAAATAGTGATAGTTTGACTTCTTCCTTTCCAATATGTATCCCTTTGACCTCTTTTTGTTGTCTAATTGCTTTAGCTAGAACTTCAAATACTATATTGAAAAGATATGGAGAGAGAGGGCAGCCTTGTCTAGTCCCTGATTTTAGTGGGATTGCTTCAAGTTTCTCTCCATTTAGATTGATGCTGGCTACCAGTTTGCTGTAAATTGCTTTTACTATGTTTAGATATGGGCCTCGAATTCCTGATCTTTCCAAGACCTTTAGCATGAAAGGATGCTGAATTTTGTCAAATGCTTTCTCAGCATCTAATGAGATGACCATGTGGTTTTTTTCTTTGAGATTGTTTATATACTGGATTACATTGATGGATTTCCTTATATTGAACCATCCCTGCATCCCTGGGATGAAGCCTACTTGATCGTAGTGAATGATCGTTTTGATGTGTTCTTGGATTTGGTTGGCAAGAATTTTATTGAGTATTTCTGCATCGATATTCATAAGAGAGATTGGCCTGAGATTCTCTTTCTTTGTCGGATCTTTGTGTGCTTTTGGTATTAGCATAATTGTGGCTTCATAGAACGAGTTGGGTAGTGTTCGTTCTGTTTCTATTTTGTGGAATAGTTTGAAGAGTATTGGTGTTAGGTCTTCTTTGAAGGTCTGATAGAATTCTGCACTAAAACCATCTGGACCTGTGCTTTTTTTCGTTGGAAGACTTCCAATGACAACTTCTATTTCTTCAGGGATTATAGGATGGTTTAGATGGTCTATTTGATCCTGATTTAATTTTGGTATTTGGTATCTGTCAAGGAAATTGTCCATTTCCTCAAGATTTTCTAGTTGTGTTGAATACAGGTTTTTGTAGTAGGATCTGATGATTTTTTGAATTTCCTCAGTTTCTGTGTTATATCTCCCTTTTCGTTTCTGATTTTATTAATTTGGATACTGTCTCTGTGCCCTCTGGTTAGTCTGGCTATGGGCTTATCTATCTTGTTGATTTTCTCAAAGAACCAACTCCTAGTTTTGTTGATTCTTTGTATGGTTTTATTTGTTTCTACTTGATTGATTTCAGCCCTGAGTGTGATGATTTCCTGCCTTCTATTCCTCTTGAGTGTATTTCCTTCTTTTTGTTCCAGGGCTTTCAGGTGTGCCATTAAGCTGCTAGTGTATGCTGTCTCCCATTTCTTTTTGGCGGCACTCAGGGCTATGAATTTTCCTCTTAGCACTGCTTTCATTGTGTCCCATAAATTAGGGTATGTTGTGCCTTCATTTTCATTAACTTTCAAAAAGTCTTTGATTTCTTTCTTTTTTTCCACCTTGACCAAGTTATCATTGAGTAGAGCATTGTTCAGCCTCCATGTGTACGTGGGTTTTCTTTTGTTTTTGTTTCCATTGAAGACCACCCTTATTCCATAGTGATCTGATAGGAGGCATGGGATTAGTTCTATCTTCTTATATCTGTTGAGGTCTGATTTGTGACCAATTATATGGTCGATTTTGGAGAAGGTACCATGAGGTGCTGAGAAGAAGGTGTATTCTTTAGCTCTAGGATGAAATGTTCTATATATATCTGTTAGTTCCATTTGGTCCAAGGCTTCAATTAGATTCACTGTGTCCCTGTTTAGTTTCTGCTTTCCTGAACGATCCATTTCAGAGAGCGGGGTGTTGAAGTCACCCACTATTATTGTGTGAGGTGCGATGTGTGCTTTGAGCTTTAGTAAAGTTTCTTTTACGAATGAGGGTGCCCTTGCATTTGGAGCATAGATATTCAGAATTGAGAGTTCTTGATGGTGGGTTTTTCCCTTGATCAGTATGTAGTGTCCTTCTGTGTCTTTTTTGATGACTTTAGGTTGAAAATCAATTTTATCTGATATTAGTATGGCTACTCCGGCTCGTTTCTTGGGGCCATTTGCTTGTAAAATTGTTTTCCAGCCTTTTACTTTGAGGTAGTGTTTGTCTTTGACACTGAGGTGCGTTTCCTGCATGCAGCAAAATTCTGGGTCCTGTTTACGTATCCAGTCTGCTAGTCTATGTCTTTTTGTTGGGGAATTGAGACCATTGATATTAAGAGACATTAAGGAATAGTGATTATTGCCACCTGCCATTCTTGATGCTATCTTTATGTTTGAATGGTTATCTACTTTTGGGTTTGATTCAAGAAGGTTATTATCTCATTTTTTCCAGGGTGTTGTTTCTCTCCCTGTATTGGAGGTTTCCACCTATTATCCATTGCAGGGCTGGATTTGTGGAAAGATATTGTGAAAATTTGGTTTTATCATGGAATATCTTGGTCTCTCCATCTATGGTGATTGAGAGTTTTGCTGGGTATAGTAATCTAGGCTGGCATTTGTGCTCTCTTAGTGTCTGCATGAGATCTGCTCAGGATCTTCTGGCTTTCATAGTCTCTGGTGAGAAGTCTGATGTGATTCGGATTGGTCTTCCTTTGTATGTTACTTGGCCCTTTTCTCTTACTGCTTTTAATATTCTTTCTTTGTTTAGTACATTTGGTGTTTTGATTATTATGTGACGGGAGGTATTTCTGTTCTGGTCCAGTCTGTTTGGAGTTCTGTAGGCTTCTTGTACGTTCATCGGCATCTCTCTCTTTAGGTTAGGGAAGTTTTCCTCCATAATTTTGTTGAAGATGTTTACTGGCCCTTTAAGTTGCAAATCTTCACTCTCATCTATACCTATAATCCTTAGGTTTGGTCTTCTCATTGTGTCCTGGATTTCCTGGATGTTTTGGGTTACACGTTTTTGCATTTTGCATTTTGACTGTTGAGTCGATGCTTTCTATGGTATCTTCAGCACCTGAGATTCTTTCTTCCATCTGTTGTATTCTATTGTTGATGTTTGCATCTATGACTCCTGATTTCTTCCCAAAGTTTTCTATCTCCAAAGTTGTCTCCCTTTGTGATTTCTTAGTTGTTTCTACTTCCTTTTTTAGATCCTGGATGGATTTGCTGAGATCCTTCACTTGTTTGTTTGTGTTTTCCTGTATTTCTTTAAGATATTTTTGCATTTCCTCTTTCAGGATTTCTGCCTGTTGACCCAAGTTCTCCTGTATTTCTCTAAGTGAGTTTTGTGTTTCCTCCTCATTGGAATCCATCTGTTGATCCATAGTCTCCTGCATTTCTTTAAGCAATTCTCGTGTTTCCTTTGTAAGGGCATCTAACCATTGATTCATTTCTTTAAGCGATTTTTGTGTTGCCTCCTTATGGGCCTCCATCTGTTGACCCATATTCTTTTGCATTTCTTTATGCGATTTTTGTGATTCCTTTGAAAGAGCATCTACCCATTGATTCATTTCTTTAAGCGATTTTTGTGTTGCCTCCTTATTGGCCTCCATCAGTTGACTCATGTTCTCCTGCATTTCTCTAAGCAATTTTTGTGTTTCCTTTGTAAGGGCTTCTACCCGTTGATTCATGTTCTCCTGTAATTCTTTATGAGATTTATTTGTGTCCTTCTTGAAATCCTCTAATAGCATCATGAGAAGTGATTTTAAATCCAGATCTTGTCTTTCGTGTGTGATGGGATATCCAGGACTTGCTGCTGTTGGAGAGTTGGGTTCAGATGGTGCCATGTTACTTTGATTTCTGTTAGTAACATTTCTACGTTTGCCTTTTGCCATCTGGTTACCTCTGGTATTAGTTGGTCCTGCTGTCACTGGCTGTTGGTTCGACCTCCTGTGAGCCTGCAAGGGTATTTCTGCCCCCCCCCCCGGATTACCGGTATTCCCTTGACACCGATTTCTGGGGCCTGCCCTGCTCCTGAGTGACTTTGGAGCCCTGATGTGCCTTGCCCCAAGTGATGTTATATTGGGGAATCCCTGCACATCCAAAGGCTCAGTGTAGTGGATTCTTGGAGCAGAGGTCGACAAGGGGAGACCTGCCCAGCTCTTGGGAGCAGGGAGCACACAAGCTGGCTGAGACGCAAGCGATATTATGCTTGATTGTCCCTGTGTCTGGAGGTTCGAGTTGCCCTGTTGCTGGAGCAAAGATGGCGGAGTGTACTCTCATCTTTTTTTTTGTTTGTTTTTTGTTTTGGTTTTTTTTTTGTTTGTTTGAGAAAGGGTCTTACTATATAGCTTGGGCCGTCCTTAAACTCTGAGATCTGCATACCTCTTCTTCCCAAGATCTGGGATTAAAGGTGTGGAACACCAAGCCAGGTCTGGGCTCCCATCCTCTAAGGATATATATTGCTGAACATTTATAGAAAAGTAACTCCTAGATTTGCCTCAAGACTACAGTCTTTGGGTTCCATTCCTAGTATGGGGTGTAAGGGGGAGGGGAAGCAGTTGGCATCTATATTTGAATTTTTAAAAATTATTTTATGTGGGGGGGTGTGTGCTGCAGTTCCGATGCCTTGGTGCACATGTGGAGATTGAAGAATAGCCCACTGGGTCCATTCTTCCAAGGTGTAGGTTTTGGGGTTTAAAACCTGACAACTCAGCCAGGCAGTGATGGCGCACGCCTTTAATCCCAGCACTTGGGAGGCAGAGGCAGGTGGATTTCTGAGTTTGAGGCCAACCTGGTCTACAGAGTGAGTTCCAGGACAGCCAGGGCTATACTGAGAATCCTGTGTCAAAAAAACAAAACAACAACAACAAAACAAACAAACAAACAAACACAAAAACCAAACCTGACAACTCAACTGGGCAGGCTTAAAGCAATAGCCTTAACTGCTGAGCCATCGTACTGGCTCCTGTATTTGAAACTATATGTGAGAAAGAGCAGTTAGGGCTGGGAATTTAGCTCAGTGGTACAGAGTACCTAGCAATTACAAGGTCTTGGGTTCTATTGCCAGTATTTAAGGGCGGGTGTGTGTGTGTGTGTGTGTGTGTGTGTGTGTGTGTGTGTGTGTGTGTGTGTAGAAACAGCTCCTCCAAAAAGGAACTCATCACTATTAACAGACCCTGCCTCTCAGTCAGCATTGGGACCTGAAGGTCTGGACTCTCAGTCTCTGAGAAATGAATGGGACCCTGGGCTACTTGGATGCGAACAGCATCCAGCACACAGGCAGGGGAGAGTCCACTGCATTCTGGGCTTATCTTCAGTGACCTTAATCTCTGCTGGACGCACATGCCCCTGGCCATGCCGCGTCTTGATGCAGCTACCCTCCTGGACTCCAGCTTCCTTGCCCATGTTCTTCCTTTGGCCCAGACTCTAGAGCCCTGGCAATTAGGAAGAAGCCACTATAAGGGGGACACTACCAGAAAATGAGAGGTCAGAGGCCTTTGAAACTCTACAACACAGGGTCAAGGACAGGCCTTCAGGGTTATTCAGGTCATACAAGTGATCTGCAGGCAGGTCATAGGGTTCTCTCTAGAAAAGCAGTCGGAGCAGGCCTCTGGGATACAGAAGGCAGGACCTCACAGTCGGTGGAAATGAGGAGAGGCAGTAGCCTCTGCTTTTTGGAAAGGGCCCAAATATGCCTTGACACAGAAACCCCGAGTTTCCCCCCAAAGACAAAGGTGCTTTTGTGTTACGTGTGAACAGGTACAAGCAGAAGCCAGAAGACGTGCTCAGTGCAGCTGCTTCTCAGGCCCTGTCCATCCAAGTGTTTGGTTTCTCTCTGTAGCCCTGCCTGGAACTTGTTCTGTAGACCAGGCTGGCCTCACAGAGATCTGCCTGCCTCTGCCTCCTAACTGCTGGGATTAAAGGCGTGCACCACCACCCAACTGATACTACACATTTTTATATAAGCTCTGGGACTCAAAACCAGGCTTTCATGCTTGCACATCAAGCATTTTACTGAGTTATCTCCTCAGCACAGGCACCATTTCTTGAGAAAGAGTCTTATATTACCTAGGTTAGCCTAGAAACTCACTGGCCTTGAAACTTCTGATCCTCTTATCTCTATCTAAGAACTGCCAGGGCACAGGCGAGCCAGGCCCGCTGAAAATGGAGCATCCTTAGAATGACATTAAAGCCCCAAAGGTGGGAGAGACTCAGGTGAAGTTTGAAGCAGGTGTGCTTACCGTGCTGGGGTACGGAGCAAGTGGGGGCATGAGGCTGGATCGAAGACAGCCTGCAGGGATTCGCAGTCCTGGAAGGAGAGGTTGTGTGTCTTCTTGACCCCTTCATCAGGATCTTTTTTTTATATATATATACTAGAGATTTATTAGTAACTTCATTAGTAAAAGTGTTACCTAGCAAGACTTTGTGGTCCATGGAGACTTTCAACTTTTCAATATTTATAATTTGTTATAATTTCCAATATCTCTATAAATAACTACTCATGTAGATGGAATACACTGTTTTCATCTCAAAGAGAATAAAAGATTATCAATTCGGAGCCAAATATAAGTGACAATGGCTCAGGAACACAGATTCAGGTTGCTCAACACAGTAAGTTCCAGTGTGCAAGCAGTCACGTGAGCAGTCAGTTTGATAGCAACAGAACAAAAGAAAATCATGTCAGTGCATTTTCTAAATACGGTGGTACGAATATCAGGTAGAGAGGTCAGAAAGTCGAAGACATTTCTACAATCGATTTTAGATATCATCTGATGACATTCTTTGAGGTTGGTGGAAGCTAATAGTTTGTTAATTTGGAAGGTTTTAGCTGATAGTTAAAAGAATGTTGGGTCAGACACAGAAATAGTCAGTGAATGTCTGATAACGAGACTAAAGATAATCCAGGACAATTTGACTTTAGACCTGTGACATTTCAAATCTCACAACCACAAATTTCTTATTAGTCTATAGCCCTTGTAGACTCTTTAACTTATGTTCAGCTAGCTTTCTTTTCTTTTTTTTCCTCTATTTTTTTTTACTTTTTAATTTTTATTGAAAAAGGAAGTAAAAACATTTTATGATAAAATTGAAGATTTACGTGGAAAATATTTCCAATAAAATTGAAAAATATAAAGAAAAACACATTAAAATTGACTATTTCATGGAAAATTATACAGATAAAATGGTAGGCATAAAAATATTTCTTAAGTTGATTGAAAGTGGAATTATAAACAATTTCTGATAAAATTAAAGATTTACATGGAAAATATTTCTGATAAAATTGAAGAAATATATAGAAAACATGTTAAAATTGAAGATTATCATGGAAAATAATACAGAAAAAGGTAGATGTAAAAACATTACTAAATTAATTGGAAGAGGAATTACAAATATTTTTTGATAAAATTGAAGATTTACATGAAAAATACTTCTGTTAGTCTGTGCCTTTTTATTGGGAAATTGAGTCCATTGATGTTAAGAGATATTAAGGAATAGTGATTGTTGCTTCCTGTTATTTTTGGTGTTATTTTTATGTTTGTGTGGTTACTTCCTTTTGGGTTCATTGGAAGATTACTGTCTTGCTTTTTCTAGGGTGTAGGTTCCCTCCTTATGTTGGTGTTTTCCATCTATTATCCTTTGTAGGGCTGTATTTGTGGAAAGATACTGTGTAAATTTGGTTTTATCATGGAATACCTTGGTTTCTCTGTCTATGGTAATTGAGAGTTTTGCTGGGTATAGTAGTTTGGGCTGGCATTTGTGTTCTCTTAGGGTCTGTATGAGATCTGCCCAGGATCTTCTAGCTCTCATTGTCTCTGGTGAAGAAGTCTGGTGTAATTCTAAGAGGTCTGCCTCTGTAAGTTACTTGACCTTTTTCCCTTACTGCTTTTAATATTCTTTCTTTGCTTAGTGTATAAATATTGTCTTATCATTAAATCTTAGCATTATTATCCAGGCAGGAGACTCCTATTGTCAGAATACAGGAATAGGTATAAGAAAGTATAGAAAGGAGACAAAATTCCAGTAGGAAGTTTGATTGCCCCCTGGCCCACACAAGAGATAAAAAACAAAACAAAACAAAAGAACTAGAAAAATCCTGTCAAACATGGAACCATCCCTGTAATAGATAGGAGACCACTGTATTTTCTAGAATGACTTTAGTTACACAATACACATATACATATATTTTTACATATTATGTATATACTATACATATTTTATTTCACTGCTGCTCATTTAAATATAACAAATAAAATTTAAGGCTTTCTGTACCACTCAGGTTGTTTTAGGACAGTAGAATATAACTTTCTTTAAGATCAATTTTTTTTTCTTTTATAGTGACTGATGACAAAATTATTCAAGCTAACTATTTTTGTTATTCATTTGTCTTGATATGAAAACTACAGGGCAAAAATATTTCCTATTTCCCTTAAATGTCTCATTGCTTAAGGTTAGGGACACTTTGCTATAAGATAACCAGGAAAGGTTCCATCTTGTCAGGCTCTGAATAGTTACCTTCAGGGAGTGGCATCATCAGGGGACATGTAGAATTCAGAGAATGTTAGCCTGACATTTACGAGTCTGTAAGCAACCATGTCTGGAATATCAAGACCTACAAAGGGGAAATTTTGCCATATTGAAAGTTATCTAGATAGTCCAACACAGACCTGAGGGTGTGTGCAGAATGTGCCTGAGTCAGAGATAAATACCGAGCTATTCAGAGAGGTGACAGTACCCACTCATAGCAGTGACAGTACCCACAGCTTGGCTCAATTCACAGTTCCCACCCTGAGATGCAAAGAGGGCCAGGTAACACCACCCTGAAGTAAATTGTGTTATTGGAGAGGACTCACGGGCAGGATCGCTGTGAATTAAACATGTCTCACCTCAGTTACACTGGCCTGTCCCAGAGCTTCCACCAATTACTAGCTTAGAGAATTTTGCTTGATACATATTTAAAATACACCTTGAAATCTCCCCCAAGTTTTCAATGTATAAATACACTTAGCAGTGTTATTTTTAAAATGAGTTACTTTCAAAGATACAACACAATTCTTACTGCTTGAGAGTTAGTATATATGCTATTATGAGCACTATCTACTCACCATTTAGGAAATAGTCCTGCCCCAGCCAGGCAGGGCAAAGTTCCAAGAAATACCAGTAACAAGTCACCATCTCCCAGGTGTCTCTGAAGTCACCTATAACCAGTGTGTAACCATTATCACTAGCCTATGATTCTTATACCCTGTGATCACCAAAGGGTATAGATATGTTTGGGTAGCTAACGTAACCCTTTCTTTCCCTAAGGACAATGATGCGCTTGTGGAAGAAGTAGAACCTGCCCCATTTAGGAGGATTCTAAAATTCAACCTTCCAGAATGGCACTACATGCTGGTAGGAGCTGTGTGTGCAGCCATCAATGGGTCAGTCACACCCATCTACTCCTTTTTATTCAGTCAGATCCTTGGGGTAAGCAAGCACCTGGACTAACTTTATTCTGTTTGTACATTCTGTTTTTGTTGTTGTTGTTTTGTTTTGTTTTTAAGCCATTGGCTATTGTTTGTTTGTTTGGCTTTTGTGTGTGTGTGTGTGTGTGTGTGTGTGTGTGCTAGTTCTCCTGCCCACCCCTGTACCCCTGTCCCCAGCTCTAAAAGATGAACAGTTCATAGAATCTCCACCATAGAGAAAATGAAAAGGTGACATTGAACATACTTTATTTGGGGCTGGTAAGGGCTTACAGTCATTGTCCTATGGAAAATAAATAAATATGACTACAGATTGAGGTTGCAAGAGGGATGGTTTTGTGCATGAAAAGCATTGGTTGAATAATAATACAAAAGGATTTTCGGGTGATTTTTAATCTTGCTGAATTGATGGGGTGCAAAGCTTGACTTAGGAACTGGTGATAGTACCCGTGGGCAAGCGCCTACTCTGCTACTGACTGCATTCAACCAGGGTCATGGGAGGAGCTGAGGAAAAAACAAAAGGAAAAAAATACAGCTGGGAGAAAGCAAAAGCTCATGTTCATTTTTCACTTCCTTGGAGTTTTGTCACTTTCCATCTGAAGGTTGCTGTGGCGATGGGGGCAAACACTCATTGGGCATCGTCTAATCGCGTTATGTTCATTATGTTTCCTAATAACCACTGGATGCCCAGATTTTTTCGTATTGCCATTTTATAGAGGAAGAAAATAAGGTTCAGAGATTTCAGGGGAGGGAGCATGTGGTGGAGTTGGGATTCACATCCAGCCAGGGTAATGTAGAGACAGGCTCTGTTTATACCTTATTACCACACATTTAGTCATTAAAAGGCTGTTGTATTTTCACAGATCTCTCTAAACACACACACACACACACACACACACACACACACACACACACACGGTGAATTCAACATAAAGGACAACTACACCTGTAAGGACGTTGTCAACTTTCTCAAGGATTTGCCAGCATGCCACATTGCCAGAGTAATACTTTGGAAAACTCATATTTTTGTTTCTTTTTCTTTCTTTTTTTTAATTTTAATTTTAACTTTTTTATTATATTCAATACAATATATATTTTTATATTTTAATAATATATATTTTAATCTTTTAACCAATCATAAAAAATGATGGATATATTAAATGAAAATAAAAAGATAAAGTCATTTTGGTTTTTTGTTTGTTTGTTTGTTTTTCTATATTTTTTTGTTTACATTCCGAATGATTTCCCCTTTCCCGGTTCCTCCCTCCCTGAAAGTCCCATAAGCCCTCTTCCCTCCCCCTGTTCGCCATTCAACCCCGCCTCGCTTCTCTGTCCTGGTGTTCCCCTATTGGCAGCTGTAGTGCTAGTGTACTTACTCTGATACTTTTGTTTCTTTTTCTACATCCCTTCCTTCTCTCCTGTCTGGTAGAAATTAGGACCACAAAAAATAAACTACTCTCATGGTTGAGACTTGTGTAGAAAGACCTGAATAATCCAGTAGCAGAATCGTCTGGGTAGAAATGTCTCTAGCCATTTTTAATCACATTGCTTTCAGGAATCCAGGCAATTGGGATCATAGCTCTAGTTCACTGAGTTTCTGGTTACATGGTGCCACCATCTTTCGTGCTGAAAATCTTTTAAAATAATTAATGTATCCAAATATAAACACATGTTCTTTTATTTATCCAACAAGCATTTGCTGATGGCCTCCTTTATACATCAAGCTAGGGACTTGACACCACTGTGTCACAGTTATGGTACTTTCCCTGTGAAGTTTCCAGGAAGTGAGGAAGATACTCATTAGACAGAAAGATAATAGAGAACACCCACCATTCAACAAATATGTATCCATGGCTTGTTTACTGGCCATCCTTCTGGTATTGGTCTGGGATAGAGGACAAGATCAGGCCTCTACTGACCTCTCCAGCTGCCATTCCATCAGGGAGAGGATCTGGGTGGGACCTCATTGAGCAAGAGGAACATATGTTAGAAGAAAGAGTAGGAATGACTCTGAATATAGAAACCTACACTGAGATGTTGAGATATAAAGGAAACCTGGAATTTTGACTTCTTCACTGATTTTCTCTTTCTAAAAGTACTCATTCTTTGACAAATCCATACACACAGACAGTAGAGTATGGTCATGTTCTCCCCATTTCCCTCTTTTAGTCTGCTCATCCTCGATGCCCTTTGGACTCCTTCACAACAAAACCCCCTCCTACTTTCATGTTTTGTTTAAGGACCCACTGAATTTAATTACAGTTGTTTGCATGAGCAGGAGTCGGGAGAGCTCTTCACTGAAGCATGAGTAACTTTACCTGAAGGTATAATACTAAGAAAAGTGACGTCCCCTTCCACAACTGTCATTAAGTGCCAATAGCTCATGAATTAGAAGTGAGACTGTGACTGCAATGGCCATGTCCATTCAGGAGACTGCATTTCACAGCCCTTCTCCTAATCCTTCAGCTCGTATGTTATTTCTGTTCCCCCTACATGATGTACTCTGAGCTTATGTGTGTGGGGGGGGGGCGGGGGGAGAAGTGCCATAGCTGAAAAACATTCCATTGTGTACATGAAGCATGTTTTCATTACTCAGGCATCAGTTCATGGATATCTAGCTGATTCCATTTCCTAACTATTGAAAAATAGAGCTACAGTGAGCATGAATATACAAGTATCTATGCAGTAGGAAGCCGAGTCCTTTGAGTATGCTGAGAGAGGGGTGTCTACCTGCTTATCTCGTTAGACCTCAACAAAAGTGGAACAAAGAAGATATTCACTCAATGATCCTCAGACTATGTTAGCGACTATAGGATGTTTCCTGAGTTCCAAGAGGCCCCCCCCCAAAAAAAAAAACAATTGGCTCTGCTGCTTACTGTCCATGTCCTTTATGTCCTAGAGTTACATTATCCCATTCTCTGGGACTTGGTTTCCTCAATTATAAAATGGGGGTTGACAAAGATGACCTTGAAGACGTATTCTAGCTCTAGAACTATGAATTGGCTGAATCAGGAAAAGTAATGACGAAGCAAGATGTATTTCTGAGCCACGGCCAGTCTAAGGACAGGGTTTCAAAGGATGGGTAATCATGTGGATGTTAACAGTAGTCAGCTACTCTGTCAGGACTATATAGATTCTATCTGCTGGACTTGAGTGTTCCCCTCTGTTAGTGATAAAGACTTTATTCCTGTGACCCTGTGACTCTTCCATTTAGCACTGGGATGGAGTTAGACTGGGAAATATAACTTTTATTGAAGCTTCTACAACAACTTTAGTTGTCAAAGTAATCAAAAGTCTCCCGACCGAAAAAAGCCCAGGACCAGATGGGATCAGTGCAGAACTCTATCAGACTTTCAAAGAAGACCCATACCAACATTCTTCAAACTACTCCACAAAATAGTAACAGAAAGAATACTACCCAACTTGTTCTATGAAGCCACAATTACACTTATACCTAAACCACACAAAGATCCAACAAAGAGAACTTTAGACCAATTTCACTTATGAATATCGATGCAAAATATTGTATTTGATTATATATATACTTATAAACTAATTTATATGTGTAAGACTATACATGTATATAATAAAACACAGGATACCTGAGTTTAAAAAAATCATTTTTATTGTGTCCATTATTTGAGCAAACTAAGAGTTGAAATAATAACCATGTTTTTCCACAGACTGGCATTCTCAAGTTCTCAATAATGTCTTTCTGTCCCTCTTCCTCCTTTTCTTCCCTCTCTTCCTTCTTCTCTCTTTGCTCCCTTACTTCTTAAAGGGTAACTGTGATTTGTCCATACTTTATTTTTCATCTATATCCAAGAAAAAGCCAACACCACTGCTTAAATCAAACCAACTTGGCAATCGGGGTGGGGGCAGCTTCTGTAATTGTTGTCATTGGTTTAAATCTTTCAGGAACCCTGCCATATAGCCAGTAAAAAACTTCATCACAATGTTCATCACTAACTTTGGCTTGAAAACTAGTGTGTTTAAAGTGAAGCCATTTTAAAAGTGTTTTTGAACAGTGTTAGTTTTACAGCAAAATTAAGAGGAAGTTCCAGAGATTTCCCATGTACTCCTTGCCTCCCTCCCTCCCTCATCAGCATCCTTTGCAGGGCCCCATTCAGTGCAGCTGATGCTGTGCACTGACACATGATAATCCCTTCGCCTTTATCTTGATGTTGAAGTTCACTCTTACTGACATTCTGTAGGATTGAGCAAATGTAAAAATTTGTTTAATTGAACATATTCAAGTGTATTTATTTTGCTATTGTTTATACTAACAAACTTTCTTCCCTACTTTTTATCTTCCAAAGACTTTTTCACTCATTGATAAAGAAAAACAAAGGTCAGAGATTTACAACATGTGCTTATTCTTTGTCATCCTGGGCTGTGTATCCATTTTCACACAATTTCTGCAGGTAATTTTATTTTTCATTAAGTGATTTGCCTAGCCAGACCCCCCTCCCATTTTCTTGTAAAAATTTCACCAAAGACTCCTTTATGTTTTTAGGGTTACACTTTTGCCAAATCTGGAGAGATCCTCACAAAGAAACTGCGTAAATTTGGTTTCAAGGCAATGCTAGGACAAGATATTGGCTGGTTTGATGACCTCAGAAATAATCCTGGAGTACTGACAACTAGGCTTGCTTCAGATGCTTCCCAAGTTCAAGGGGTAAGTCTTGGGAGTGTCTTCGTCCAGTTGGGATGCTGTAACAAAAATATCTTAGATGAAGCAATTTACAAATAGCAGACACATTTTTCTCATAGAAAGTAGGTTGGGATGTTTAAGATCAAGACAGAGATAGATTATGTCTGGTAAAAGTATGACTCAAAGATGGCACCTTCATATTCCATCTTCTTGTGGCAAAAGGTTAGAGGGGTTGCCGCCACCTTTTATTCTGGCTTTATTAACCCCACTTGGGAAGACAGAGTTTTATAATCTAATCATGTCCAAGAGCTCTAACAATACTAGAGAAGTAATAATACTTCTCTAGTGGGGAATTAGATTTCAATATGAATTCTAGAGAAAGACATTTACGTGGGGAGCAGGGGTATATTACACAGATGTTCATACTGTCGAACACTCTGAGAATTATCTGTTTCCTCTGGAATGAGAACTGGTAAGGTTGGGATAACCCAGAGCCTTGTAAGAGACACAACAGTGTCCCTTAGGCATGCCTAGAATTAGTGTTAAGACCAACATCAATCTGCTAGGATTGGGGGTTTCATCTTCGGAGTCTAGCAACTGAGACTCAGCACATGTGGCCCCTAGAAGTGGAAGGAAAAGTTGTGTGGATACATCTTCCCTTGAGCGTCCAGAGTTATGTTACAAGCAACCTTGCGATCTTTGAAAGATCCCCCTTGGGAAATAGGGAAAAGAATAAAGGTGATTACTGTCAACATTTTCTCTCTCTCTCTCTCACACACACACACACACACACACACACACACACACACGTCAAAGAGCTACATTTATTTCTGACCCAGGGAGACAAAGCTGTGGTTTCTAACTCCCACAACCTGCAACCCTGTTCAAGAGATTTAACACA
This sequence comes from Tokudaia tokunoshimensis, assembly GCA_036184795.1. NCBI lineage: Eukaryota > Metazoa > Chordata > Mammalia > Rodentia > Muridae > Tokudaia > Tokudaia tokunoshimensis. The sequence continues at coordinate 43,432,625 of BTHU01000004.1, read as the reverse complement.
GCTGTGGATGATCAGTTGGGACCGGTATTGGGATTAAAGTGATGAAAGCCAAATCTACCTCCCAAATCTCTACCTACTTTCTAAATGAAAAGAAAACAAGCATTATTTGTGAAACCTGGGAGGAAAACCTCCCTACAGCAGGAGTGCTTTACTGTATGTAGCTGGCCTCAACCCCTAGCCAGTTCAACCAGAATACTAAGAGTTATGTGTTTCACTGAACCTGGAACCATCTTAAAGGAAGTTCCCTAAAACATATCCCTTTTGATTCTCTAATCTTCTATAGGTAGCCATGTTTTCCATAGACTTAGAAGAGTTGTATATAGGGCATTTCTACTTTTCTTTATTCACCCCAAAAATTCTGATGGGAGCATATTTTCATCATTATATATTCTTCTACAAGGGTATTTTAAAGATAATGTAATACATAATTTTAATGCATTAATCACTTTATATTGTTATTTTGAACACAAATGGATTGTACAAATGAATGGGATTCTCATTCGTATACCATATATTGATCATGTCCCTCCATTTCTCATCTACCATAACACACAACCCTCAACAATTTTCCTATTCCTTTGCAATAAGAATTGTGTGTGTGTGCATGGGTGTATACACACACACACACATGCTCTTTTTTTTAAGATTTATTTATTTATTATATGTAAGTACACTGTAGCTGTCTTCAGACACACCAGAAGAGGGCACCAAATCTTGTTACAGATGGTTGTGAGCCACCATGTGGGTGCTGGGATTTGAACTCAGGACCTTTGGAAGAGCAGTCGGTGCTCTTACCCGCTGAGCCATCTCTCCAGCCCCACACATGCTCTTTTTAGCTTCCACATATGAGAAAGAATATGAAGGTCCATCCAGTGTCTATCTTGTTTCACTTAGCAGGATGCTCTAACTCCATTTGTTTTGCTGCAGCTGACAGTATTTTATTCTTCTTTATGTGTGAATGATATTCCATTTCATGAATATACCATATTTTCTTTGTCTGTTCATCTACTGATGAGTAGCTAATCTAATCCCATACTTTATCTATTGTGGCTAGTTCTACCATAAACATAGGCATACAGATTTAGATATATACCTAAGAATGGAATCACTGGATCCTCTGAAGAGTGCCATTTTTATTTTTTTGAGGGAATTCTAGTTGCTTTCCATCTTAGCTGTTTGCATAATAGTTGTTTTACATAATAGATTCTTCTCCTCCTCTTCCTCTTCTTCCTCCTTCCTCTTCTTCCTCTTCCTTTTCTTCTTTCTCCTCTTCCTTTCCCTTTTGTTTGTTTTGGGGGTTGTTTTTTTGTTTTTTTTTTTTTGTTTGTTTTTTTGAGACAGGGTTTCTCTGTGTAGCCCTGGCTGTCCTGGAACTCGCTCTGTAGACCAGGCTGGCCTCGAACTCAGAAATCCGCCTGCCTCTACCTCCCAAGTGCTGGGATTAAAGGCGTGCGCCACCACCGCCCGGCTTTTTGTTTATTTTTTAAGAGAGAATCTCACTACGTAGCTCTGGGTGTCCTGGAGCCCATATATAGACCAGGCTGCCCTTTAATTCATAGAGATCTGACTGCCCTTGCCTCCCCACTGCTAAGATTAAAGGCATGCTCTTTAATTTCTTATTTCGGTATCACTCTTCAAATAGGGCTTATACTTATTTTTTATATTAAATGCAAGTTTATTGGCCCCAAGGACTGAGGCCAGGGAAGTTGCCAAGGAAAGAGGCAGGGAGGGAAGAGAAAGAAAGAAAGAGCTCACATGCAAGAGAGGGAGCTCACACTTTTACACGCTGTCTTGTTAATTATCTTTCTTCCATTTCTGGATATACAACTCCATTAAGCATCTTTTGTAAAGCTGCTCTGGTAGCTCTAAATTTCTTTAGTTTTTTAAATTATGATATTTATTTATTTATGTGTTCATGTGTTTATATGTATGCATATGTTGAAGTCAAAGGACAGCTTTCAGGAATTGGTTCTCTCTTCTACCATGTGGGACCTGAGGTTTGAACTCAAGTTGGCATACTTGGCAGCAAGCAGTTTTACCAGCTGAGCCATCTTGCCAGCCCAGAATACTCTTAGTTTTTGACTAAGGTAGAAGGTCTTTAGTTTGCCTTTGATTTTGAAGGATTGCCTTTTTGGGTGTGGAGATCTATATTGGCAGTAATTTTCTTCTGGAATTTACAATACACCATCTCATGTGCTCCTATTCTATAGGGGTTCTGCTATTAGTCTAATATGGTTTTATTTTAACTATGACTTTGTGCTTTTCTTTTGGAGAGTTTAAAAATTCTATCTTTGTCCTGATTTTTTTCTGCTAGTTTATGTTAGAGTGAAAAACTTTTCTGGTTGAATCTTTCTTGACCTCTATAGGCATCCTACTCTGGAACGTTATGTCTTTCCCAAGGTTAAAGAATTTTATTGATTTTGTTTTATTGAATAAGTTTTTATACTTTTAACCTTTATTTACTTCATGTCAATCAATGATGAAGAGACTTAATCTTTAGTAGTGTGTCTTAGTTAGAATTTTTTTGCTGTGAACAGACAACATGACCAAGGCAACTCTGAAAAGGACAACATTTAATTGGGGCTGGCTTAGAGGTTCAGAAGTTCAGTCCATTGTCATCAAGGCAGGAGCATAGCAGCATCCAGGCAGGCATGGTGCAGGAAGAGCTGAGAGTTCTACATCTTCATCTGAAGGCTGCTAGGAGAAGACTAGCTTCCAGGCAACTAGGATGAGGATCTTAAAGCCCACGCACACAGTGACACACCTACTTCGACAAGACCACACCTATTCCAACACCTCCAAATAACGCCACTCCCCAGGCTAAGCATATAGAAACCATGACATTGTTTCCCAAAGATCTTGTAAAGTCTCTTTATTTTCTTTGCTTTTGTTTGAATATGATACTTTAAAAGAATCTTCACTCAATCTGTGATATTCTTTCTTCTACTTGGTGTAGTCTGTTAGTAACTTTCTAACTATATTTTATATAACTTATTGTCTCTTCATTTTCAGAGCTCATTTTTCAAAATTATTATTCACAGAAGTCAAAAGGACTCAACAGCCCACTGGTGGATAAATAGATAGAAAAAAGGTTGTTTATATGTGTTACAGAATGTTTATACCTTCAGTAGGAATGAAACTGTAATATGTTCCACAATGTAGGCAAGTCCTGAAAAATCTTATGTTTAGCAAAATAAATTGGACACATAAGCATAAATACTATATAATCCCACTTTTATGAGGTACCTAGAAGAGCAAATTCATACAGACAGAGAGTCGAACAGACATTGCCAGTGGCTCAAGGGAAGAAGGTGAGATCCTCATCTGATGGGTAAAGAGTTTCAGAGACAGAGAGGATGGGAAAGATTGAGCATAGATATGTCGGCCACACCCCACTGTGAGGGTTCTGTGCATGTTGTTTTTTGTTTTTAATGTCCTTGAGTTACAGACTTAGGAATGGCTAAAAAGCTAAATATTGTCATGGATATTTTATCACAATAAAAAAAGGATCTTTCAGTATAAAATAGCTTGTCACATACTAGTGTCTGGTAAAAGAGACTGTGTCTGAAATGGCTGGTTCCTTTTGATTTGCAGGCTACTGGCTCTCAAATTGGGATGATGGTCAATTCCATCACTAACATCATTGTGGCCATACTCATTGCCTTCCTCTTTAGCTGGAAGCTCAGTCTGATTATAATAATCTTCTTCCCCTTTTTGGCTTTATCGGGAGCCATACAGACAAAAATGCTAACAGGATTCGCTTCTCAAGACAAGAAAGCTCTGGAGAAGGCTGGCCAGGTAATCGTATAGACCTAATTTCCCTTCTTACAGCTAGGTGGTTGTCAAGTAAACTGTTTAAAATGAGAACTACAAAGAGATGCCCTTGTCTCTGCCTGGAGACTATGACAGAAAAGTTTTGATGCAGTGGCTTGATCAGGCCAGGAGAAAGTGTGCTAAACATAAACTTTTATATGCTTGATTTCCTCTTGGTTATTCATTCTACATTTTCTATATTCTCACTTACAGAAGTGGACAGTTCTACTAGAGGATGTGCTGTTGTTTTCTCAGCTAAATGATTACCCTGAAAACATATACTTTCAACTTTGACACTTTAGCATTTGCTAAGCTAATGGCAAATGCCTTTCTCAAATACAATCATAAGCTACAGTGTAGAATTCTAATGCATTCAGGGTTTAGATACGCATGTTTTTAAAAGTCTATAGTAATTAATATCTGAACACAGGAATGAGTGAGGGGACAATGACAGAGATATTTGTCAATTGGGAAAAAAAACCCACACATGCTGGGCATGGTGGCACAACTTGCACTGATCTCAGAACTCGGGGGCAGAGGCGAAAGTTCAGAAGTTCAAGGTGATCCTCTGCTACATAGTCAGAGTCCAGCATAGTTACTTGAGATGCTGTCTCAAGCAACAATAACATACAGGGAGGGAGGAAGGGAGGGAGGGAGGGCTTGAGGGCTCAATCAATCATACATAACATGAGTTCTTTCTGTTTTTGCTTTTTTGATACTAGAGACTGAATATAGAGTTTACTGAGCCTAGATTGTATTATTGTAAGCCCTTTAAAACTGAGCTACTTACTTTTTTTTTTTTTTTAAATATTGAGACAGGGTCTTACCAAGTTTCCCGGATAGCACTGAATTCAGACTGAAGGCCAAACAGGTCTTGAACTTAGGATCCTCCTACCTTAGTCTCCCAAGCACAGGTATTCTAGGCTTTTATTGCCTGGCCTGAGTTATACACTCATGCTTCATAAACTTACTCATGAATATGTTCTGTCACTTTTCAGACAGTGAATGTGATGCCCTCCAAGTAGCTAAAGCATTTCAGGTGCCAGTGTAGAAAATAACATCTTTCATGACAGAGTTACCCCAATTCATTGACAGTGGACCTCAAACTGTACATTTAAACACATGCTCACCATGTAAACTAAAGATGAACTTATACTTTTAACTAGTGACGTTCAGTTACATAGTTCTAGAGGAGATGGTTTACTGGGCAGCAACTTTTTGGAAAATAGTTTCTAATGCTTTAAAATTATATTAAGGGGGTGTTTTGCTCAAGAAGACATTCAAAGACAGCATGTTAGATGTTTCAAGTGAATTAGCAGAATCATTGTAAAGCTTGTCCAGGACAAGCAAGGGAGGGCCTTGTCTCACACTGTCTCTTCCCCGGACAAGTGGAGGTAATGAAGCCTTGCTAGAATTAGGTAGAGACTGCATATAAGTGACAGATGGCCCCGTGGTCTGTCTGGTTGAGTTGACCCCAGCAACTTCTCTGTGCTATTTTCTGCCATTTGTAACAAATCTAATATGTACAGCCACAACAATGTCATGAAAAGAGCTATTCCTACCTTTTGTCTCCTTAGACTCTTTCCTTTTTCAGATCACCAGCGAAGCCCTTAGCAATATCCGCACAGTTGCTGGAATTGGAGTGGAGGGAAGATTTATTAAAGCATTTGAGGCTGAGCTGGAAATGTCATACAAGACTGCTATTAGAAAGGCGAATATCTATGGCTTCTGCTATGCCTTTTCCCAAGGGATAGCATATTTTGCAAATTCTGCTGCCTATAGATATGGGGGTTACTTAATAGTCTACGAAGATCTGAGCTTCAGCCATGTTTTCAGGTGAGGAATATCCAAATGGTCATATGATATGTGATATTGACACTCGGGGCGGGAGGTAGGGGCGAGCGGTGCCCAGTTCTGTCTTTGCTTTCTTGCTACCCAGCAAAGTATCCCCTCTTAAAGCAGCTGGGTTTATCCTTTTTCAAGGTTCTACAGGGCATGAAATATTTCTTCTGGACTTGGTTTCCTCACAGACGTCTGTGTGTCTGTCTCTCTCCAGTGGCCTCAGTAGTAAGTGAGTGCATTTCCTTCATGAATGGTCTTAGAGTTTCAAATGCAACAGAAGAAACATATCCTGCATTGCAAGCATGCTCAAGTCTCCCCGTATTTCACTTACTGGGGTCTCTTTGGCAAAGGACACAACTAAGCCTAGGTTTAAAGATCTGAGAACTGAAATCCACATTTGGACTGGAAGAGTAAAAAAAGATGATTACAAGTGGATGAATCATAGGATAAACAATTATGATTATATTTACACATGTTAAAGCTGAGACTCTCAAGGTCTTGAACAAGATGGACCCAAGGGCTATTGTATTTTAACTCTATTCCTTCCTTACAAAACCAACTGATTTCTAGCCATTTTCTCTGAATAGAGACATGATAGGCCAAGAAGGGTATTTTTCTGTTCTTCAATGAGGGATCTGCTTACTCCACAAGGAAGGGCCTAAATAAGGGGAGTAGCTGGTGGTAGTGAAGGCAGAGACAGTCTTACGTTTGGAGGGTATGGAAGCATGATTTTCTCATCTGATTTTTTTCCTCTACTTTCCTGCTAACCCACTGTCTTAGTTCGGATTTTCATTGCTGTGAAAAGGCACCATGACCAAGGCAACTCTTGTAACATGTAATTGGGGCTGGCTTACAGGTTCAGAGGTTTAGTCCAGTATCATCAAGGCAGGAACATGGCAATGTCCAGGAAGGCACGGTGCAGGAGGAACTAAGAGTTTTACATCTTCATCTTACAGCCTCTAGAAGATTGGCTTCCGGGCAGCTAGGAGTCACCCACAGTGACATACTTTCTCCACCAAGACCACACATAATTTCAACAAGGCCACACCTCCTAATAGTGCCACTCCCTTGGCCAAACATATTCAAACCACCACACCCACTATACCCACAACAACTAGGAAACTCTCTTTTCTAAACCCTTGCATATTTAAAGCTATACCCAAGACGAGGGACCAGCAACTGTTGAGTTCTTTCTGTCTGTTCATATAAGGTGTGTAGCAAATTATTTGCCAGCATGTGAGAATCAAGAGCCTATAGGAAACTTCAAATTTCTCCCTTAAGAACTAGAAAGTCATCTCCCATCATTTCCTACCCTACCGCCAACATTTCAGTTTCTTAAACCTTATCCTGGGCTCCTGGGGAATGTGGATTTCCAACTCCAACCTTGAAATAAACACTGGTTACAAGCCGGGCAGAAACATATGTGCTTGCACATCCCCGTCTGTCATCCCACCCCAGGAAGATGTGAAAGATGCCTTCTGAGAAAGACGACACTGATGGGCAGCCTTATGGGCTGCCATGCACGTTCAAGGATCAGGCATCAGCAAGGCTGTCTCTCATAACTAATTTACTCATTTGTTCATTCATTCCTTTAGTCCATGTTGATGCAGTTAGTAGCTGGGACAAACAGAAGGATACAGGCTACTGTATTTTCCTTCTCCTGCCTGAAGGATGGTTTCTACGCATGCTCAGCATAGAAGAGGAGCTTCCATTGCTCACTGTTATCTTTCACATACTTATCAATGATTCATGGAATGTTACAATGGGAAGAAAAGCCAAACCAATTTGGTCATGTTTTAAATTTCTTTCCAAAGGGAGGAAGAAAACAGTTTTTAATGTGGTAGATCTAGGGTGTGGAGGTCTGAATCCTACCCTGTTCAGTCTACCCCTCAACCGTTTTACAGAAAGCACAATTTGAAAACTACTAACCTTTCTATATTCTACATCCCCAGACATGATTGAAGAGACTTGCTCAAGCTGCTTGGACCTGCCACTTACAACTCTTAGGCCTTCATACTACCCATAACCCACCTCCTAACACCCGGGTGTTTGTCTGGTTACAGGGTGATCACTTCAGTTTCAATGAGTGCAACGGCTGTTGGAAGAACATTCTCTTACACCCCGAGCTATGCCAAAGCTAAAATATCAGCTGGACGCTTTTTTCAACTGCTAGACCGGAAACCTCCAATTAATGTGTACAGTGGAGCAGGTGAAAAATGGGTAAGTACTTGGCTGGGCAGAGTGTGTGTGTGTGTGTGTGTGTGTGTGTGTGTGTGTGTGTGTGTGCATTTTTATATAAAAGAGCCATTGAAGATAGTTAGAAAGTTCCAGTTTAGAGCTTAAAGTTTAGTAGCCTGTGTTCAACCATATACACTCAGAATAGACAGATAATGGATTTCTAAATGTAAAGGAAGAAAATAATTGACGTGGAAAATCAAGGGTTACATTGGCATTTGAGTAAGAAAACAACATGTAACTGTAGCAGTTCATTTTTCATTACTATGACTCAAGGATGTTCAATGTATACAGAAGTTTTCTGGGCCTATTAATATATATATTCCTGCTATCCTTGAAGTCAGAAGGCCAAGGCAGGGTAATTGCCAGCTTGGGCCTAACCTGCTCTTCATAACAGAAAAGAGGTTTATTTATTTATTGCACAGTTTGGAGGTGGTTAAGTTCACGGTCTGATAATGGTTCCATCATTCAGTCTGTTTTTAGAACCCCAGGACCAGTGTATACTAGTGGCTGGTGTCCTGACAGAAAGGCATTATGGGGGAAAGATCACATAGTGAAGCAGAAAGCTACAGTGTGGAGAGAAACAGTCTCATTTTCATGAGCACCCTCTTATTTTGATTTGAAAATTACATCCATGAGCATGTGTGCCTCCTTTTATACCCTCTCCAAATCCATCCCTGTTCTCCTAATCACATCCTATGGAATTCATGATCTCTTCTCCTGTACTAGTCACACACACACACACACACACACACACACACACACACACACACCACCCACTAAGTCCAATTAGTCCTTATTTGCATGTGTTTAAAGATGATCCCTTAGGATTAGGGTCTTGTTTCTGTAAAACAAACAAACAACAAAAAAGCAGGGGTTGCTGGTTTTTCCTTTCTCAGTAGTTGATAGGGGTGAGGCCTTGTGGAATTTTCTTCTATCCAGGTTAGTGTGTCATCTGTTGTGGTCTTTGTAGGTCTTTCACAAGCAACTGTGTTGCTATGAGTATGTGGAAACAACATTCCTGTACTATCCATAACAAACTACTGCAGTTATCCTCCTAGTCTTCAGACTCTTATTATCTCTCCACCTTCTCTTTGAAGATGTTTCCTGAGCCTTAGGTGCAGGGATTATGATGCAGATGTCTCCTTTGAGGCTGGACAAATCACCGTCACTTATTTTCTGCATTTTGGCTAGCTGTGGACTTTCTTAATAGTCTCTATCTGCTACAAAAAGATGAAATGATTTTTTTTGATGAAATATGAGAGCTGTGTTTATCTATAGATATAAAGACCAGTATTTGGAGAACAGTTGGAAAACCAAATTACTTTAGAAATGTAGTAGTTGCTCCTCCTTCTAAGGCCTATGGGCTCCCAAGCCTTGAAGATTATTTTTGCTAGGTTTACAATTCCAAGTATGAATTCCTTCCAATTGAGCATGCTCCAGGTGTAATTTAGATAGGTGTTGATTTCCCCCAACTCACAAGTTCCACTATTTTGCCGAGAGGGGATCTTGTTGATTCTGTCACTGGTGTGGTTCTCAGGCTTTACAGCTGACTAGGTCTGTAGATAACTTCACCCTCAGGAGCTAGAATAGTATCTTCCAGTAGCATGAGAGCCCTTAGAGAGGAGGTTTCCAGGTCAGTACTATCTTGATTTTTCCTAGTCTTGCAACAGAAGAATATGGTGTCTTCAGCAGTAGAGTTTTGTCTTCATGTTCTGGTAGGTAACCAAGAGCAGTGACAATAACTATATTGTCTAGGGGTGGGAGTTGGGCTCTTGGAACCCCCTGGACAGCAACTCATAGACAAATATTCCATACTTAGTTCTGAAGTTTCTGTTAGTAGATAGTCTATGGCTTTTAAAGGGAGCATTATCCCACTGTATGGGGTATTGCATTAAAAAAATATATATATATATTATTTTAAAGTACTTTATATATATCATATATATAAAATATTTGAAAGTATGCTATAAAATAATGGTTTCCTAGCTTCTGTGTTTACTTCAGTATAATTATCTCCTTTTAAGATCTATCTAGGTCTCCCAAAATGAGATTAATTAATTCTGAGAGGAATGACAACAATAATCAAATCACCATGTACCAAGCCTCTTACCTCTTAAATGTACCATACTACTTCTTAATATCACCACACCAGGGTTCACATATCAACTGTTGTGAGACATGCCCCATATAAGTCATAGCCTTAGCAAATGCTGAATTGTATATACCATAAAACACATAGTTCTATAATGAATGAAGATACACGTCTTTTCATACCTATCTGGTCATGCTTTCCAATGATATTTTGGTATGAAATAGAAAGGTCTTTTTTCCACCAATACTGATCTGACTCATGTTTATCTAGGCTTAAGTTTTAGTTCATGTGAATTACCAAAAAATAGTATTCAACAAAATATACTTTCTTTTCATTTATTTAATCTCCAAGGGGTTTTTAATCTTCCAAGCACATTAAACAAACCTCCAGGGCTGGAGAGGTGACTCAGTTGTTAAGAGCACTGACTGCTCTTCCAGAGGTCCTGAGTTCAATTCCCAGTACGAACATGATGGCTCACAACCATCTGTAATGGGATCCAATGCCTTCTTCTGGTGTGTCTGAAGAGAGAGACTGAGTATTCACATACATAAATAAATACATTTATAATAATTTATAAATACATTAAATTTATTTATAATAATTTATATGTTCAAGAGAGTAAAACACCAGTAAAGCTAAGCTAAATTATGAAAGATTTGGTCAAGTGCCCTGTTTTTTCCTTCAGCTTGATAGAATTATTCTCTGTAAATGTTTACCCATATCTAGAGTTCATAATTCAGATGGTATTTTAAATTTTTTTTTACATTATCCTATAAAGTAATTGCATTTGTCGTGGTATTTACATACATGTGCATCGTTATACTTTATGATCATTTGTGTCCCTCTTTCCATGCTTCCAGAACCCCTCAGCTGGGTCTCTTCCTTTACCTAAACAGTTCTCCTTCTGCTTTCTGATCATAGGTAAAATATTCTTCTCTCCCCATACACTGCCGTAAGATCTCTTCCTTCCTTCTTATTTGTAGTTTCATGAGCTACACATAGATACATATAAGTACACACACACACATACACACATACACACACATGTACGATTTTATTTGTTTTATTTTTATGTGTATATGATTATATCTGTGTGTGGGTTTGTGCACATGAGTGCAATGTCTACAGAGGCCAGAGGAGGGCATTGGATTTCTTGGAGCTAGAGTTGCAAGCAGTTAGCTACCCAATATGAGTGCTGGGAATTGAATTCAGGTCTTCTGGAAGAATGGTGTGTGCTCTCATCCTCTGAGCCATCATCTCTCTGGCTCCCACAAATGTAGGTTTTGCATATAAGAAAAAATATAGTATTTATCTTTCTGAATCTGGCTTATTTTTCTCCATGCAGTAATTTATAGTTCCCTCCATTTTCCTAAAAATGTCATTATTTAAGGACTGCATAAATTCCACTACGTATATATTCTTTATGAAGATATTTATTGATGGATATCTATGCTGGCATAGTAAACCTAAGAACTAAAAATTAGAATTTCATGACATTAAAAAGCTTCTGCACAAAAGGAAACAATCCTTTTGTAGAGTGGAGAAACTATAGAGTAGGCAGAGAAAATTTCCTGAGTATACATCAGATAAAGGAGTAATAGTTAGGATCTAAAAAGAACTGAAAATATTAAACTACCCAAACCAAATCATCTAAATGATAAATGGGTTAAAGTCCACATTTATCAACAGTCCCCCCAAAGAAGAAATATAAATGGCAAAACACACTTGCAAAATATATTTGATATCCCTAGCTATGAGAGAAAGGCAAGTTAAAGATGCTTTGAAAGACTGAATCACCCAGTCAGAATGTCCATCATCAAGAGCATAAATGACAACATAGGCTGTAGGGAAAGAGGAACCCTTACTCACTGCTGGTAAGAATGTAAACTGTGCACCTACTATGGAAATCAGCATAAAGTTTCCTTTTTAAAATAAAAAGAAAGAAAGAAAATAGACCTCCCATATGATTCAGCAATACCATTCTTTGGTGTCTACATACCTGAAGTCAACATACTACAAGAGAACTTTCATGGCCACATTTACTGTGGTCCTGGTCACAGTAGCTAGGAAATGGAACCATCTTAATTGGCTACCAGATAGTTTGAAACACACTGAAATATTCATCTTTGTGGCACAGACTCCCAGCCACTTTTGTTTTTAACTCATTATTTTAAAGAGCAATGTCATAACATTCAAAAAATAGCTGGTTTCCATGATGCATTATCTGTTGCTATTCTCTTCCATTTTTTTTTGTTTTGTTTTGTTTAATATAAAGAAATAGGTGATAAGGACAGGCCCTTCAGAATAGGATTTTTAAAAAAGAGGTCAAATGTCTTTAATGTTTTCATCTCTCTTATTTCTACACCTGCCAGCACTGGAAAGAAAATACCACTGTGTGGTGTTATTCATTTGCTTGTTTGTTTTGAGACAGAATCTCCCTAGGTAGCCCAGGCTGGCCTCCAGTGAACTTACTATCTTCCTGCCTCTACTTCCTCAGTGCTGGGATTACTGGTGTGAACCTCTGTGCCTGACTAGAATGTCACCCACTGAGTTGCTGTTTCTATAATGCATGTTTTCACACCACTGTTTTCAGTTAGGGATACTTTCTGTGTCCTAGACTCCAGGAGGAATGCATGTAATTCCAATCTTCTCATCCACAGGACAACTTCCAAGGGAAGATTGATTTTATTGACTGTAAATTTACGTATCCTTCTCGACCTGATATCCAAGTTCTGAATGGTCTCTCAATATCTGTTGATCCTGGGCAGACACTGGCCTTTGTGGGGAGCAGCGGGTGTGGCAAAAGCACCAGCATTCAGCTGTTGGAACGGTTCTATGATCCTGATCAGGGAAAAGTGGTAAGTGGGGAAAGGCTTTTGAGGTTTTCTGTCCCTAAGTGGTCTCCAAGGCCGCACCTTACCAGACTAACACATTTGCGATGGAAACTTGCTCCTGTGGCTGTTTTCATTTCCATCACCTGCTGAGTGACCTCAACCTACCCCACAGCTCCTAACAGTTCCAGATGGCCTGTTGACCAATTAGGAAAGAAAGCTGGAGATGAGAGAATTTGAGGGACAGTCACTCACCCGTAAATGGAGCAGAAAGTGCAGACTAATCAGGAAACTAATGGTTGGAGATGGAAAAAGTGGGGTGACGGGACACACTGAGAAGGAAGCAAGACAAGGGAGCAGGCTTGAACAGCCTGACACAATCCTGGTCCGAGAAGCTTACGCTTGACTAATAGATAAACTCAACTTCACAAAGCCTTGGCAAGGATAGTTGACACGCTGGTGAACGACTTCATTGCTTACTCTTCTAAGTCCTTCTTCCTCTCTTTTCTTGTTTTATTTTTTTCCTATCTTTCTTGGTAATACATCCACAAGACTGTATAATCAAATAATAAAGACTTTTAATAAAAAGTAGCATATTTAATAAAAAGTGGAACTTATTTTGTTTCCTAGATGATTATAATATAGCACATATACAGCAATTAGAAAAAAAATCAGTTTCTGAGTAACTATGAAGTTGTATCTTGTAGAAATAGGTACTCTGGGAAATACCTCAGACTGAATATGAACTAATTCTTAGTGACCTCTGCTTTGCCATCCCCCCTTAAACATAGTGTTTGCTTTATCCATTGCTTAGAAATTATCTAAAAATATGTCCTGGTCACATTATTTAAAATAGCCTTTTTTTCTGAAATCATACAAATACTTTACAGTTAACAAGTTAGATTTACAATATGTTTGAGACAGACTCCTAAGAATCTTAAGTGAACCAACTTAAATGGTCCTTATTTTGTGACCGAGCTTCCCTGACTTCTGAACTGTGTATCCCCAGGAAACAGACACTGTATTCTCATCGTACAGTGGATAGAAAATGTTTGTACGGTGCCTCCTGGCAGATGGCTCCATGTGTGATTGTGACTAAGTAGCCAAATATATTTTCCCCTGGACTTATTATCTCAGCTGTCCAGAGAATAATGTCAATAAAACCAAGGGCACAGGTTTGATCCTCATGTCATAATCGCATCTGTCTGTCACTATCCCTGATCCCAACCTCTTTTCCTCTCCCTCTTCTTTGGGTGGCTCCTAAAGCCTCAGAATACAAAAAGTCTGCATATCTATACAGATTAGGCTATGCTAAGCTACAAGGAGAATTTTTTTCTTAACTAAATACTGTCCTGAAATTCTTCCTCATTTATATAATACGTGTGGCGCTAGAGTTTGGGGGGGAAAAAAACAACATCAAAACAACAAAGTAATCAGTGTCAACTTTAATGGCATACCTGTCAGAAACAAGTTCCACAGGCAATGTGATTGATTTCCCCAGGGCTCTGGGGATGCTCACTCTTAAACAGAACAATGCACTGTAAAGCACCTAACTCCACAGCAAGAACTTCTGTCACTGCTGGAGTGCTAAAAACGTTGTGTCCTCTGTTGTCATCTCTATTGACAGTTGATAGATGGTCATGACAGCAAAAAAGTCAATGTTCAGTTCCTCCGTTCAAACATCGGGATTGTCTCCCAGGAGCCAGTGTTGTTTGACTGCAGCATAATGGACAACATCAAATATGGGGACAACACCAAAGAGATCTCTGTGGAGAGAGCCATAGCTGCCGCAAAGCAGGCTCAGCTGCATGACTTCGTCATGTCACTCCCAGAGGTAAGCACCAGGCTGTTGTTCTTTACAGAAACACAGGGCTGTGGGGGGGTGGGATGCCTAAAACATATCAGGACTGTGGTTCAGGCAGACGTTCAAAGACAATACAATTTATCTCCCAGTGCCTTGCATTGCCTTGGTCTTTTAAGTAAAACAAATGCCCTCTATCACCATATGTTACAAAGTGTTATAGTGCCAAACAAAACGGATGCTGTGGAATCTGCTACATATAAAACAATACCCATAGAGCATTAATATATCCTGGTAGAAAGAAATCCAGAGGTTTAACATGGGTTTGAATGCAAGCTTTCCTATTTAGTACCTTAGTGTGTAGTTTTGGGATAACTACTTATCCAATTTGATATTGACCATTTCATCTGCAAAATGCAAAGAAACCCCCAAAAAACTTTAAAATGAGGGCATAAAGGTCAAAGGTCAGGGATTATAGATTACTGGTAGATCTCTTGCCTAACATGCATGAAACCCTGGGGTCAGAAAATAGCAACACAGAGGAAGTTCCTGCTGCAACTGACGTTCATCCTTTCCTCGAGGCATCTGTGTGCTGGGAATAAGTTGCCTCTGCTTTGGCGCCTTTTACTTTTCCAGAGCCAAGTCTGAATTTGGCAGGCTCTGCTATGCATTTTTTCCCCATTCACTGACAATCTCCCTTGGTGGTTGTTCAATGGCAAGAAAAATTAAAATGTGACATCTCAGCTATAAGCTATAGCCTCTTCCACTCTGTTTTTTTAAAATACCACTTGGAAATCCCCTTTCTTTGTAGACAGTTAGGTCTATAAACTCTGGACTTGGGGCATACTTGTTTGCTTGCTTGCTGGCTTGCTCTTTCACGGGCTTCATTGAGTCTTAAGCTCAACTCCCACTTCTAAGCTGGACAGCCTAACTAGCAAGCATACTGAAATTCCTAAACCAAAAAGCAAAAGAATATTTTGAATACCTGTGTTTGCTAGCATGCCTAAAAGCAAAGAAGATTTTCTAAAAATTCGTTAAAGCAGCATTTTGCTACTAAAAGCACCCTTAGACATTTTACAATGTGATAATGAAATGCACTGTGCCTATGAAATTCGAGGAATCAAAATGATTTTTCGAAGGTTTCTCCTGGCTTAGTTGAACTTTTACAGGCGGCAAGGAAGGGAAATGCAAGCAGGCAGGTGAGAGCAATGGACAATGACAGAGGACCAGAAACTAGATCAAGTCCGTTCTTAGCTTTCTCATTTGCTATTTACTGCTTATTTGTCTTTGTGCAGTTGTCTTGCTTCTCCATGCCTCAGTTTTGTAATGTATAAGATCAAAAGAATATCATTTGTGTGACTACGAAAAGATTACCCTTAGAATAATTAGCCAGCTATGGTGGTGAACACCTTTAATCCTAGCACTTGGGAGACAAAGGAAGGCAGATCTCTGTGACTTTGAGGCCATCCTGTTCTATATAGAGAATTGCAGATACACAGGGTTACACAGTGAGACCTTGTCACCCTGTCTTTAAAAAAAAAAAAAATAGGAAAAGGAGGAGGACGAGGAGGAGGAGCTCAATCCCTGATGCAAACTAAATACTGTATGAATGCTAATTATTTTTAACTAAGCCATGCTGTGCATCTAGCTAGACATTTTATTTACTAATTTTGTCAAAAAAAAAAAACCCACAGCAAATACATGTGTTGGGTAGTAACACTGCATTTTGCAGGTGAGTTTGTAGCTCAAAGACTTTTAACAAACTGTTGATGTTCAGAAGATTAGTAATCAACAGAGTATAGCTTCAAATCAAGACTTGTGTCCTAGAATGTTCTTTCAAGGGAGGGAGCCAACCAGAAAGGTGTTGAAGATCTCTCTTCCCTCTTCTTACAAGATAGGTATCTTAGTCAGGGTTTCTATTCCTGCACAAACATCATGACCAAGAAGCAAATTGGGGAGGAAAGGGTTTATTCAGCTTATACTTCCACATTGCTTTTCATCACCAAAGGAAGTCAGGACTGGAACTCAAGCAGGTCAGGAAGCAGGAGCTGATGCAGAGGCCATGGAGGGATGTTCCTTACTGGCTTGCTTCCCCTGGCTTGCCCAGCCTGCTCTCTTATGGAACCCAAGACTACCAGCCCAGGGTTGGTACCACTCACAAGGGGCCCTTCCCTCTTCATCACTAATTGAGAACATGCCCCACAGCTGGATCTCATGGAGGCACTTCCCCAACTGAAGCTCCTTTCTCTGTGATAACTCCAGCCTGTGTCAACTTGACACGCAAAACCAGCCAGTAAAATAGGAATTAGCCTATCTTGTAAAAGATCTTTGGATAAAAGTCTAGAAATCAGAGGATTTCAAACCAAGGAAGATATCCTATATGGAATCTTAGTTGGATACAGGAAGAGATCAAAAATATAACCCTTAAAGGAATGCAGAGATGGGAATAACTTCCCTCATTGCCCAGCACAAACCTCATGTATTGAATATTTCTAGCTAGACTTGTTATATTTTACTGGATTCAATCCAATTCAAAGTTTCTAAGTTCAAAAACAATAAGGAAAACTTTAAATTCATAGAAGAGTCCTTGATGTGGGCTCCAAGCAACACACAAGCTCTAGCCCTCAAACTTACTGTGCTTTTTCTAGAAATATGAAACCAACGTTGGGACCCAGGGCTCTCAACTCTCTCGTGGGGAGAAACAGCGCATTGCTATCGCTCGGGCCATTGTACGAGATCCTAAGATCTTGCTACTGGATGAAGCTACATCTGCCCTAGACACAGAAAGTGAAAAGGTCTGTGCTAATTTTTTTTAATTAATCATTTTATTCGTTTACATTTCAAATGATATCCCCCCTTCCCAGTTTCCCCTCTACAATGCCCCCCCATCTCATCCTCCCTTTCCCTCCTCCCCCTGCCTCTATGAGGGTGCTTTTCTACCCATTCACCCACTCACCCACTCCCACCTCACTACCCTGGCATCCCCCTACGCTGGGGCATCAAGCCTCCACAGGACCAAGGGCCTCCCCTCCCACTGATGCCATATGAAGCCATCCTCTTATGTATCTGGAGGCATGGGTTCCTCCATGTGTACTCTTTGGTTGGTGGTTTAGTCCCTGGAAGTTCTGGGTAGTCTGGCTAGATGATATTGTTCTACCTATGGGGTTGCAATTCCCTTCAGCATCTTCAGTCCTTCCCCTAGCTCTTCCATTAGGGTCCCTGAGCTCAGTCTGATGGTTGGCTGTAAATATCTGCATTGTATTAGTCAGGTGCTGGCAGAACCTCTCAGGTAACAACCATACCAGGCTCATGTCAGCAAGCGCTTCTTGGCATCAGCAATAGTATTGGGGGTTGGTGTCTGCAGATGGGATGAATTCCTTAGGTGGGGTGGTCTCTGGATGGACTTTCCATTTTTTGTCCCTGTCTTTCCTTGGACAGGAACAATTCTGGGTTAAAAAATTTGAGATGGGTGGGTGGCCTCATCCCTCAACTGGGGGCTATCTACTGGAGGTGGTCTCTACATGTTCTATCTCTCCTTTATTGGGTATTTCAGCTAATGTCATCCCTATTGGATCCTGGGAGCCTATTGCTTCCCTAGCATCTGGGACTTTCTAGTAGCTATCCCTAGTTCCCCATTCCCCACTGCTACATATTTCTATTCAATTTCCTGACCCTCTGTATTTCTCTCCTGTCCCTTCCCATACCTGATCCTGCCTCCCCTTTTTGTCCCCCCTCCTCCTCTCTCCCTCTCAGGTCCCTCCCTCTACTTCTTGTGATTATTTTGTTCCTCCTTCTATGTAGGATTGAAGCATCCACACTTTGATCTTCCTTCTTCTTAAGTTCCATATGGTTTGTGGGTTTTATCGTGGGTATTCTGAGCTTTTGGGCTAATATCCACTTACCACTGAGTACTTACCATGTGTGTTCTTTTGTGTCTGGGTTACCTCACTCAGGATGATATTTTCTAGTTCTGTCCATTTGCCCTGTGAATTTCATGAAGTCATTGTTTTTAATAGTTGAGTAGTAATCAATTGTGTAAATGTACCACATTTTCTGTATCCATTCTTCTCTTGAGGGACATCTGGGTTCTTTCAAGCTTCTGGCTATTATAAATAGGACTGCTATAAACATAGTGGAACATGTGTCCCTGTTATATGTTGGAGCATCTTTTGGATATATGCCCAGTAGTGATACAGCTGGGTCATCAGGTAGAACTATATCCAATTTTCTGAGGAAATGCCAGATTGTTTTCTAAAGTGATTTTACCAACTTGCAATCCCACCGGCAATGGAGGAGTGCTTCTCTTTCTCCACATCCAGTATCTGCTGTCACCTGAGTTTTTGATCTTAGCCCTTGTGACTGGTATGAGGTGAAATCTCAGGGTCATTTTGATTTGCATTTCCCTAATGACTAAGGATGTTGAACATTTCTTTAGGTACTTTTCAGCCATTCAAGATTCCTCAGTTGAGAATTCTTTGTTTAGCTCTGTACCCCATTTCTTAATAGGGTTATTTGGTTCTCTGGAGTCTACCTTCTTGAGTTCTTTGTATATTTTGAATATTAGCCCTCTATTGCATGTAGGGTTGGTAAAAAGCACACACTGCACCTCACACAATAATAGTGGGAGACTTCAACACCCCATTCTCACCAATGGACAGATCATGGAAGCAGAAACTAAACAGAGACACAGTGAAACTAACAGAAGTTATGAACCAAATGGTTTTAACAGATATCTCTAGAACATTTCACCCCAAAACAAAAGAATATACCTTCTCAGCACCTCATGCCACCTTCTCCAAAATTGACCATATAGTCAGACACAAAACAGGCCTCAACAAATACAAGAATATTGAATTAATCCCTTGCATTCTATTGAACCACCACAGACTAAGGCTGGTCTTCAATAACAACAAAACAACAAAAAGCCCACATACACATGGAAGCTGAACAACTCTCTCCTCAGTGATAACTTGGTCAGGGAAGAAAGAAAAAAATTAAAGACTTTAGAATTTAACGAAAATGAAGGCACTACATACCCAAACTTACAGAACACAATGAAAGCAGTGCTTAAGAGGAAAACTCATAGCTCTGAGTGCCTCCATAAAGATATTGGAGAGATCATACCCTAACAGCTTAACAGTACATCTGAAAGTTCTAGAACAAAAAGAAGCAAATACACCCAAGAGGAGTAGATGACAGGAAATAATCAAACTCAGGGCTGAAATCAACCAAGTAGAAACAAAAAGGACTATACAAAGAATCAACAAACTAGGAGCTGGCTCTCAGAAAATCAACAGGATAGATAAATTCTTAGACAAACTAACTAGAGGGCACAGAGACAGTATCCAAATCAAAATAACCAGAAATGAAAAGGAAGACAAAACAATAGAAACTGAGGAAATTCAAAAAAATCATCAGATCCTACGACAAAAGCCTATACTCAACAAAGCTGGAAAATCTAGATGAAATGGATGATTTTCTAATCAGGTACCAGGTATCAAAGTGAAATCAGGATCAGATAAACCATCTAAACAGTTCCATGATCCCTAAGGATATAGAAACAGTTACTAAAACTATCCCAATCCACAAAAAAAAAAAACCAAAAAAATCAGATGGTTTTAGTAAAGAATTCTGTCAGACTTCCAAAGAAGACCTGATATTTCCAATGTTTCTCAAACTATTCCACAAAATAGAAACAGAAGGAACACTACCTATGTTAGTTTTCTAAAGTCTCTGGTTACTAGAGATGAATCCTTGCTGGAATCTTTGTGCATATAAAATGACACAATTTTCACTCATTCCTTTATAGTAGAAACAAACAGTAGTCTGGAAGTGAGCAAGTGAGTTGCATCGTTCCTGATTCAAGAGTAAAAGATAAGCATGGGTTTACTACAAGCCTTAACAGTCATTTATTCCAGAACTCCTTTGTCCCTGTTCTTTTCCATAATTAGAGGCATCCCTCCACCCTCTGGAGACTTCCCCAGCATGGCAGCTTTCAGCAATTCTGGACCTTGCAGGTTGACCTACTAACTCACCTTTGTAGTTATTTACCAGGAAACCCTGAAAGACAACAGCAACAATAGTGTATTTCAAAATAGCTCAGCTCAGTTTTCCTCTGTAGGCAGGTATTCATTTGTTGAGCATGGGAAGATGAAGTTACAAGCAGGATGAACGTTTGACCTCCCTGAGCCTGGGAGATTCCAGAATGGGAAAGTGCTCCTCTCCCTACTCACAGGTGATAGAGGTTCAGTCTTTCACCGAACTTTCTCAGCCCGTGGGCTGCAATTTAAATAAAGCATGGATGCATTGTATGAGCTGCCACTCTAGTGTTCAATTTTGAGAGTTACCACCAAGTACACAGTTGTTACTCAGGTGGTATTTCCAATGGACCCTCCCAGTGGTGGGCTGAGAACAACCCTGTGTCTGAGTTGACTTCCCATCTTCTTTCCACAGACAGTGCAGATTGCTCTGGACAAAGCCAGAGAGGGTCGGACCTGTATTGTCATTGCTCACCGCTTGTCTACCATCCAGAACTCAGATATCATCGCTGTCATGTCACAAGGAGTGGTGATTGAAAAAGGGACTCATGAGAAACTGATGGCCCAGAAGGGAGCCTACTACAAGCTGGTCATCACTGGAGCCCCCATCAGTTGACCTGACTGGAGACCTTCACACACAGATAATGACGTGCCAAGTACAGGAGGACTGTGGGCTGTTGTAGCTATGCAGAGAATTATTAATGCTATATAGGCAGAAGTATCCGCTGGGATCCAAACTAATTTTGAGTGGCTTTCAGTAATAATTTCAGTTTGAAATATCTATGTAGAAAGGAGAGAACCCAGAGTCAGTATGAGTCAAAGTCCAAAGTCAAACAGCTGCTTATCTACCACCCAGTGCTTCTTTGGGTAGGAGCCGGTCTCTGTCTCCATCAAGATCCTTTAGGACAGAGGGTTATCTTTTACATTTGGGTAAGCTCCTTGCACACTGAACCTGCTCTGTAATCTGCACTCAACTGTTTGAGCCAGATCAAGGTCAAGAGCTAAGGACCTACGGCTACTGGTATTTCTTAATTAAGTTTTGTTTGTTTTCTACAGGGAAGCAAATGTATTTACCTCTAACACCTGTGAGTAGGGAGAGGAGCACGTTCCCATTTTGGCATCTCCCAGGCTCAGGGAGGCCAAAGGTGAGATAAGGAGAAGTAGAGGTTACTGATTTAGAAGTAGGGGTACTGATTTAGACTGAAGGCTCAGGGTACTGATGTCACTTGATACACTATAGTGGATCTGCTGGTGTGGAGCAGGGACACTCTATCAGAACTTCTACTTTTCATTCCCTGCCCCCATGTTGCCCGATGTCCCTTATTCCTAGGAAATCCTACGCATGGAATGGAAATGCATCCACTTCTTAAGTTGTTACATAAAAATCTAGTAAAACATTAGTAGAAAAACATTTATGTTTGCCATTTTCTTCAGAATACTACTAAATACCACTTTTTATGGTATCAAAGAAGGCAGGCATCCTTGGGAATAAAGAAAAATTTCAAAATAACGTAGAAAAAAATATGAGCTAGATTTGTGGCGATAGATTTCAAATACAAGAGAAAATTTCCATCAGGCAAAGCCCGTAGGCTTCTTATTTCCTACCACAGACTCCTGAAAAGGCTTGGATGCAAAAGCCTTAGGGACTTTCTGGAATGAGGGGGCAGAGGACAGATGGGCTCCAAGTTAGAAGAATGGACTGAAAACCTGTGTAAAATTTTCAGGTGCACAGCCTACTCCTGCAGCAGGCTAGCAGCTCCCCAGATCCAGAAGAACATTAGCAACTGCTTCTCTTGCCCACAGGGAGGTTTGAGTATAGGGACACAAAATACACTGAAGGGGTGAGTCATATTCAAGTGATAAAGGACCAGGTGGGTATAAGACTAGAGATGAAGGGAAAATCTCACAGTTGCCCTCATCTGGCCAGAGGTTAGAGAATGACTCTGGCTCACGCAGTTGGATGCATGGGATGGGAATGCATCTGCTTCTTAAGTTGTTACACACAAATCCAGTAAAACATAGCACAAAAACATTTGTGTTCCTCATTTTCTTCAGAATATCACTAAGTACAGCAGGCTCAGGGTCTTGGTATCACAATACACTACAAAAATTACAGCAGTATCAAATGAGAAATGGTCTGAGGCTTAGGAGATAGCAAGAAAAATTTCCCAGCCACACACCATCCTACCATGAAGCTCAACAACACGTACCCACTCAGTATCCCTATGAAAATAAACACACACACACATACACACTCACACACACTCAAACATACACACATGCATGTTCACACACATACACACATGCACACATTTGCACACACATACATACACTTACACACATATACACACTCACAAATATACGCTTCTATACACATACACTCACACATACAAATACACATATCTATGCACACACACATGCACACCTATACACATCTACACAGACATATGCGCATACACACACACACACACACACACACACACACACACACGTGCCTGCACACACGTTAAATAGGCACCAAAAACGCTCAGAATAAAAGAAATTTAAAAAATTGAACATCAGAATGACTCGGGGCCTGGTTCCATACTCAGCATCTCCCCTTCTTCCATCTTCCCCGCCACGTTCATCCTGCTTGTAACTTCATCTTCCCATGCTCAACAAATGAATACCTGCCTACAGAGGAAGACTGAGCTGAGCTATTTTGAAATACACTATTGTTGCTGTTGTTGTCTTTCAGGGTTTCCTGGTAAATAACTACAAAGGTGAGTTAGTAGGTCAACCTGCAAGGTCCAGAATTGCTGAAAACTGCCATGCTGGGGAAGTCTCCAGAGGGTGGAGGGATGCCTCTAATTATGGAAACAGGGACAAAGGAGTTCTGGAATAAATGACTGCTAAGGCTTGTAGTAAACACATGCTCATCCTTAACTCTTGAATCAGGAAGAATGCAACTCACTCGCTTAGGCTTCATCTTGCCAGAACAGGCTGTTTGCTTGGAGGTTGCCCGTTTCTTAGAAAGGCATTTGTGGAATGTTCAAGAAGAGTGGATCAAGGCTGTCTTTTTAAATAAAGTAATTTAAGTAATCGATAAGAGGGAAAGAACGGACTGAATGAGTTGCTTCTGGATGTGGTGTTTATCACAGCACTGGAAGAAACCTAATGATACAATTGACCTACAGATTCTTTTGTCCAAAAGCCGTTTCGACTCTAATTGTTCTGTGTCTGCTCTGCATGTTCATGGAAGAAAGCATCCCAGTCACAGGACACCTGGAATTTAGAGCTACCCACAAACATGGAACTTTCAGCAATGGGGCACTCATTTAGAAGTGGGGAGCCTGGAATATTTGATATTGTGTCCTAGTACAGGAAAATATATGGGATGCCAATTAAGAATCATTTGCCATTTATTATTCAAGAGTTAAATTTAAGTTTTCTATCTTAGGAAATACCAATGAATCTGTGAGGTGGCTCAGTGGGTGAAGCCACTTGCTGCCAAGCTGACAACATGAATTTGATCTTCAGGTCCCATATAGTGGAAGAAGAGAACCATAATATATTTCTGCAAGTTGTTCTCTGACCTCCATACACATGCCATTGTGCATACATGTGTGCACAAAGGTGATCATGTGTATGCATGCCCATACGTGTATACACAAGGACATATACACACCCTAAATACATATAATTTAAAAAGCTTACCTTTTTTAAAAAGAAAAAACAATCAGAACATTCTCACAGGGTTGACTTTGGATCTAATTTCATACATTTACCTAAGAGTTTGGTTGATTATGTATGCACATATTGCATTCTTATGCATGTAAATCTCTCAGTAATCAGGCCACAGGAAGATGTCAGCAGAGATTTTAAAAAGAACTGTGAATCTCATTGCTGTTTCCAAGCACACTTTGAGATCAATTTGCATAGACACAGGCACCGCTGTAAAATAGGCATTATATTTATTTCTATTTTTTTCTGAATTTTGAGAGCAAGTGAATAATCTCACCTCCATGAGATGGCAAGTGAAAGGAACTTCAATAAACAACTAAACCCAATTTCAATTTCTTTCAAACTGTGTTCAATTAAATGCCCAATTAATTTAAATGGATAGACTGTAAATAAAATAATGCACATGATTATCATCTAATTAGCACTGGCCAGCATTAAAATGTGCTCATTAGTGAGTTGTATGGTATCCTAAGGCTCATAATTAGTAATCAGGGTGTACGTGATTGGCATGGGTAGCTGCTGGAATGTAGCGACTCAACCAAATACATCAGAGTTAGGATGAAATGTGTCTTATAAAAGGAAAGATGAATACAGAGGGAGCTGGTGAATTGAGAGTTTTCTCCTTTCTATAATTCAGGTGCAATTCCTCCTCTCAGATACAAAGAGGTCAATCTAAGAGCAACAGAATATCTGTAGAAAAAGAGAAATTTCCACTCAAGATGAAACCAGGAAAAATCCCAATAGTTACTAAAGTGGACATTTTTGCCATGAAAGAATACAAAAAGGAAGAGAAAAAGAAAAGAAAAAAATGACATACAAAACAAAATAAAACATTGTGAGTATACTGAGAGTATGGAGTTCTACTCTATGAGGTATAGAATCAAAGTAAAGATAAGCAAGGTCTTAAATTTTCACAAAAGTTGAAAAATCCAATAATTATTTCAATATGACTGTAAAGCATTTTGTAAATTAGAGAGCCTCTGCCTTTATAATTTCAGTATGTTAGTGTGAAATCAGCAGGCTGCAGAGGACAGAAACAGTAGTAGTTACCTTTCTTGTTACATATGAAGGCATCATAGCAGGTGCTGTTGATTTGCTACATTGTTTTTCTTTGTTTTTCTCTAGTACAAAGACTAGAATGTCTTTACCTTTTCAGAATCTCTTGCAGCTAGAAAAGGTCAGGTAATCCTATCTGGTTTATGAAACATAGGCACTAGACTCTGTATGGGTTTTCTCTTCCTAAATAAAATTTAGTCTAGTCAGGGAAAACAGCTTTCTCCCTTCTTTCTTGGATGCAAGGAGCCATCTTTGGACAAAGGCTATGGTATACTTCCACAGCAGAACAAGAAGACTGAGCCTGATTCCTGTGTATCCCTCAGCCAGTTCATCAGCCTTGCTGCTTATCTCAACCTCTTCACTAAAGGAGAAAAAGGCACATTTCACTTTATATAAGGCCCTGAAGTAGTTTATTGTCATTGTTAAGCATGAATAAACATAGCTTTAAAACAGATTTTCATTAATAAGAATATTGAAGAATAAGTATGCAGAAAACTAATTGACTTTATCCTAAAATGACCTTGAGATAGACCTTTATATCAAGAGGTATTCTAAAATGATTTTTGCTTTTGTTTGTAACTTTGGAGATAGGTTCTAGCTATTTAACTAAGTCTATCAGGAACTGTCTCCCAATTGCCTTGAACTCATGATCCTCTTGCCTTAATCTCTAAGTGCTAGGTTTATTCTCATGAGCTATCATGTCTGATTTTTAGAGAGATCTCAAAGTTTCTAATTTAAATGAGGAACCAGTTTATCTGTTTGCAAATTTCTACTATGGAAAGGATGATGGAAGTTCCTGGAGCTTATTTTAGTGGCTTTTCAAAAATAATTCACCTCTCCTGCTTTAAATAAAGGAAGTTGTCAATTAGGTACTTCAAATGGTATGCTGGAACTATGATTATGTTCTCTAGCCCTCATTAAGTATATTGGGCAAACCTGGGAACATCTGGATTCCATCTAAAGGTTATAAACAATTGAAAGTATGTAAAGGAGAGGACAGAATTGAAAGGCTAGCCTACAAAGATGGGCAGTCATATCACCAATCAATTTATAGCTAGCTATGGTCTCACTTCAATTCTCTCAAATCCATAAGCTAGAGGTATCCCTAGGGTCTATTGAGAGCTACAACAGATAGCCAGGAGCCAATGGGACCCTCCCCAGGGCACAGGGCATGCTCTCAGCCCTATACCTCTAGCATCCAAAGGCACTTGATTAATGTCAAGTAGATGGTTGATGAGTTAGAAAAGAGATGCCCAATAAGACCCTGAAGTGATTATTGAGGAGTTTTTGAAAGTGGTTTCTAATATTTCCTTACTGGGTCATCCTCAAATCTCTTGGCATCATGCAATTAATTAATTGAGTTGTGATACGTTCAAGAAGCACATTTCAATAGCATGAAAAATCAAAATATGACTTTTTTTTAATTTTTGAGGTATAATTATATCATTTCTCTCCTCTCTTTCCTTCATCCAAACCCTCCCATATATTTCCCCAACTCTCTTTCAAATTCATGGACTCTTTTTTCATTAATTGTTGCTATATACATATGCATATGTTTATATATTCCTAAATACATAAATGTACCCTGCCTAGCCTATATATTGTTACTTGTATATAAGTGTTCAGGGCTAACCAATTAATATTGGATAACCAGTGGTTGAGAGATGTATAGTCTGTAAACTTTTGAAAACACTAGTTCAAACAGAACTTTCCTCACACAGCAAACATCTCCAACCCCACTTCCCACAAAATGATCCCTCTTCTCGCTCAGCCTAGTATTTTCTGTAACTGCTAAGTATCCCTTCCAGTAAGAATTTCCATCTTAAGGAGTCCAAGAAGAATGGAATTGGGAATT
Source organism: Tokudaia tokunoshimensis (assembly GCA_036184795.1). Taxonomy (NCBI): domain Eukaryota; kingdom Metazoa; phylum Chordata; class Mammalia; order Rodentia; family Muridae; genus Tokudaia; species Tokudaia tokunoshimensis. Next base: position 43,405,336 of record BTHU01000004.1, on the reverse strand, counting down.
TAATTATAAGAACAATCAGTGAACATGAATATGGATAGTCTCATGTTAATAATTTTGCCTCATTATATCAGTTGAATTATTTCACATTTTCATGTACTTCCTTTTATAGCCATAAAACTTGAATTTTAATTGGCATAGAATGTTTTAAAGGCTAAAATGTATTTTATTGATCCAAAATTGTTTAACAAAGGAGCAAATTTCGAATTAGATCCCAGTCCTTTTTAGAATTTATGGCTTCGTACATCTCATTAAGTAAAATTAAAACAGTATCTATGATTTAACACATTTGCTACAGCCATTCATATCATCTTTCTTCTTCCTTTTTATTGAGAAATGAACAATTCCTCTATAAGTCTTCCACCTAAAGAGTGCTTCACAAGAACAAAAAGAGGAATTTGAGGACGTGTTACCGTTTGAATCTAAAATGTCCCCCATTAGCTCATTAGATTTTGCAGGGTATGTATGGGGCTGTAGAACTCTTAGAAGATAGGCCCTAGCTAGAGAAAGTGGGTAATGGGGGGTGGGTTGGGATAGGCCTTGAATGTTATAACCAGGCCTCATTTACTCTCACCTCACTGCTTCTTGATTCACAGAAATGTAAGCAAGCAGCTGCCGTGAGTCCTTGCCACCAATGATGCACCTTCCCCATGCTTTCCCCACTGAGATGTCCTGTATGCCTTCAAACCACGAAGGAAAAAAAAGTCTTTCCTCCCTAGAGATGGTTCTTGTTGGGCTTTTGGTGGTGGTGATGAAAAGTGACTTGTATAGAGAGCCCGAGAATAACATATTTGATTGAATGTGAACCTGAGTCACAGCTGGAATGAACTTTCCAATCTTAGTCTATGTTACATGCTTCAGTTAAAAATTTAGTAAACTATTATTCTGCTTAATGGATGAAGTATCAAACCGCTCTCCAAATTCACATCTTGCTATCCGTACATTAATGTACTTCTCAGACTCCATCATAGGAGTTTCTTTGTGCAGTGGATAGAGACTAGTGCAGAAACTGGTCCAAGTTGAGAGAATGAATGGCTGTGGAGTGCTTAGGCACAAATGGGACATCTACAGCAAGCTGTCCCTCCCCCAAAGCTCAGGGACCATCTTAGAAGAAGAGGTAGATGGACCCTAAGGGTCAGATGCTGAGGAAGATTGGGACAAAAGTTGTTTGTTTTCTGGACATAGCAGAACCTCTGTATTCATGAAGTAACAGCTGGTGTGGTTGCCTGTGCATGATCAAACCAGTGAACATTCTAGCATGGGGGAGCATTAGGTGTGGTTCATGGACTCGACCCACACCTGAGGAACTATGAACAGATTATTCCTTCTAAGTAAGGAAAAGTCGGTTTTTCCTGATGGCTGTGATCCATTGAGTAGCTCCAATGGATGGCCCCACAATCAGGAGAAGGGGAGCAGAAATTGGATTCACTACATGTGTGTTGTAATTTGTTTCCTGCCGCTGTGATAAACCACTGACAAAAATAAGCTCGGGGTTGAGAGAAGATTTATGTGGCTTACAGGTTACAGTCCATTATTGAGGGAAGCCAGGACAGAAGGTCAAGGTAGGTGGGAGTGGATCTGGAAGAGCTTAGGAGGAGAAAAGATCAATGTGGTTTGAATGAGAATGGCCCCCATTGGATCAATTTTGAATGCTTGGTCCAAAGTTGGCGAGATTGTTTGGGAAGGGTTAGGTACAGCCGTAATGGAGATATATTATTTACTGGGGGTCAGTTTTGGTTTTTTGTTTGTTTGTTTGTTTTGTTTTGTTTTCAAGACAGGATTTCTCTGTATAGCCCTGGCTGTCCTGGAACTCACTCTGTAGACCAGGCTGGCCTCGAACCCAGAAATCCACCTGCCTCTGCCTCCTGAGTGCTGGGATTAAAGACATGTGCCACCACTGCCCAGCTGGGTGTCAGCTTTGAAGGGTCCAAAGTCAATGGTATTCCCAGTTAGTGTTCTCCCCCCCCCACCCCCCACCCCCATCTCTCTCTGTCTCTGTCTCAGCCTCTTCCCCACCCCTCTGCCTCATGACTGAGGGATCAGATGGAACTTGTCAGCTACTACTCCAGCACCAAGTCTGCCTGCTGCTGCCATGCTCTGCCTCATGATGGCCACAGACTCTCAGCCTCTGGAACTATGAGCCTCCAAATGAAAATGTTTTCTTTTATAAGTTGCTTGGTCATGGTGTCTCTTCACAGCAGAGGAAAATAACTAAGACAGATTGAGAAACCTAATCCAGCAGGACCTCAGATGCCACATTTATTCATCTCCCTGCCCTGTCCTGGCAGCCTCTCTGAGGAAGTGACCCAGCCTTTTAATGAAGAAAGATTCTCTTCAGAGATCACATGGCAAAATGTTGGAGGAAAAAGAAAAATCCTAAGAAGTTAAGAATTCATAACAGAACAGAATTAATTGGTTTCACACTAACCTTTATAGCTTCAGTCTTTGAGTTTCCTCCTTCCTTTAGAGAGATCTCTCTGTTGCCTAAAGAGATGAGACATGATTTCTTCTACATTATTAGTGTGATCAAAGGACAGCAAAGACAGCAATTACTACTCTTTACAAACCAGCCTCACATTCAACATAAACTGCATTTGTCTTTTGCAGAGTCCAAAAGTGAAGCATTTATTTTTAGAATTTTCTCATGAGTTGTGGTTTGCTTCTAGATCTTTCTACCATTCATGTACCTTTAAGGCAAACAAGATGGGGACATTAGAATATTAACAGAGTAGCATAACCTGACCTTCATGGGGGAATCATCAGGTGATGCATTAAAGATAAGGGAAAGGTTAAGGATGGCTCTTTAGTTCCTAGGCAACATTAGATTCAGGTATTCATCCAAAAAAAAAAGCTATTTATGATTTACAAAGAGATGAAGGCCATCAGTGAGGATGAAGTCTTCAGGGCACCTGGATACTTGGAGAGCTTTTGTAATTAGTTTCTGAATTACCACAGACGTGCTGGTATCAGACATACATATGTGCTAAACTAGAAAAAGCAAGAAAACATGGTCAGAAAGTCTTCCAGTTATCCTGAGTACAGCTATGAATTGTACAACACACAGTTTTGTTGCCATTAGATTCCCAAAACATGATGCAGGAAGGATGAACCCAGACTCCTCAATTTGGAGCAGGAAAACCGAGTTCAGGGAGACCAGGGTGGCCAGAGCTCACAGGATGGAGTCAGGGAGAAGGGATCCTCATTGATAAAGGTATCTCTGGAAAATGCTGCAAAGCCCAATGTTAACCTGCTACAGACTCTCCGCCTCACCTACAGCAGTTTGAGATAGGAGACAATGTAAATTTTGTTTTGCTTTGTTTTCAGGAAACAAAACACTGTGGGGTTGTACTTGTAAAACTCAGTTCAGTAGCCATTGGACACGTATTTAAATTAAGAATAAGTAGCATTTTATATTACCCTTCTTTAGTTGTATTAGCTGTCTTTTAAGAGCGTAAGTCAATACAGAACAAATATCTTTATCACTCTAAAGAGTTTAAAAACTGCTGGGGAAAGTAGTTTGAGTATATTTAATGAATTAAAATTTTTAAATTTTTTTATGTTAAAAATTTGGATCTGTAAATATTTGAAATATTTAGAGCAATGCTCTTGGATTTCAAGCATGTCTTATATCATTTTTGACCTCTCTATTGTAGGGACAAGCACACAGAGAACCAACTCAACATTCTAAGGGAGAAGTTCAATCAATAGGCTGCCCAAAGAAAGTGACTCAACAGTCTGGTAGCTAGGTTTAGCAATAAAAAATTCCCTTGCATGTCTTTTTAAATGCATGTTTGATTGGGACAGCTTCCCAAGCCACTTGTCTAAATTTTATCAATCTGACAGCTCATGATATTGGCAGTTTTCTCTTGAATATGCAGATGCGTAGACGCTTTGACTAGATGGATATCCGTAAGTCAAATGAGCTCATTTTGCTTATTTCTTGTGAATAAATTGAAAGCCGAAGTTGTCTCCATCATGATTAAAATCAGGCATTTTCTCCAAGGCCATACAGTGCTGTTTCTCTTGCTGCCTAAGCAATTTCAATCACAAAAGCAAATTGCCTCCATATGGATTCCTCCAGGAGACTTCAATGAGATAGAAAGAAAAATCTCACTAGAGACTCTGAGGCTTCATGGTAGACAGGGGTAGAGTTGTTGGAGATTAATTATTGAAAATAAGCCGTGCCTCATCCCATTTCCCTTCTGAGGATCACATGTCATCTAACAGACAGCTGTCTAGAGTAGCTGAAGAAAACTCCTCTACGGGAACCCGGGAATGTGTGGTAGAGCCAGACACAGCAACAGAATCCCCTGGCTATTGATGGCACAGTGCCCTCAGGCCCCACCTGGGCGAAAGCAGGCTCAGAATGTACTGGGATAGAGGATTCAAGATGAACATTATTGACTCTACAGGAAACTTTGAAAAAGGCTCAGAGAGAAGCAGCCCTCTTACATTTGCAGATGAGACTGGGCAGACAGAACACAATGTGCTGAGGACGACAGTAGCCTTATGGGGACAATGGCAAAGAGCACTGAAGAAATGAACAAGAACCATCCTGTTCTATTTCTTTCACTCCAGTGCTCCAATCAACATGGGATGGATTTATTCTGAAGTAAAAGCTTTTTTTTTTTTTAGTCTGTTTTGTTTGTTTTGCTTAGGAATCCACTGCCTGTTAAAAAAAAAGAGAACCCTAGTTAAAGTGTCTTTTAAAAGCAAGAATTCATTTTCTATAATTACACTTGGGAAGTTGCCAATAATTAGCTGTTAGATATGTTCTTTTCCATGACTACTATCAAATAGCCTTCCCTTCAACTGGTATGTTTTCATACATACTGATGACCTATTTAATAGATCATCACCTAAAGTAGCTAACTCATCAATAGTATTCTTGAAAAGAGTTACATAGGGCATTGCAGTAGACCACAGGCCATCGACATACAGCAAAGCCAGACTCACAATCTTTGAACTTAATCAGAAAGACATAGTTATCGAATGAGCCTAGAATTTCAACAAGGAAGAAAAAAAAAATCTCACTGAGAAACTGGTGTATATTAATAGCCCATAAATGATTATTTTCTGAAGTAAAGCACAGAGATTAGTCTAATGAAGCAATGCACTAGTATTTAATAGTTTTTTTTTTTTGAGGTAGAATTTGATTATCCTCATTTTTGAAAGACTTGACTACTAAAAGTAAAACATGGGTATGCCCCAGTGAAGAGACGAGGCTTTTCTGGTGAACAGGAATCCAGTAGATTGTTTTCAACAGGGTTTATTGAGGCATATACAGCCATTGCTGGTCTAGAAAAGACACTGTACTCTGGGTGTAAGTCAAATAGAATGTGACATTTCCATGCCATTTCTGAAAACACAGGTGTCTTAAATGGCAATCATAGACTTTAAATACATGCATTTGCTCTTATTGATTTTTTTTTAAAAAAAACTCCTTAAAAATAAAGCATCGTTGTAGAGATATGTATCAGAAGCCTTGGGTTCCAACTCTGGTTCCAACTCGGCATTATTACAGCCAAGGTACTTGATCTGAACCAACCGCTATTTACTTATCTGATACAAGAGAATTTGGAAAGACTCGACTCCTAAAAGTAAAACATGGGGATGCTCCAGCGAAGATGGGTTTTGACTATGGACACTTCTAAGAGGCCCACAGGAGCCAGAAGTAGTCAGGCTTTAAGATGGTAGAAGCATCACCCCCTGGGGGTTCTGTTGAGTGCTTAATACTATGATCAAAAGGAGTCTTTCTGCTTACTGGAACAGCCAGCATCCAGTCCCTGTCAACTGTCTTTCCATGGGCTATACCATCTCTATGTTGCCATATTGTCAGGTTTGTCCAGAAATTATGGGCATGAATATTTCTGGTTAAATACTGTTATTTTTAAATGCCACTTGGAAAGCAGACTAAACATGTCTGTGGGTGGAGCAGGACCTTTGGCCATCATGGTGTGACCTCTGGAGAGATGCTCCCAGTCTCTCTGCTGTGGCTCTATTGAGGAATGCAGGAAGTAGGTGATCCTGGGACCACAGGGCACTGAAGCTCTAGTTACTCTTCTTCTCACTGGGTCTCATTAACATACGTACACAATAGGGAATTAGAGCCACCACGTTCAGTGGGATGGATGCAGACAGACAACAGGTAAAATAAAGGTTCCCTGTGAGCCGGGATCTTGATGAAGTGATAAAGTTGCACTGTGGGCAGTGAGGTCAGAGCACAGAGCAAGCGGAAGTTCAGCTTGGAGCCATTTCCTCCCTGGCAGCTCAGAATGAACATTTCTGAGTTGATGGCCAAGTCAAAGAAGACCCCGAGGTTTCTCACAAGTCCAGCAAAAGGCGTGCTGTCAATGTGGATCCAGTCTGGGTTGGCACACCACTTTTTAGCGATGGGTGCAGACCAGAGCCGGTCAGTACCGAGCAGTCTGAGAAGTAGGTAAACGCCGAGTGCAAACAGGAAGACGTTGGTCTTCAGGTACACTCTCAAGTTGGCCATGTGGATTCCTGGAGTGTGTCCAAAGACCTCTGCCATTAGTATCCCGGCAGATTGGAAAGAGATACTGACATGAGTTTATGAGCCTGAGCCCTTCAGGAATCCCTCCCCCTCTGCACTTGCGAGGACTTTAGACACCCAGGTTCTAACAATTTCCTAAAGTGTTTTTAGACATACACTGAAAACAGATTAGTCCCATAGTCTTTCAACTACCTACACTGGCCAAGAAGGACCAGTCAAACGTCAGAAGCACTGAGTGACAAGTCATTTTGCAGGCAGAACAATAAGCAATACAAAGGTGCCACCAGGTGAAGTTAAGTCATGCAATAAGAACTTAGCTCCAACCGAGTGTCTTGGTGTGGGTTTCAGGGTCCTTATGAGGTCCCCCCGAAGAAGACGGAGGCACAGTGTCTGACATGATGGTTTGGATAAACCACTTCACTTCAGTTACACCTCAGAAAAGCCTGTCATACCATGCAGTTCTCCCTTTACACCACTGAGAGAGACTGTATCAGCATGTGCACAGAGGCTCATGAGACAGGTCTTTTTAAATCACCGAAGCCCTCACGGTAGCATTTGTGTCAGTGGCTTGATTCAGCTACCCATGAAACCAGAAAGTCAGTGACTGGGAGAGTCTGACGCTACAATGCGGCAAACAAAGCGAAGTGAAGTAACACTACTGAATATAAGAGGCCATATTTACCACCAGTCACTCCAAGAATGACCTGATGGGGAAAATGTGTGACTATGAATACTCTGGAAATGCAGACGCTGATTTGAATCAACCAGAAAACACTCCAAAGAAAGGACCAGGTCAGTCTGTGAAGGAAGAATGGGTACAAGTGTGAATAGTAAAGAATTGGTAACACCTATAAAATTAGGTGGGTGAAACCTGATCTTCCTCCCTAAAGGAATCTCCCAGGTATGACGTAACACAATTCTAGAGTCTTTCTCCTTGAACATGCTTTCACAGGATTCATAGGATTCAGTAGGTTTCATGTGGGACTTCACATTCCAAAATGCTAGCTCCTACGATATTAATGAAGTTTAAAAGGAAGGTGTTTAGTCGAAGTCCCAGCATAAGGTGGAGGGAGGCGAGCATGAAATTCTGCCCCAACAAAGAAGCTACTGGCATTTTATAGCCAATAGCTATGAAATGAGTTGAGTGAGTATATAGTGTGAGTTGATTTGTTTCATTTTAAAGGTTTTTTGGTTTTTTTTTTTTTTTTTTTGGTTTTTCCAGGCAGGGTTTCTCTGTGTAGCCCTGGCTATCCTGGAACTCACTCTGTAGACCAGGCTAGCCTCGAACTCAGAAATCCGCCTGCCTCTGCCTCCCAAGCGCTGGGATTAAAGGCGTGCGCCACCACCGCCCGGCAGATTTGTTTTGTTTTAAGACACACGCACACGCACACGCACACGCACACGCACACGCACGCATGCAGAGGCAGAGACAGAGATGGAGCGATAGAGACAGAGAGACAGTGAGACAGAGACAATGAGAAAGAGACAAAGATAGAGTCAAAGTCAGAGAGACACAAAGAGACAGTGAAACAGAGACAGAGATCGAGACAGAAACAGAAACAGAGGAGATACCAAAAGTTGGGTTGTTAAGGAGGTTGTGGTGGATCTGGGAGAAGCTGGGGGAGAGGAGATTAGTATCAAGATACGTTGTATGAAATTTGCAAAGGATTATTATAAATATTATTTTTAAAGAGGAAGACACTTTGATAACCTTGAAATAAGGAAAGGGGAATAAGAGAATTTCAAGTGTGGGGGAATTAGTAGTATCAGAATAATCAAGAATAAACCATAGAGATTTTCGTACTCTATCATCTGTGCTTCCTCTCTGCCTTCCATTCTCAGCTGCTCTTTGTTTGAAGACAACGCAGGAGAGGCAAGCTTCCATTCAGGTGAAAAGCTCATGAACAGTCCACTGAGCCCATCACCTCACGGTCTGTGATCTCACAGACTCTCAGCAGCTCTAATCATTTTATGAAATACGGAAATATGGAACAAGAAAATATACTGTATACATTCAGTTAGAAGCAGAAATGTATAAAAAACATGCAAAATATTAAAATCCAAACAGTTTAAAAAGAAACAGCTGTATTTAGTGTCATGAATCCTTAGGTCATTTATTGTTGATAACCAAACCAAACTTTAGTTCTAGCAAGGCCAAAGGTTAAAAAGAAATGAGTCTGTTAGACAAGAGGTAGGCAAATGGAAGAAGCGTTAACAAGGACACTTGAACATCAAGGTAAAGTGTAGGCACCCATTTATTTTTTAACTTATGTGTATGAGTGTTTGCCTGCATATATGTATACACACTGTGTGTGTGTGTGTGTGTGTGTGTGTGTGTGTGTGTGTGCGCGCGCGCCTGGTACCTTTGGTGGCCAGAGAGGGTGTCAGAAGCCCTAGAATTGCTATTATGAATGGCGAGTCATCGTGTGAGTTCTGGGACCCTTCCCAGAACACTTGATTCAGCAAGTGTGTTGAAACACTAAGCCATCTCTTCGGTCCCCACTCTCTAAATCTTTACAAATGAAGAAAATATTGCCATTACAAATATCAAAATGGAATAGGAATATATTTTTTAGAATAAAAATATTTTTAAGATTGCTAATTGGAGGGGAGAATGACCCACCCAGACTTATTTCTTACATTATTCAAGACTGCTCTTAAGAAGTAGAACGTGTTTTCAATTCTTTATTTTAAAAGAAATTTCACTAACTGGTATGGCTGTATGCTGTATCTAAGAAAAAAATTGACAAATTTCTTTCTATAACTAAGTTTTGGTCCGCTTCCCAATAACATAACATTTGAGGGTTCCTGTCAATACAGCATTATTTTTCTTTTAAAATTATTCAGATTTTAATATTTTTATAAGATTTTTTTTGCATGTTTCTGCTTCTAATCAAAACTGTATACTTTATGACAAAGAGGTATTTGGAATTACTTTAATTACAAAGAATTTCAAAAAAAGAACAGAAGAAAAAGCCCAGTTTTCACAAATAGTGAGTTATCTTAAAGTTCTACGTGCTTCTACACATTAAGAAATCTGTTAGCAGTAGGTCTAACATTCAAATTTAATTTTGCCTCTAGAATGTTTTAATTAAAAAGACTGCATAGACTTTAACTGCTAGAATATATTTTACTGATCTTAAAAGCATTGGGTGTTCAAAGTAGGAAGCATAATTTTACTAAATAAATGGGTGCATTTAAGAGCTACGATGATCCTTAAAAATTTAAGTCAATCATAAGGCAAGAGAATGTGCATGCAAAAATATTTCCTTATGCAGCTCTAGATAACTTGTTTATGAGGTACCAAAATAATAATTGAATTTTGGAATCCCAAAGGCGTATTTAGCAAGTCATTAATCAGATAAACATTTCCAACTCAATTATAAAAGTGGTAATAGCTGTGAGCTAATTAGAACATTATCCTGAAGCAGAATATTCATTTTCCACTCATTCTGCTACATGGACTATGAAAGAATGGAATAAGCACATTTCGTTGAAAACTGATAATATATTCAAATGAATGTTTGCAGACGAGCTCACATACTCAGCACTGTCTTGCCAATGCTTCAGAAGCTGGAGCAAGTTGACCTGTGCAGAGGGACAGAGGACTCATCCACGGGGCTGATAGTGTAGCTTAAGACAGCTGCTACCATGACACACCAGACGCATGATGAACCTATTGTGTGGCCAGATGGACTTCCTGTAACGAGCATCATTTGTTCAAAAGGCGATTAATTATCAGGATCACAGATGAGACACTAGGATTGTGTATTTGTCACGAAAATTACAAACAAACCCCTAGGTTATATGTACTGCATAGAAGTAGATAAAAATAAGAAAAACAGAGTCCATTTGAGACTCAAGTTCACCATTTCAAAAACTTTTTTTTTTTGAACAGGAAAAAGCAGAGTGAAAACTGCTAGAAATATCTTTTTTTTCCTTCTTGGTCCCCAGAGTGTCCCACTCTTGACCATTTATAACATGAATAATAATGGTTAGAGTTAAAGATGACTTCCTCAGACAATTCCATTGTGATATAATGGGCCATGCAAAGTTCTGATTATCATGAAGTTACAACATATATAACCAGCTATAACTTTATGTAATTCTACCTAACTTTCTTTATGAAAATGCTTTCTATATGAAACACACACACACACACACCCTTCTCCAGAGTTTCAAGCTGACTGAATTCTGCAAATCAACATATTCAGTATAATGGTTTAAGGATGTGGGCAGTTGCATCCAAATCTACACATCTTCATATGTTGTTTTCTTTTTTTTAAAATGTAACTGTCACTCTTTTTTATAAATATTTATTTTATGTATACCATATTTTATATTTTATAAATATGTATTTTATGTATACCATAGTTGTCTTCAGACACACCAGAAGAGTGCATCAGATCCCATTATGAGTGGTTGTGAGCCACCATGTGGTTGCTGGGAATTGAACTCAGGACCTCTGGAAGAGCAGTCAGTGCTCTTAACCGTTGAGCCATCTCTCCGGCCCCATATGTTGTTTTCAATTGACAAGAAAATTTAAGTTCTTATCCTTGATCTTGAATCGATGTATTTTCCTTAAGCTGACAGGCTGTCATTTTTTCTGTCTGTGGTTTACTGACTGACTTACAAACAACTGCTGTGTGTATGCAGAAACCAGAATGTGCATATTGTGGCCACTGCAGTGAGAAGCTTTGCCAAACAACAGAGAATTCAATCTACAAAGACGCTAAAGGGGAGTGTGAATCTTGACAAAACCCACCTGCTCTCAGGCCTTTCCTAGTGCCAGATGAATGCCTTTCCTATACTGTTAGTTTTATTTTTAACTATTTAGATGTGGAACATAACTTTTCATCTAGTAAAAAGTCACTCAGGTTAAATACCACACTATCTTGAAAAACAAAGGACCAGTCCCATTTTTTGTTGTTGTTGTTGTTAAACATAAAATTCACTGCATAAATTCTTTTTCTATCACCCCATACCCTGTGAAAAAACATCTCACAAGATGGAATAGATGCTAGGAAGTTCTAGAATAAAGCAAACGAACATTTCAGCCACCTCCGAGGTTATCCATTGATCCATCCACCTACTTACTTATCTCATATAAATATGAAATGCATTTAATTTTCTGCTAATAAGACATAAAGTCTAAGCAGCTAGTTATTTAAAGAATTAACTGTGATATTATAAATTCTGTGAAAAATGTATGCGCACTTTTATGGAAGCAAAAGATGTTCAGAAAATTCATTAGGAGCTCATACATTTAAGGTTTCAAAGGACTGTCTAATAGCATGAACTTTACAACTACGATGCAGCATAAGACAACTCTTTCACATAGGCTAAAGCAATATGCATTGTCCCAGATATATGAATATACATAAACTTTTTACTTTCATAAAGTTGACTTCCACAACACAGATGTTATACTTAATACTCAGGGTCTTGTAAGTTAAAACAAGTCTAGGAAGCCCTACTAATACGGTGCACAATCAAGAGTGAAAAAGAAAAAAAAATATTAGCGGCTGTGTTACCCTGGGAGCGAGAGTACAAGGATGTCTTCACCTTTCTTATAAGACATCTGTCTCTTCCTTGTTTGTGAGATTCTCAGAAGAACCATAGCCATGAAACTGCTGAGCAGCAGACAAACCAATGTTTCTGGAATCTTGATGTAGTTCTCTGGGAATTTGTTCTAGCTTATTGTTTTTTTGTTTTTGTTTTTATGTTTTCATACCCAATCGTTATATCTCTCCAAAACAATAAATGCCCAAGTATAAAATGATTTGGGAAAGTGTTCCTCCCACCTAATCTTTCACAAGTAACAATATAAAATTTGGTAATTCATAAAATTTCTTTCCTTCCTCATTAGCAATTTTTATAATAGATTTTAAGCATCCTCACCCATGACATTTTCCTTGAGATCCTAGATATCATACGGTTATAGGCTGCTAATCATGTATAAGGACTCACTTCAGTAAAGTAGGGCTTCTCTAATTGCTTACTTGGGCCTGTTTCACATGTAGTAGGAAACTGTTCAAGACATGGGTTTGAATGATTTGGATAAATCTCAGTTTCTTGGATCCACCAGTAAGGACGCTGGCCAAACAATATCCTGTGAATAAACGAATGTGAATTTAACATGTACTTAAATACAATAGTTGGCCAAGTGGAGAATTGCAATTCTTGTAAAAAACACCTCATGTAGAGTCAAGGGGGAAAACTCATAATTAAAACATCCTTAAATAATATGAGTTCTAGTCTCTAATCATGTCCCATAACCAGGAAGTCCTGTGGGTGCTTTCGGTACTTTGATTGGAACTATCAAAATGGAACTTAGAATCATCAATCTCATTATTGTACTGCTAACTTCTTGGTTAATCATATGTGTTGAATGTGAAATTGCTTATAATTTAAAGTATGTATTTCTATGCTTTTTGTAAATTCTTCTATGAATCTGGTGTTTAAAGGTAACCAGTCTCTTTGGAAGATATTCTATGTCAAAGTATATGCACCTGAAACTAAGCTAAAATTACAAATTTAAGAATAAATTTTAGGAAAGATAAAGCAAAATAGAAGTCTTACCATTTAAATATAAGATGGAACCAGTCCCTTATGAGTGCTACCCATATCATCTTGGTTCCAAGAGTCTGATTCAACTGGAACCAAAGTGGGAAGTAAATAGAAAAGATGTTTCCAGGGTCTCCAACATTGGACATAAAGTTTAGAAAAATCATAGTAAGCCCGGTAGTCCTTCTGCAGATGCTGAATAGTGAGCACTCCACTCCTATGAAGGAATCCATCTTGATGCAGCTCCAAGCATGAAGCAGATGGAGCTGCAGGCTCTGCATCCGGCGGTCTTTATATGGCACCCTTGTGATGTGTTGAGCCATTACTGCGATGCTGACCATCTGTGGAGCAAGCATGATGGTCCTCCACCCCCTGAAAAGTTCATACGCTTATGACTTTAGTGAGTGGAAAAGAGGTACAGAACATGCTGATCTAGGGCAGTTTGGGGGGAACTTAGAGAGAAGCGCAGTGGATTTCTTCTGCATCCTCCCTTTGTATGAACAGTTGGATCGTGTTTGCTTGTAACTTTTCACACAGTTCATTTCCCTCAAGGACAGACATTAGCAATCTCTATGCTTGGCCAACAGACTACATGAATAATTATTCCATGACAAATAAGCCTCCAAGGCCTGCATTTTAATTTCAGTGAGACTGTGGCTTTCTGACTGTTCTACTGGGTCTTTTAGGAAAACAATAAGGGTAATTTTTTTATTTGAAAATTTTATATCATTTGACAGACTAATTCCTGATCACAGGTTTTAAAAAACAAACGATCGGATAGATCTTCACTATCAAAGAATAACAGGATACATATGGAACAACGAAGAGGACACAGGGAGTGTATGAACTCAGGGTGCAAATGGGTTGTTTACGTTTTTGACTGTGAGGCAAATAAAAAAAAAAAGCAGACTTCCCTGACTTACTTGGATAATAGAAGTATGTTAGAACTGAACTATGATTATTATTATTATTGTTATCATGATGATGATGATGATGATGATGTGTGTGTGTGTGTTTATGAGTGCCCAGATAGTACAGCGTATTTGTAGATGTCAGAGGACAACTTTCAGGAGTCAGTTCTCATTCCAGGAAGTAAACCCAGGTTATCAAGCTTGTAGAACAAGCACTTTTACCACAGAGTGAGCCATCTCCCTGGTTCTATATTGTTTTTAACTGACAAGAGCATACAGTTGAGGGATTTGGAAAACTGCACTTGTAGAAATCAAATACAAAGGGCTTCCCACCAATTGGGAATTTCCATCCAGTTGATAACTGTTCATAAGAAGTAAATGAGAAGCATCCAAACAAACACATAGATTGGGGTGAAGAGGATGCATCACGGAGACATAGGCGCCACAGTCAGCGTGAGAAGCTGCTTGGTTGCAGGGTTGGTGAGGAGCTGATTAAAGACCTCCACATGCTGAAGGCACAGCTATGATGCACTTCCCATCCCTCCAATCGGACACTTGTCTTTGCTAATCACAGCTCCCTTTCCTGGAAATAGTCTTCATTGGCTACAGCTGTCACTATAACGCTCCTCTAGAGTTGTCCCATGATTGTATAGCAGTGGTTCTCAATGCTCCTAAATGCTGTGACCACCTTAATACAGTTCCTCATGTTATGGTGACACCCAACCATAAATTATTTAGTTGCTACTCAAAACTGTAATTTTGCTGCTGTTATGAATATGTAAATATCTGGTATGTGACCCGCCCCCTCCCAAAGGGGTTTTGACCCACAGGTTGTGAACCACTGTTTCTACAGCATCAGTGTATGAACATGCAATTCCTAATGGTGCCTTGCTGACTTCTATTGCTTTCCCTGGAACAAATGGATCGACTGGCCATTAAAATGTTTCAAGTCACTTTACCGTGAGCTTAGTTCTTTTGATAAGGAGAAAATGGGGGTGGGGGTGGGGAATTGTCCTGTTTCTAAGCTATATGGATTTAGTAGAATTGTTCTTAACTAGCAATTAGACATCTAAGGCTGCCATGGGCAATGACCTTGTCTTATTGTCCCAGACCTACTGAATTCTTGGTAGTCGGATCTGGGCATTGGTCTTATAAAAATATTCCAAGTGATTCCAATGTAGAATCCAGGCTTAGAACAACTGAGCTCAAACCAGGCACCGTGCGGCATCTGCCTTGACCGACTGAAGTCTACCCTCAGGCTTTTTGCTTTGCATATTTGCATATTCAGGTTCTCTAATTTCCATAATTTCTTTAATGAGCCATGAGGAAGGACATGACTTCCTTTTATTCTCTCTCTAAGAAGTGTTTGAGCTACATAGTTCATGATATTCATTTTCTTCAGAAGTGTCTTGTCCTTAAATCAGGGTGTAAGTGATATCAAATACATTTTGTCTTACAATTAAAAATTGAACTTCGTGCTCATTCAACATTTTGGAGTCTATGGGCTGTGATGGCATCAACTGCACAGCGGCTCTTGATCTCAGGCAGTTAATTTAGACAGACTGTGTCTCAGAAGGCTCCAGTTCTGTAGATTATAGGATAATTAACTGAAGCAAAAAGGATCTTAATGTCCTTTTCCCTTTAATACAATCTGCTAAATCTTCTTATTCCATTATTGTTTGCTAAGTCTTTCCATGTCTTGGCTCAGTGCACTTTCTCATCACTCTGGGACATTCTTTCTAGGGCATCATATTCCTTTGCTAAGGTATCATGAGACTATCAGACCGAGTGGCTAAAATAGTATTCATTATTTTCTCTTAATCACAGGAAGTAGAAGTCTATGATGAGGGTATCAACATGGTTCTAGTTTCCTCTGTGGCCTCTCCTTGGCCTGTGGATGTCGGCCACCTTCTTTGTGTGTCTTTACCTGGTGTCCCCTCTGAACCTGTCCTCATCCTAGTCTTGTTCCTCCTTTCCTTTCTTTGTGTTTCTCTTTTCTTCCCACTTTTTTTCTCCCTTCTGTCTCACTCCCTTTTCACACTAATTGTAGTTTAATTATCTGTCTGTCGCTGTTATTGTTATTTGAGACAGAGTATCACATGATCCAGGTTGGTCTTCGATCTCCAATTCTGGGATTACAGGTACACCATCACATCTGGCATTTTCTGGGTCTTCAAAGCAGTGATTATCTTTATACTTTCTACCCAAGGAGCAAAGGCATCTTTAAGACAGCCACGACAAACATGAATTGTCCAATACTGTATTTAGAAATTAGATAGCTCAACAGCGATGAACACTAGCTGCCAGGCCTGGCAACCTGAATTCAAGCTCAGGAACCCACATGGCAGAAGAGGAGGGGTGACTCCTCTCACTGTGATGTGCTTACTACCATCTACATACATACAAATGCCAAACTCTCCTACACAAAGCAAAGAGTATGCAAAAGTCCATAGCCAAGGACCATTCCCTAGAGCAGCAGTCCATTCTCTTCTGGCTGTAGGATAGTCTCTGTTTGACTTCTCTCAGCTTCCAACCACCAGAGTTCTGCTATGCCAGAAAAGCATTTGTGTATTGGGGGCGGGGGGGGGGGATTTTACTTAGTATGTGGTTTGGGTCCTATCTTGGCCAAATCTTTTCAGTTACTAGGCAACCCTTCATCTGCAATTTATTTAGAGGTCACTGAGCGTCCCAAGATCACATACAAAATGTTTGTCCCTATGCACATTTCTTTGAAGGTCACAGCTTTCGAAGATTATCAATGGAAACTATGACCCAAGCAAATTAAGTACAACATGAAGTTCACTGGCATCCCCTGTACTGTCCGTATGCTATCCCTAGGATCCCTGCTTTCCCCGTTTCCTTGGAGACGGCTTCAGTACTCCATTCTCTCAGCAGGACTGGCTGGTGGTAATGATCTCCTTACTCTTAATGACTGTGTGGGTATGTTTTCTTCGCTAATGTAGCCAGTCTCAAAACCCTGTACTGTTGCCCTGTTTAGATGTTAGTCCTAGTAATTGATTACTTTCAATTCTCTCCAGAATGTTCTCATTCTGGTTTATTTAAGCTTTCTCTGGGTTTTTTAGTAACTCCTGCTTGTTTTAGAATACAACATGGAGGCCACTGGGCAGAATTCTTTCAGGATGTTTTGCCACAGCAAAGATTTAAAAAACACAAGGTATAGTCTTATTATAAAATGAACTATTTGTTTCTGAGTTATAGTGCCTGCTACAGTTCAACACCATTTAGACATGTTTAGCTTTGGCTAGTACTGCTCATACCTTGGCAGCCAACAAAAATAGACCTCTAATATCTTCATGGCCATTATCCTTCTAACAAGCTTATCTGCCTTTTCTAAAATAAATCATATTTGAGAACTCTCCAGTGTCACCTTGCAATATAAGTGGATTTATTTCAGACTCTAGAGCTTAAGCTCTAGTGAGTTTTAGAAAATACTTTACCTCCATTCTGGCTCACACCCTGGGAATACTGGTACTCCGTAATAACACTATTATAAATTATCTTGCCACAGCTTTCAGACCCCTTCCATTAGTCTCTTTATGAACTCATCCCTAGAAATGATCATGACCTACACATCCATAAACTGGTGCTTGAATCACAGGTTTCTCACTAGAAGAGCTGCCCATGGACTTGTGCTAGTTATTTTTTTCTTGGTGGAGCTAAGGTGTTATGTAGCTGAATTCATGTGACAGATGGCCTTGGGAGCATTTACTATGTGTAGCACAGTCGTCTCCAAGTTTAGTTTGCATCCTGCTCACCTGGAGGCCATGCTAAAATGAAGAGCCCAGGAACTTGTTTCCAGAGTCTTAGATTTAGTTGGAATCTAGCAAGGACTTCAAGTTTACAGGTCTATTGAACTCCAAGACTGTAGGATTGTGAAAGGCAGCCTCGTTCCTGGTTGAGCTAAGGCTAGAAACCCTGGTGATCCTAAAGGGACGGAAGATGTTTCGCTCCATTCCTGAACACCAGGCTCCTGGCAAGAGGCCACAGCCCTCCATAGATTTGTGGTCATCAGTCTTGTGAGGGCAAAGCCCCAAGCCCCTCCACAGGAAGAGAACATGACCTGTGGTCATGTAGCCTCAAGGCAGATCTCCATTTTAATGAGGTACCTAAAGGCCTGGAGGACTTAGCCAATAAACTCTCCTTCCCAGACACTCCTCCCTGCAAAAGGTATTTAACCTCAGGCCCACCCTGAGAAGAAGGGTATGGTTTTACTCATCCACTTTCCACCACAACAATAAATGTCTTAAAACCATGGACTGTCTCTTTTCATCGGGATCTACCGTGGTGAGTAATGGAAAAGGTTTTTACCTAAAGAGCCACCATCTAATCACTAGTAGAAGGCCTCTCTGTTCTCCCAGCCATGACCACAATCAAGCCAAGCCCAAGCCATCCACTGAAAAGCCAAGGACTCATCCCCACAGGACCAGTTGGAGCACCCCCATTTTCCTTCTCGGCCCCGGGCTAGAGCCAGCCCTCAGACCCCCACTCCATTCTCAGCTCTTCTGCGACATCCAGCAGCACCTGGGTATCCACGAACATGAGAACCAGACGGTCCAGCATCCTTACAGGCCCAGGAATCCCTGAGGCAGCTCTGGCTGACCCATGTGGCTTCCCCATAGCCCAACACCTGCCCAGTGACAGCGTGGGGTAAGTGCAGTCAAAACTCCTACATCCTGCCTCCTTGAGCGGCAAAGTTCTGTGGCAGAACAGACTCAGACCATTAACCCTACAGAAGACAATGATGATATTATTAGGTGATAAGCCTTAGTTTTGGGAAGCACTGATAGGTTTTGATTTGTCCGAGTCCTGGGTAGGACTAAAGTAGATCATACAGTAATCTCGGTCTCATAGAGGATGTGAGATATTTGCATAAATAACAGTTCAGTGCCCTTAGGCTTGAACAGAGAGAGGAGATGGAACAGAACGAGGGCAGGTAATAACTGTGATATGGTGCTTAGAAGTTTTGTGGAAGAGACAGCACTGTGACTGGGCTTCTGTATGTAAATAATTAGAAATGCAAATGCAGCATGGACAGGGCAAAGGCATTTCAAAATATGCTGGAGATAACGCTATTGTGCTAACATATTTGCATTAATTATTTAGTGCTTTGCATTTAAAAGCTGTAAAAATAAACCACCCGGTTTGCCTTTTTCTCCTTCCTTTCCTTCATTGAGACCCAATCTTGAATTACAACTAAGATAGGCCTGGAGCTCACTAGAGCCCATGCCAGCCTCAACCTCAGGATGCTCCTTCTTTCTCGGCCTCCTGAATACTGGAGTTAAAGCCAAGAACCACCCCGCCCGGCTTGAAATGGCCGATTTTTACATTGATGAGACAATTATACGGTATCAGTGCTACTGTGCTTAAAGGAAGTTAAGGTTATAAATAGTATGTTATACATAGTTTACCACAGTTTCCAAAAACTGCACTGCACATTTTCCTGAGTATTGAGAAAGGTTCTGTCCTTCCTTCCTCTGATGCTCTGATAATGTTCATCATTTTTTTTATTTCTTTTTTTATGTTTTACAACTTTATTGAGTAACTTACAAGTGTAATCATTTTTAATACACAATTCAATGGTTTTTAGTAAGTTTATAGAGTTGTAATCAATCACATAACCTAGATTTACAGCATATCTGTCACCTAGAAGGCTCCTATATGACCTTTGATGGTCAGTAGCTGCTGTTCCTGGTCCCCCACAACTAACCAACTGTCTTCTGTGTGGATCTTCATTTTCTGATAATGCCCTAAAAGTGCAACTGAGAGGCCAAATTTTTTAAGTTCAGACTCCATTCTAGAAAACCTGACCTAAGTTTGAACTCAGGTGAACTAACAGACTGGCACCTAGCATTAGTTTCCAAGTTGCCCTCCAACAAAACCCGAGCCTAGCTCTAGTCTCTAGGCTAATCCCCAATAAGACCAGCGTCTCCAGGTTACACTCTCAACAGAACCAGGGTTTCCAGGTTATTCCCCCAACCAACCTGTAGTCCCAGGTTACAAGCCTGCCCCCTGCCCAAGGACCACCAATGCAGAGGGGAGCAAAAGTCAAGTTTATGATATGACTCCCAGCACCAGTCAATTATGTTAAAGGCCATAGTAACTTTTCAATCAGATGCTTGCACACACATCCCCACATTTGGCTTACTATAAAGTCTTGCCCTGATAGACATTTGGGGCTCCTCCCCCCATCCCCCCACCCCCGAAAAAACCATTCTGCATGATGGCGGTGCATTGGGGGATGGGGCAAGCTAGCTTGAATAGAATAAAGACCCTGCTGTGAGTTACATCAGATCCGCTCCTGTCTGTGTTTGGGGGATCACTAACATGTCCCTAGCACTACACAATCACATCATATATGTTCCTTTGCATCTAACTTACTTTGTGCAGTGTATTGTCTTTTAGGAAGTCTCCCCGCCCCCCACCCCCAACAAGAATAAAGTTTGTTGTGAGCTTTTCATTCAATTTCCAGTGCCCGGAAATGACTATTATTTGTTATAACTTTCAATGTTTCTTTTGTATGGGAGAATTCTTAATGATCTCATCAAATTATCATGCTGCAGGGCTCAGAAAATTCTTCCTCTTATTTACTTTTTAACACAGAAGATGAGTCTAGTGAAATTTGTGTGTGTATGTGTGTGTGTGTGTGTGTGTGTGTGTGTGTGTGTGTGTTGAGACAGGGGTCTCACTAGGTAACACTGGCTAACCTGGGACTCATTATGAAGACCAGGCTGGAATTTAACTCACAAAGATCCTTTTGCCTCTGCCTCCTAAGTGCTAGATTATAGGCATGTGACACGATACCCAGGGGCAGTAAGTTCGTTCACCTTCATGATTGATTTGTATTCCGTTGGTTCTATTCCTCTGGAGAACCCTGACTAACCCCTGAGCAAGGCTCCTACAAACTGCTCCATATAAACACCTCCAGCCTGGAAGATATAATATGTTTTTCCTCAACACCTGAAGAAACCCAACCTGGGTCACAGAGCATATATATTCCAGAGAAGGCAGTGCTCAGTCCAACACATAACTTAACAGTCACAATAAATCCTACTTGGGTGGAAATGAATGGCATATAAATATAATGGCATTTACAGATGATGATAGTGTTTGTGGGTGGTGACAGAAGAGACTCAGAAAGCTATTCTCTGTGATGAGAGGCAGGGTGGGGGCAGGGAGCAATATTTTTCTCTACCCAGTGTTTCAGATATAAAAAAAAAAATTGACAATCAATAGCAATTTTTTTCTTATATCTTAGTTAAAAAGGAGTCTTGACAAAAGGTCAGTGGTCATAGCTGGGTGTAACAGAATACACACATAATCTCAAGCATTCAGGAGGCTGGCAAAGGAAGAACAGAGAGCAAGACTAGAAGTCTGGGCTACTCGGAAGGCTGAGGCATGAGGGTCACAAGTTCAAGGTCAGCTTGAGCAACATGGAAGACTGTCTTAAAATTACAAGGCAGGAAGGGGTTGGGATATGGGGTAGAGTGTTTGCTTGGAATGTGCCAGGTTATAGGTCCAAAACTGAGCAAAAATGGAAAGAGATGGTTGTAGGGAGGAGGAAGGGAGAGAGATATCAAAGCTAGCCCAGAGTACATAGCAAGACCAAATAAGGAAACAACTCAACCTCCCTAATTCCCCTTCAAAGAAAGCAATGCTCATCCTAAGGGTCGGTCGCTCTGAAACTTTATATTGTTAAAGGAACTCTCTTTCTCAGTCCAAAGTCCAGAGACATCTAGAATCATCACTCAGTGGCCACATTAAGACCAGAGAAAAGGTGAGTAGAAACAGGGCTTCGGCTAGCACCCTGCCTTTAATCTTTACTCAGTAGGCAACCCAGGACATCATTATTCAGCTGAAGAGCTAAGATGCCCAAAATATAAAATGGAAGGTAAAACGCTACCAGATATCCAAGACCAGAAGTTATTGCATAAGCATTCAAAATTAAAGGCCTTTTACAGCAAACTATAAACCTAATGTTTAAAATCTTTAAAAATTTATATATGTACACACACACACACATATATATATAAATTATTGTGTTTGTCGGTCTGATGAGATGCTTCAGTGGTTAAGAACACTGACTGCATTTCCAAGGAGCTGGGTTCAATTCCTAGCACCCACATGGTGACTTATAACCATTCCTAACTCCAGTTCCAGGGGATCTGATACTCTCTTCTGACTACCAAGGGTACTAGGTACTCACATGACACACAGGCAAAATACCTGCACACATAAAGTAAATAAATAAGTAAAAATTATGTTTGTTCAGGAGTCGTAAGTACATGTAAATGTTGGTGCCCATGGAGACACTTGGATGCTGGGAACCCAACCCAGGTCCTCTGCAAAGTGCTAAGTATTTTCCTGCCTCCTATATGACCAAATTTGTTAATAACAGCCCCAGACAAGAAACTGAGTATCAGACATACTGTGATGTGCTAAATGATGATGACAAGGACAATGACAAGGACAAAGATGGTAACTTGTCCTGATTTCATAAGTCTCAATTTTTAGTTCTTGGGGATAAAATAGCCAAAATCTGGTAGCATAATCTTACAGTTGGTGTTTGGATACTTAAAGGCAATCAAAGGAAATAGTAGTGTGGTCTACAAGCAAAGGGTTATTTTCAGAAACAATTATCATAATCAAAGATGAAAATAACAATAAATAGATTTCTTAATACTGACCATCTCTAGTTCCCTTTCTTTAGAGAGCGTATTCTCAATTCTCTATCTTTCTCAGTTTTACAAAGAAGGATGTAGGTAGCAAGTCTGTTTCATCTGTGAAGTTTTCTTCTAACAAAATGTAGTTTAAAATCTTTACTATTTTTTAAAATTATGTTTTTAAGTTATGTGTTTAATAACTTGGTGTCTCCTATTTGTCTATCTTCAGGGAGCATGGGTTACTTTGTTCTGATCCCATTCAGTTTGAAGTTTTGCAAGATCCAGGAGCATGTTTTTGCCAGTAGGTCTTAAAATCAACCTCTGAGGAACTGGCGACACGGCTCAAGGTTGCAGGGCATCTGCTCCTCAGGCAGAGGAGAGGAGTTTGATTGCCAATGGCTTACAACTGTTCCAGGGGATCCGATGCCCCTTTCTGTCAAGACATATAAACATAAAAAATTAAATGAGTAAAATACTCACGATAAAGCAATGTTAGAAAAGCTTGGGAAATTCAAACAGTAAGTTTGGGTAAATAGTTTGGTAACTTTCAGGATGTTTCTGCCTAGTCAATAAATAACTGTCTGTTCAAGAGGATTTTCTGTCATTTCCAACATAAAATGGGTGCAAGAAAGAGGGGTATATACGTCACATAAGAATGCAGTTAAATTTCAATTTTTACATTTTTCTTCATTCTGCAGCAAGCCCTTCTTGCTACTTCACTACAGACCTTGTCCGAATCTGTCTCAGCAAAGAACTACGAATCCCAGAATGCCCCGCTTCATAGTTGTCCGCGAGAATTCCGCAGGCCGATATCAACCAATCCTTGCATGGAGAGTCTGCTATGTCAGCCAATCAGAAGGCGGAGTTGAAGGGCGGGTAAGCTAGCGGTCGAGAGTTTGAAATTGAAAGCGCGGCCGAGGAGCGACTGAAGAGCGGACGGGTCCAGTGAGGTGGAGACGGCGGCTTTTCTGGCCGCCCAGGTCGGGAGCCTTTTGAAGGGTTGTGGGGCTTCGCCGGTCGCACGTGCGCGGTGAGGGAAGCCGGCCTGGGCCTGCGGGCTTGGGTCCGCAGAGCCTGGAATGCGGGCCTCCGCTGTTAGCCGCGGGGTTCGGGTTCCGGAGCTGGTCCGTCCCGCCCACACGCCCCTCTTCCGCCCTCCAGGAGGAGGAGCGGCCCGAGCCGGCGACCTGGGGTCCAATGCAGAAAGCCTGCAAGTCTGTCTGTCCCCTCCAACTTCTTAGAGTCTCGGTCTCCTTGCCTGCGCGCAGGTCCTTATGAGAAGCTGACTGACACTTGGGTCCTGTTTAAACATGATTTAAAAGCTCCATGCAACCTGTTTTGATCATATTCTTTCCACCTCCCTTCATGCCTTCAGAACAGATTGGTGCACATTCATCACAGTTAAGCCCAAGTTGGCTTGAATTATCCTGTTGCTAACTACCGGACCGTTAATGGGTTATTTTTATCTTATGTTTTATTAGGTTCTGGCCCTAGGTTGACCAGGCTATCTTTGAACTCAGATGCTTTCTGCCTCTGCCTCCCTAGTGCTGGGACTAAAGGCGTTTAGTCCACACCCTGTTGTTTTTATTTAGGAAAGGTCTCTTGTATATCAAGTTGGTCATGACTTTGGTTGAGGATGACCTTTACTTCAGATTCTCCTGCCCCCAGCTTCCAAATGTTGGAATTAAAGTCTGCCGAGTTGCTCAATTGTTAACTCTTCTGTAGCAAAGTCAAACTGTGGACATAAACTCGAAAATGTGGCTTTTTGGTGTCGATAACAATTAAATACACTGTGGTGCTCTGTTTTGCAGCGTCTTGAAACACAATGGGTGAAGACGAACTCGCACTCTTAGATAAAAGCATAAATGAGTTTGGGGATAAGTTCAGAAACAGACTCGATGATAATCGTAGTCAAGTGCTGGGACTTAAAGATGCCTTCAAGGACTCCATTAGAGCGCTTTCAGGTACTGTTCTCCCTTAACTCCTCACTTGTGGATTTTGCTAGTCTTATGTATTTTCTACTGTTATTTCAGCGAGATTCAAACGTCTCTTGTAATTTGTCTTTTCAGAAAAGCTGTCTTTGAAATTAAAGGAAGAAGAAAGGATGGCTGGGATGATTCTGGAATATAAAAATCGTATGTGAAAAACTGTAGATTAGCTTTTAGATTGAATGTCTTTATCGTAAAATCTTAAGACAGTGTAGTAAGTGTTCATACATTCACACACATGCATAGACAGTCATCAAGATTTTGTTCCCGGGAGCTGGAGAGATAGCTTAGCTCAGTGCTTTAAGAGCACTGACTGTTCTTCCAGAGGACCAAGGTTCAATTCCCAGCACCCACATGGCAGCTCTCAACTAACTGTAACTCCTGTTCTGGGGGATCTGACACCTTCACACAGAGAGATACATGCAGGCAAAACACCAATGTACATAAAATAAAAATAAATTAGTTTTAAAAGATTCTGTTTCTTTCACCAGCTTTAAAAAAATGTTGAATATCTTTGCACTGTCTAGAACTATGAATATTATTTTCAGTATTATTTTTGAATGCTATGAGAATGGCATTTTATATGTATCCTCTTTTTATTTAAGTAGTATATGTGTGTGTGCCTATGTGTAAAGGGCAGCCTTTAATAAAAAAGTTTGTTTTCACATTGGAAATTTCAGCCAAGGAACACGGAGTTCCTTAGGACTTTGGGGTCTGGTTAATATTCTAGCAATCATAATTTTACCACCATTTTATATGTATCCTCTTTTTATTTAAGTAGTATATGTGTGTGTGCCTATGTGTAAAGGGCAGCCTTTAATAAAAAAGTTTGTTTTCACATTGGAAATTTCAGCCAAGGAACACGGAGTTCCTTAGGACTTTGGGGTCTGGTTAATATTCTAACAATCATAATTTTACCACCATTCTTTCCTGGTCATTTCTATGGATCTCCAGATATTTCAATTTGGGTCTGTAACTTTTATTGAATCCTCACACATAAGCCATAAACCTGGAGCCAATGGGTTGAATTTACATAGAGACATTTGGTTTAGGGGAGCCATGTTTTAAACACTGTTAAACTGGAATGCCTTTGCAAAACACTCAGCACGCATGCATACACACACACACACACACACACACACACACACACACACACACACACACACACCACAATTGAACAGAAATAACAGTTTACCCAAGTTCAGTGAATATTTGATTGTTCTTGCCCTAGATTAAGGAAACAGTGCATATGGTCTAATTTTATAATTTCGTGGAGGTGAAGACGGGCACAATATTAAAATATATTATACTGCTTCTTGTAGTAATGGATGCATGCTGTATGAAAACAGACAAACAGACTCTGAAACTAAGTTCCATACTCCAAGCTGCTTGCACATTTTGACTCAGGCCTCACAACGATCAGACGCTTAAGTTCTTCTAGTATTTTCTTACTTTAATGAGAAGTCTTGCTTTGTTGGCTTGTTTGGCTGAGGTGGGGCATCAGTTTCTCCTTTGCCCAGGCTGGCCTGGGACTTGTGGTTCTTCTCAGTCCTGTTGCCTCAACTTCCTCAGATCTAGGATTACAGGCACTACCACACTTACTCCTCCTACCCTTGTTCTTGTTTACAAAAGAGTAAGACTTCTGTAACAGCATCTCAGTCTTGAATACATTTATGTAACTAAGAGGTTTAACGAGGAGCATTTGCATTAACTGAATTATTTTACCTGTATGTTGAATTTTGTAGCCTTTCTCTTTGATTTGTTTTTTTGCTTAGATCTTCCAGCCTTATGGTTAATTTTGCATATATAAATGCTGCTTTTCAAATTTTATAAGATCTCATTTTGTGTTTTAAGTATTTAGTAAGTACAGGATTTATTTAGAATTCTAGCACAGCTTAAGGAGTAGCCTACCTCTTGATGCTGTGTTCGTATTTTACTTGTCACACTAACTTCCTAAATACACCAACAGTTGCTTCCAGGGTCCTTGCTTCCCTGAGTTGTGTACCAGTTCTTCAGTAGGTCACTAGGGTCAAGTGTATCCACTGGAAGTACTCTACTGCAGGGTAGCTCTTGTTGGTTTAACAGGGTCTTTGCCTTCCCTGTTCTCACTGTGTATTGTCCTGTGGCTTTACTGTTTATACTCATTAGACTGTCTGGTGCTTACTCCCTGTTTCCCCTGGGCCTGCAGTAATGTCTAGACTCTGAGAAGTCCTGACACTTTAGTAGTATTTAGAAGAAAAATGAGTTCCCCAGAATCCAACTCAGCTGTGTGTTTCATGCAAGTTGTAGTTTTTCCCTACAGAACCTGCTTTCTTGATGTGGATTGCTTAGTCATAGATGATTCTTTGCATCTGTCATTCTAAAAATACAGGCCAATCTGTACGTCTAGTTTAAGAAATGGTAGCAGAGCTATCCCGGGTCACGTAGACGACTTAGAAGGCTGTGATAGGAGCAACTCCTTAAGATCCTTGGTGCAAGATTTTTTTTACTGTTCGTGGAGGTGTGATTTGATGGCAAGGTAGTGTTTGGTGAGCATATGTGAAGGCCTGAGTTTAATCCTGCTACCATAAAACACTCATGAAGACCGAGTACTAAATTTGTAATATGTAATGTGTTTTCCCAGTACCTATCATATAATAAACATTCCAATATTTTATCTATCTTGCATTCTACCATATTTGCTTTTAGTGGATTTTTTAAAATATATGTTTAAAGATTTTACTTTGTTTTATATATTTATTTGCTGCACAGATCTATATGTAATATATATTCAATGCTCTTTGTAGGTCAGAAAGGGCATTGGATCCTCTGGAAATAGAGTTACAAATGATTGTTAGCCTCTGTGTAGGTGCCGGGTATAAGAGCTTCAGGTGTGCTTAACCCCTAAACTATATTTGTAAGTCCCTGGATTTTTTTTTTTTTTTTTAATTTCTTCATGAGTTTTGTAAAGGTGTGGTTTGGTCATATTCTCTCCCCACCCAGCTCTTCTCAGATCTACACTTCCTTTCCAGTCCACCCACTTACAGTTGTCCTTTTAAAGCCTTCAAAACTATGTGCTGCTGGAACATTCTTGAATCTGTGGTCTTCCACTGGGACTGTGGTCACCTTACCAGGGGCTAAGTTAATATTTTGACTTCGGAGCTCATATAGCACAGGCTGTCTTAGACTTTCTATGTAACTTTCTCTGTAACAGAGGATGACCTTATCTTCCTGTTTTGAATGCTGGGGTTACAAGTGTACACCATCATACCCAATTTATGGGGCACTAGGAATCAAATCCAGGACTTCCCACATGGTAGGCAAGAGCTCTACCACCTGAGTTACATTGCAAGTTCTATATATTAGTATTTTATTAAGCTTTATGATAACACTTTAGAAAGATAGCCCTATTTTTTTTTTATTTGAGTGTGTGTGCGTGTGTGAGAGACCATGGTATATGTGAGAGGTTAAAGGACAATTTACAGGAATTGGTTCCTTTTCTACCCTGGGGGATTGAACTTAAGTCATCAGGCTTGGCAGCAAGCACCTTTACCTATGGAGTCATCTCGTTGGTCCTGTCACTATATTTTTAAATAAAATTAGCTTATTTGGCTGTCAGTGAGTGGAGACATGGTGATGTCTGTGTTTCAGTTTCAGAATTATGCTAACTTTGTAAAATTTGACAATCTCATCACCATTTTCTTCTGTCTTTAGTACATTTCAGAAAAGCTTACAACGCATTAGAATTAGCTTTCTTTGAGCACCGTGAAAAGCTGTCTTGTAGATCTGGGCTGGCTTCTGTGGGGGACTTTACTGAAGTACTTACTTGGAACTGCAGGCGTCATAATCTTCCAATTTTCTATTTTGTTAATTTGCTTTTTAATTTTAAAAGCATTTTTTTATTTTAAAGACAACTAATGAAGCAGATTCTCTTTTAACATTTATGATTTTTGAGCCATTAGAATATGTTTATTAATCATAGAGGCCAAACAATTGTGAGTTTCAGGCCATCCTGGGTTTGCATAGGTTCTGTCTTCAAAACAAAACATAAAAGCAATTTTATTAGTTTTCAGGGAGTTGGCAATTTTGTGCTTTTCTTAATTACATGTTGTAGAATAGGGCATGTGTATTTAATGCCATGTGTTTCTTACAGAGCTCTGTAAGCAGAATAAACTCATTCAAGAAAAGAAAGATAATGTGTTAAAGATGATTGCTGAAGTAAAAGGCAAAGAGCAAGAGTCGGAAGTGCTGAGCGCAAACATCCAGGACCTTAAGGAAGAGTATGCTAGGAAGAAGGAAAGTAAGTTTCTGTTTCATTTACAGTAGTCGACTGCATTTCAGAGGCACGCTGGTTCCTAGTGTGCATCTGGCGGCTCTACTCTGTGGAAGTAGACTACACTCTAGACCAGCATCTCTCTAGGTATCACTTATGTCACCCAGGTGGGCTCACTTTTCTTTTTGTGGTTATTGTTTTGCATAAAACGTTTTGTCCAATTTCTATTACAGCCAGACCTTCATGTCATTATTACTCTGGTTGTAACTAAAATTGGACAAAGCCTTTTAGTAGTCTCATGTAGCCTGGTGTGGTCTAAGCTTATAACTAAGGATGCCTTTGAACTGGTCCTCCTGCTCTACCTACCGTTGAGTGCTGGGATTGTGGGCATGCATCACCATGCCGTGTCTGTGTTGAAGAATCCTTTTAAGGACTTAAGAACATTTGTTGACCATAACATGTCTGCCAGGCAGTGAATGCTCAGACTTAACTGTGAAAGCACAGAGAGTACGTCCCTGCAGTGCTCGCCCCTAAAAGGGCCGTCTGTGTGTCTGTCTGTCTCTGTCTCTGTCTCTGTCTCTGTCTCTCTCTCTCTTTCTCTCTCTCTCTCTCTGTCTCTGTCTCTCTCTTTCTCTCTCTCTCTCTCTCTCTCTCTCTCTCTCTCTCTCTCTCTCTCTCTCTCTCTCTCTCTCTCTCCTGCCAAGACCCAGGGAGCATCCCAGAGGAGTGCTGCGAAGCAGTTTCTTTGGGACTGACATGGCCTGTGTGCTCGTGAACTCTCAGCAGCTGTGCTTACCTAAATAAGTTTGAGCATAAGATAGGAAGAAGGGCCCGTGAGACACTCCTCGAAGACTATTGGTAGAGGAATTTTAATCCAGCAACATTGCTACTCTGGCAAGGGATCACATCCAAAAACCCATGCCTGTGTAAGCTGGCTGGAATGCAGACATAAGGCTGAATGATCTCTCGTGGAAGCACTTATGTCTAGAGGAGGAAAATATTTTTCCCATGAAGCAATTAGTATATATTTGTCTAGCCAGCAAACAACAACAACAACAATAATAATATAAAGGAACTCTATTTCTAGGCTAGTTGTATAAATTTCTGCCCTGATTATCTGTATCTTTAACAACATTTTTCTTTCATCTTGAACAGAATCTCCTTTTATTATTTGTTAAAGTTAGAGGCTGAATAAATATAAACAGATTGATATGCCTGGTATAATTTTTTCGTAGCTTTCAAGTTTCCTAAAATTAATTGAATAAGCTTTAAAGTGGGAATTATCCAAAATATTCAACACTGTTTTTAAATCGTAGCCATTTCCACTGCTAACAAAGCTAATGAAGAGAGATTGAAACGGCTGCAGAAATCAGCGGATTTGTATAGAGATCGCCTTGGACTAGAAATTAGAAAGATTCACGGTACGTTTATTGCTCTAACTGTTATGTAGAAGATTAGAAAGGGGGTACCTAGAGAAGAAAAGAAGCTAAGAGGTATTTTCAACTAAACGATCACATTAAGTTTTTAGAAAATAGGCCAATGTCCCATCTTTTTAATCATCTAAATACAAGTATTACTGCTTTATTTATCCAGTGTCTAATGAAAGTTTTGTCAACAAAACAAAACAAAACAAACATCTAATACTATTCTTAGTTTTCAGTGGCATTTGTATCATCCCCAGTTGCCTTTAGAATAGCGATTTGTGAATGTTGGTGTAATTACTAATTAATGTAGTATGACTTATTCCATCTTTTATCAATTGGATTGCTAAAACAATTGGATTTTATCTGTTTTCCTGATTTAAAAATACTGTATATAATTTCTCACTTGGGAGGATCCTTTCTTAGAGGGGGATTGCTAGGTTTAAAAGCACATGAATATTTTTAAGACTGTTATCTATGTATATGCTAATTGGTTAGAATGGATAGTGTTTTGGGGCTTCCCAAGGTCACGCTCAGGCTCTGTGAGTCACTAAGGGGACTCAGTGTTTGTGCTGGTCTTCCTCAATTCATAGGGAATATATTTTAAGACATTCAGTGGATGCCTAAACCCATTAATAAGAAATAGTATGTGCATTTTCCCTGCGTGTGCATACTTACCATTGATAAGTTTTTATATTTTATTTATTGTATTTTTAAAATCATTATTGTGTGTGTGTGTATTTTTAAAATCATTTATTGTGTGTGTGTGTGTGTTTGTGTGAGTGCATGTGTGCCTTGAACTCTTGTGGAGGTGAAAGAGCAGCTTGGGAGAATTGGTTCTTCCATCATGTAGGTTCTGGGGATTCAATTCAGTTCATCAGGCTTAGTAGCAATCACCCTTACCTGCTGAGCCATCTCCCAGCGCCCCTCCCCATTGGCTGTGTTTTGTTGATATTATTGTGTGTTTATGATCGTGGGAAGGGCACAAGGTATGTGTGGAACTAAGTAGCATCCTTTATCATAAACTGCTGAGTGTAAAGTGTTTCCCTGATTTGTGAGTGCTGCTTAAGCAGATCAGTTGAGCAGAAGAGTGGGTGATGAGTAGAGAGTATCACAGCTGAAGCAGACAGAAGGGAGACAGGCTGCCATCTGCTGCAGAACTGGTAGATCGCTTGGTGCCTGGGGAAGCACCCACACACATTGACGGGGAAACTTAGGGGTTCTTTGGAGAATCAGTTGTGCTGGATGATGTTTTGCTGGGGCAAAAACATGGAGTGTTTTCCTGAAGTGGACACAGGTGAAAGACTAAGGCAGACTCGTGTAGGAGGACTTACACGTGATAAAGGATTCTTTGCTAATGACGCACATGTTTTGATCCATCTTACATTTTGTAGTTGAGTTGCATTTGTTGGGACTTGGCAGACTGGGGCTGATTGGATACATGTATGGAGGCAAGGCACGTACGTGGAAGACACGTGATGTTGGGAGGGACGGAGTGGGGCAATGGCTCTCTGGGCACCAAGCTGTGCAATGCTTGTGGGTCTCATGTCTTTGCTGATCTTTATGTCCCTGAGAGAGGCACAGCTGAGAACTTCTCCTGGTGTTACTGCTGTTCCCTCCTGCTGACTTGAGCCAAGGCTGAGGCCTGGCTGTCTCTGCTAGGTCATGTCACCTCACCACTGCTGCTAATCCAACTCTACTGAACTGGACTGCTGGTGTATCCATGAGGTATTTGTGAGTGGATTAAGCTGCCACTGCTGACCTGTGAACTGAACTGCCAATTTCCAGACAGCACAGATGGGAGTTGCTCCACTTCCCCCATATCCTTTCTTTCCCACTACTTCTGGTAGGTGGTGGGCTACAAGGAAGGCTAATGGTGGTGCACACCTTTAATCCCAGCACTTGGGAGGCAGAGGCAGGAGGATTTCTTAGTTTGAGGCCAGCCTGGTCTACAGAGTGAGTTCCAGTACAGCAAGGACTATACAGAGAAACCCTGTCTTGAAAAACCAAATTAAATAAATAAATAAATAGAAAAAAATTAAAGTTACAGCACATAGGTACTTTTTGCCAACTGATGAGTGAGAGACGTGCTCTCTGCTCTTCTGCATACTCAGTGGAACAGAAAACCCCCAAGGAAACCCTTGATTAGTATAATAACCTGAGTATACTACCAAATCTTTGCTTGCTGTGTGCACCCTTCCCAGTACTATTATCAGTCTGAAGTCTGGTATACTGACCTGTACTTCACTTTGAACTTGGATGCTAGATAAGTCTTTCCTAAGGTTCTGAAATTTCCTTTTACAATGATAATTTTAAATATGATTGCTTAATTTTTTTATGCTGTAAAAGAAACTAAAATGTGTATGAACTTGTGGTTTGTAGCAGCCAAGTTGAATTTCTATCAGACATTTATTTCTTTGGGAGCATTTCTTATTTTTTTTTTTTTTTTTTTGGAAAATAAGTTAACTATAAGATTATAAAATAAATTAATTTAACAATATGGGTTTATTGTAGTAAAATATATAATGTAAAACTAAGTTGCTTTAACCATTTTAAAGTGTATAGTTCGTGACATTAATTATATCTACAGTGTTGTGTGACTATCACCAACTGTAGATTTGTGTATTTTATTACTCCAAACAGAAATTTTGTAATAACTTTCAATTTTCATGGTTTGTTTTGTTTTTTTTTAAGCTCCCAGTAACCTTGAATTTATTTTTTTCTTTCTGTGAACGTATCTTACCTGTTCTAGCTATTTTATATTTTGGAATCATATAATATTTGTTCTTTTGCATCTTCACATATTTCCATACATACTATAGTTATGTATGAGAGGTTCATTTCTTTTTATGTCTGGGCAATGTTTGTGTATTTGTGTATATGTACAGTGTGTATGTACACAATGTTGTATTGAACTGTTCATCCATGGAGGGGAGTGTGTGGCACTGTATTGTTTTCACTGCATGCAGTGACCTGGTTAAATCTCTGCTTTTGTGTTTTTCATTTGGAGTTTTTTAAGCCTTTTAAGCCTTAGTGGGTATTTAATTTACTAATATTTTCTTTCATTTTGTGAGTTGTCTTCATTTTCTTGGTACTATCATTTGAAGGAAGAAAAAGAGTTTAATGTCATTGATTTCCAAGTCATCTGTTTTTCCTTTATTGTCTGCTTTTAGTGTCACTTACACTAACTTGTTAAGTTCTGTGTTTGAACTTACAAACTGGTTAAAGTACAATGCACATACTTATCAAAGGTGGGCTCTGTGTGTGTGTGTGTGTGTGTGTGTGTGTGTGTGAATTCTTGTGAAAGTATCTCTACTGAGCCTTGGCTTCTGAGTATTCTCATATTAAATGGCTTATATCTCTCTCTTCAGGTGATAAGTTGCAGTTTATATTTACTAGTATTGACCCTAAGAATCCTGAGAGCCCATATATGTTTTCCCTGAGCATAAATGAAGCTAATGAATATGAAGGTAAGTATCCTGATTCTTGTGTCTAAGATCAGTAGCCTCAACTGTCATTTGACTCATAAGGAAAATTGTGTTTGCACAAGCTCTTTCCTTTTCTGTGTGTCTTCTTGAGGTAACAACCTCTAAAGGATGTGAGTGTAGTTTTGCTGAATAGATGTATTTGGAGCCCTAATCTTTCCCAGATGACACAGCATCATGAGGGCTAAAAACTCTGACACCAAAATTCTTTGTATTTCATGTGCAAATTTAATTACCCTTACAGAACTGTGAATGTTAATATAAGTAGTTCGTTGTTACTTTATGTAAAATAATAAAAATGTGGTAATTTACTTTCTTCCAAATTTTTTAAGCTTTTCATCCTGAAAAGTGCCACACACGCACAATGCAGGTTAGTTACTCTGCAGCAGGTCAGAGAGCCTTTAATTTATAGGAAATGTATGTGATTGCTAGCAATGTGAACACTAAGCAAATACAAGTATGTTTGTACTTTTTAAATCCTTCTACTCCTTTATATAAATAATCTTTAATTTGTTGGAGTTCATAAAAATGATTCTCAAGTTACTACCCCTGTGGTATCATTTTAAAGCATTTATAACAGGCAGATAGATACTCAGAATGCTGGCTGACCCTCTAAGGGCCTGCTAATTCACTGTCTTCCTATAGGATTCAGATTTTGAGGCTCTCCATCTACAAAATATTTGAGAATTTTCTCTTTAATAATTGTGTTTCAATCAAATAAGTACTAGATGTTAAAAAACAAGACCTAAAATCTCTAGTTTTTTAGTTTTCTCTGAATTATAATTATTGGTACATTGTTTGTGATCGTTAATGTTAATTATCACCTTGACAAAATTGAGAGTCACCCACATGCTGTGAGGAATTATCTTGACTGTGTTAATTGAGGTAGGAAGACCTTAAATTAACAGTGTATGATGATGTTCCCTGGCTGTATAAGTAGAGAGAGGGAGTTGAGTAGGAGCATGCACCCATTGCTCTCTATGTCCTGATCATGGGTGCAAGGTTACCAGTTGCTTAATGTTCCTGCTGCCTTAACTTCCCCACCATGGTGGATTGACCTTTGAACTACAAGTGATTATCACTCTTGGAACAGTGACCACATTTTCCACAGACTTCCATTGCACTTGTAAAATCTTGGATATTTCATCCCAAAATCATAAGTTACTAAGAATTTGCATTGAGGCCAAGTATGGTGGTTCTTGCTTTCGCTCCCAGAACTTAAGAGGTAGAAGCAGATGAATCTCTGAGTTTAAAGCTAGCCTGGTCTGTTGCAGAACTACATAGTGAGACCATGTCTCAAAAAGAATTGGCATTGAAAGTTAAGCCTTTTTTCATATTGTGGCAAGAAACTAGACGGAAACCCAAAGCTTTGCACAGAAAATGATGTCTAATAGTTAAACTAATGTACATAAGAAAGGTGATAGAAATAACACTCAAGTGTCACTCAGCTCTCAGTCCTTTGGATATCACATTTACATTTAAATCAGGATTGTAGTACTTGCAATTTGAATATTTAGGAATTAAGCAAAGGAAAAGACTAAAAGATAACTGTAAAATTCAAATGTATTAGTGCTCAGAGCGTTTCAGTAAAGTATAATTGCCATTCAGACCAGCTGAGAACCTAAGTGGAAACACTTCTACACACACACACACACACACACACACACACACACACACACATTTAAATCATCTTCTTTGTTTTTCCTCTAGTGTTCGACTGTTTGCCTCATCTTGAGTGCCTAGCAGAATTTCAGGAGAAAGTCAGGAAGACCAACAATTTTTCAGCCTTTCTCGCCAATGTTCGGAAAGCTTTTATAGCTAAGGTTCATAATTGATATAGGTTTGTCTTTTGTTTTTGTATATATCCAAAAGGAATTCTCATCTCTTACCCCTGTCATTTTTCTCTATTTCTGTGTGGTATTAAAGAAACTAGAATACATCATGTCAAACCATGTCTCTTTAATGTAACATTTGTGAGCTGAGAACAGTTAAGCAGCAGCATAGTTAGAAAAACTTTGCCCTCCCCCAGTGTGGCTAAACATGGGACCTAGATTATAGAGGTATCTAGCTCTATACCCACAAAGAAAAATAGAAGTTGGTCACTTACACTTCAGACATGGCACCAGAGGAATTGACAAGCCTTGGTTCATTCATTTATTCCTGTAAATATATTCTTCATAATTCCCCGTCTGTGGAAGTCAAAAGGCAAATCTGCTGTCTGTCTTATGTAAAATCCTACTGTTCTCTGTTGAAGATGCTGTGTAAACCTGACTAGGCCACTTTTTGGAGTTTTCTTCTGGTGGAGTTCTCCTGTACAGTGTGTACTGCCTGTGTTAATAAACTTGCTTGGCTTCCTTCAGTCTTTGTAACTGTGACTTCACTATGACTTTATGAGGATTGAAGAGAAATAGTTCACTCTCTCACAGGGAGGAGCTGAGTCCTGCGTGGCCGCTGTGGAAGGGAAGGCACAGTTCCTGTCCTTGGAGCAGAACCAGCAGGGTATGGGCTTCCATGAGTGTTGACAGTTGGTAGGCTTGAGGCTTGTTTGTATAATAATGTACATAATTTGCTTTATGTTCCTCCTTCTGGAAATATTCTCCTTGCCAAGATTATCAGGGAATGTCCTCTTGGCCAATGTTAATGACCCCATGATAATCAGAGACAAGGTAGTGGGAGTCCAGGAGGTGAGGTGTATCTTATGTCTTCAGCAAAATGGTAAGTGTAGTGACTTTTATTACAACCCTTAAGGCTGTAGGAAAGAACTCTAAAAGCATGAGTTCAAAAATATATAAACAAGATTTCTTAACTATATAAAATATAAGGATGCAATATGAATTATATGAGGGATTCACGGACCTAAAAGAGCAAAGGTAGCTGCATTAATGAGCCAGCTTGTCGGGAAAGAAAGGCAGGCAGACTCCTGAGTTCAAGGTCAGCCTGGGACAGAGCAAGTTTAGGCACAGGGGTGGTGGGAATGGTAATTTTGGATTGGGATCCCATCCAGCTAGCTTATTATCTGAGCTATCTTGATGAGCTGTCTAGAGAGCCAGCAGGATCAGAACAGCTTGTACACCACGATTGACTTCAAGTTATTCTTTAGCCGCTCCCGAACACCCCTTCCTTAGGTTCAATCCTCTTTCCAAGCCAAGACTGGTCTTTGACAGGCAGATATTTCTGTAATTATTTTTATTAAAATCCTAGGGGCAATTGATAAGGTAAAACATGTCCTTTAAAAAGGAAACAAGAATTGATGAGATGATTCATTGGGTATAAGTACCTGATGACCCAGGGTTAATCTCCATGACCCACATACTAAGAAGGGATTGACTCCCAAAGTGTGTTCTCTTCCATCCTTGCCATGGCATGCATGCCTGCGTGAACACACACAACTTAAAGTGTAAATCCTTATAACTAATTATGCTTTATAAGTTAAACACAGTAAGAAGTTAGCAATAACTATTTTGGTCCTCTAGAAGAACAGAAACTACACTACAAATTATAAAGAGAGACTGGCTAGATTGGCTTACATGACTAGAGATGAAGTAGTCCATCAGTAGCCATGTGCACACCAGAGATCCCAAGAACTCAGTTCCTCAGTCCCTAAAACTGGAAGGTTCAGGCACTCCGCCATCTTTGCTCCAGTGGCCAGGTAGTTGGGACTGCCAGGCTCAGAGACAGACAGGCATAATATCGCTTGGGTCTCAGGCAGCTTGTGTATAACCTGCTCCAAGAGCTGGGCAGATCTTCAGTAACCAGCGCACCAACTCTGCTGTGGGACTTCTGCCTTGCAGAGGGATCCCCCCCGCACTGGGCGGGAGCCTACCAGCTTCCCTTTGGTGAGCTCTGTTCCTGGATCGACTGTACTGAGGA
Source organism: Tokudaia tokunoshimensis (assembly GCA_036184795.1). Classification (NCBI taxonomy): domain Eukaryota; kingdom Metazoa; phylum Chordata; class Mammalia; order Rodentia; family Muridae; genus Tokudaia; species Tokudaia tokunoshimensis. The sequence goes on along the minus strand of BTHU01000004.1, from coordinate 43,367,647 downwards.
GACAGGTACCCAGATTCTCCCCAATATAACATCACTTGGGACACGGCCTGTTGGGGCTTCCATCTGCTCCCAAGAGCTGGACAGCGCTGCGGTCATCTGGGCCTCAGCTCTGCTGTGGGCCATCCCCTCTGCAGGGTGACCTGCGCTGCCGAGAGAGTGCAGATTGCACTCCCCCATCTTTGCTCCAGCACCAGGGCAGCTGGGACTGCCAGGCTCAGAGACAGGCATAATATCGCTTGGGTCTCAGGCAGCTTGTGTGTACCCTGCTCCCAAGAGCTGGGCAGGTCTGCAGTAATCTACCAGCCAGCCCTGCTGTGGGACTTCTGCCCTGCAGAGGGACGCTCCCTCCCCCCCGCCCTCTGGGAGAGATCACACACCCCTGCACAGGGTGGGAGCCTACCAGCCTCCCTTTGGTGACCTCTGCTCTGGGAATCCACTACGCTGAGCCTTTGGATGTGCAGGGACTCCCCAATATAACATCACTTGGGGCAAGGCACACCAGGGCTCCAAAGTCACTCAGGAGCAGGGCAGGCCCCAGAAATCGGTGCCAGGGGAATCCCGGTAATCCAGGGGGGCCAGAAATAGCTTTGCAGGCTCACAGGAGGTCCAGCCAATAGCCAGTGACAGCAGAACCAACTAACACCAGAGGTAACCAGATGGCAAAAGGCAAACGTAGGAATGTTACTAACAGAAATCAAAGTAATATGGCACCATCTGAACCCAACTCTCCAACAGCAGCAAGTCCTGGATACCCCACCACACCCGAAAGACGAGATCTGGATTTAAAATCACTTCTCATGATGCTATTAGAGGATCACAAGAAGGACACAAATAAATCTAATAAAGAATTACAGGAGACCATGAATCAAGGGTTAGAAGCCCTTACACAGGAAACACAAAAATCGCTTAGAGAAATGCAAGAGAACATGGATCAACAAATGGAGGCCCACAAGGAGACAACACAAAAATCGCTTAAAGAAATGAATCAACGGGTAGATGCACTTTCAAAAGAATCACAAAAATTGCATAAAGAAATGCAGAAGAATATGGATCAACAGACGGATGCCCATAGGGAGGCAACACAAAAATTGCTTAAAGAAATGAATCAACGGATAGATGCCCTTACAAAGGAAACACGAGAACTGCTTAAAGAAATGCAGGAGACGATGGATCAACAGATGGATTCCAATGAGGAGGAAACACAAAAATCGCTTAGAGAAATACAGGAGAACTTGGGTCAACAGGCAGAAATCCTGAAAGAGGAAATGCAAAAATACCTTAAAGAAATCCAGGAAAATACAAACAAACAAGTGAAGGATCTCAGCAAATCCATCCAGGATCTAAAAAAGGAAGTAGAAACAACTAAGCAATCACAAAGGGAGACAACTTTGGAGATAGAAAACTTTGGGAAAAAATCAGGAGTCATAGATGCAAACATCAACAACAGAATACAAGAGATGGAAGAAAGAATCTCAGGTGCTGAAGATACCATAGAAAGCATCAACTCAACAGTCAAAGAAAATGCAAAATGCAAAAACGTGTAACCTAAAACATCCAGAAAATCCAGGACACAATGAGAAGACCAAACCTAAGGATTATAGGTATAGATGAGAGTGAAGATTTGCAACTTAAAGGGCCAGTAAACATCTTCAACAAAATTATGGAGGAAAACTTCCCTACCCTAAAGAGAGAGATGCCGATGAACGTACAAGAAGCCTACAGAACTCCAAACAGACTGGACCAGAACAGAAATACCTCCCGTCACATAATAATCAAAACATCAAATTTATTAAACAAAGAAAGAATATTAAAAGCAGTAAGAGAAAAGGGCCAAGTAACATACAAAGGAAGACCTATCCGAATCACATCAGACTTCTCACCAGAGACTATGAAAGCCAGAAGATCCTGAGCAGATCTCATGCAGACACTAAGAGAGCACAAATGCCAGCCCAGACTACTATACCCAGCAAAACTCTCGATCACCATAGATGGAGAGACCAAGATATTCCATGATAAAACCAAATTTTCACAGTATCTTTCCACAAACCCAGCCCTGCAAAGGATAATAGGTGGAAACTGCCAATACAGGGAGAGAAACAACACCCTGGAAAAAATGAGATAGTAACCTTCTTGCTTCAAACCCAGAAGTAGATAACCACTCAAACATAAAGATAGCGTCAAGAATGGCAGATGGCAATAATCACTATGCCTTAATCTCTCTTAATATCAATGGTCTCAATTCCCCAATAAAAAGACATAGAATAACAGACTGGATACGTAAACAGGACCCAGCATTTTGCTGCATGCAGGAAACGCACCTCAGTGTCAAAGACAAACACTACCTCAGAGTAAAAGGCTAGAAGACAATTTTACAAGCAAATGACCCCAAAAAACGAGCCGGAGTAGCCATCCTAATATCAGATAAAATTGATTTTCAACCTAAAGTCATCAAAAAAGACACAGAAGGACACTACATACTGATCAAGGGAAAAATCCACCAAGAAGAACTCTCAATTCTGAATATCTATGCTCCAAATGCAAGGGCACCCTCATTGGTAAAAGAAACTTTACTAAAGCTCAAAGCACACATCACACCTCACACAATAATAGTGGGTGACTTCAACACCCCGCTCTCTGAAATGGATCGTTCAGGAAAGGAGAAACTAAACAGGGACACAGTGAAACTAATTGAAGCCTTGGACCAAATGGAACTAACAGATATATATAGAACATTTCATCCTAAAGCAAAAGAATACACCTTCTTCTCAGCACCTCATGGTACTTTCTCCAAAATCGACCATATAATTGGTTACAAATCAGACCTCAACAGATATAAGAAGATAGAACTAATCCCATGCCTCCTATCAGATCACTATGGAATAAGGGTGGTCTTCAGTGGCAACAAAAACAACATGAAGCCCACATACACATGGAGGCTGAACAATGCTCTACTCAATGATAACTTGGTCAAGGTAAAAATAAAGAAAGAAATCAAAGACTTTTTGAAATTTAATGAAAATGAAGGCACAACATACCCTAATTTATGGGACACAATGAAAGCAGTGCTAAGAGGAAAATTCATAGCCCTGAGTGCCGCCAAAAAGAAACGGGAGACAGCATACACTAACAGCTTAATGGCACACCTGAAAGCCCTGGGACAAAAAGAAGCAAATACACCAAAGAGGAGTAGAAGGCAGGAAATCATCAAACTCAGGGCTGAAATCAATCAAGTAGAAACAAATAAAACCATACAAAGAATCAACAAAACGAGGAGTTGGTTCTTTGAGAAAATCAACAAGATAGATAAGCCCTTAGACAGACTAACCAGAGGGCACAGAGACAGTATCCAAATTAATAAAATCAGAAACGAAAAGGGAGAGATAACAACAGAAACTGAGGAAATTAAAAAAATCATCAAATCCTACTACAAAAGCCTGTATTCAACACAACTAGAAAATCTGAAGGAAATGGACAATTTCCTTGACAGATACCAAATACCAAAATTAAATCAGGATCAAATAGACCATCTAAACCGTCCTATAACCCCTGAAGAAATAGAAATTGTCATTTGAAGTTTTCCAACCAAAAAAAGCACAGGTCCAGATGGTTTTAGTGCAGAATTCTATCAGACCTTCAAAGAAGACCTAACACCAATACTCTTCAAACTGTTCCACAAAATAGAAGCAGAAGGAACACTACCCAACTCGTTCTATGAAGGCACGTTACGCTAATACCAAAAGCACACAAAGATCCGACAAAGAAAGAGAATCTCAGGCCAATCTCTCTTATGAATATCGATGCAAAAATACTCAATAAAATTCTTGCCAACCAAATCCAAGAACACATCAAAACGATCATTCACCACGATCAAATAGGCTTCATCCCAGGTATGCAGGGATGGTTCAATATAAGGAAATCCATCAATGTAATCCACTATATAAACAATCTCAAAGAAAAAAACCACATGGTCATCTCATTAGATGCTGAGAAAGCATTTGACAAAATTCAGTATCCTTTCATGCTAAAGGTCTTGGAAAGATCAGGAATTCGAGGCCCATATCTAAACATAGTAAAAGCAATTTACAGCAAACCGGTAGCCAACATCAATCTAAATGGAGAGAAACTTGAAGCAATCCCACTAAAATCAGGGACTAGACAAGGCTGCCCTCTCTCTCCATATCTTTTCAATATAGTACTTGAAGTTCTAGCTAGAGCAATTAGACAACAAAAAGAGGTCAAAGGGATACAAATTGGAAAGGAAGAAGTCAAACTATCACTATTTGCAGACGATATGATGGTATACTTAAGCGACCCAAAGAACTCCACCAGAGAACTCCTACAGCTGATAAACAACTTCAGCAAAGTGGCCGGATATAAAATCAACTCAAGCAAGTCAGTAGCCTTCCTATACTCAAAGGATAAGCAGGCTGAGAAATAAGTAAGAGGAATGATACCCTTCACGATAGCCACAAACCATATAAAGTATCTTGGCGTGACTCTAACCAAACAAGTGAAAGATCTGTATGACAAGAACTTCAAGTCTCTGAAGAAAGAAATTGAAGAAGACCTCAGAAGATGGAAAAATCTGCCATGCTCATGGATTGGCAGGATTAATATAGTAAAAATGACCATCTTGCCAAAAGCAATATACAGATTCAATGCAATCCCCATCAAAATCCCAACTCAATTCTTCATAGAGTTAGAAAGAGCAATTTAAAAATTCATCTGGAATAACAGAAAACCCAGGATAGCTAAAACTATTCTCAAGAGTAAAAGTACCTCTGGGGGAATCAGTATCCCGGACCTCAAGCTGTACTGCAGAGCAATAGTGTTAAAAACCGCATGGTATTGGTACAGTGACAAGCATGTAGATCAATGGAACAGAATTGAAGACCCAGAAATGAATCCACACTCCTATGGTCACTTGATCTTTGACAAAGGAGCTAAAACCATCCAGTGGAAAAAAGATAGGCTTTTCAACAAATGGTGCTGGCTCAACTGGAGGTCAACATGCAGAAGAATGCAAATTGACCCATTCTTATCTCCTTGCACTAAGCTCAATTCCAAGTGGATCAAGGACCTCCACATAAAACAAGACACACTAAACCTAATAGAAAGGAAACTAGGGAAGAACCTTGAACATATGGGCACAGGGGAGAATTTCCTGAATAGAACTCCAATAGCTTATGCTCTAAGATCAAGAATTGACAAATGGGACCTCATTAAATTACAAAGTTTTTGCAAGGCAAAAGACACTCTCAAAAAGACAAAGTGGCAACCAACTAACTGGGAAATGATCTTTACCAACCCTACATCCGACAGAGGGCTAATATCCAATATATACAAAGAACTCCAGAAGTTAAACTCCAGAGAGGCAAGTAACCCTATTAAAAAATGGGGTACAGAGCTAAACAAAGAGTTCTCACCTGAAGAATATCTAATGGCTGAAAAGCCCCTAAAGAGATGTTCATCATCCTTAGTCATTAGGGAAATGCAAATCAAAACAACCCTGAGATTCCATCTCACACCAGTCAGAATGGCTAAGATCAAAAACACAGGAGACAGCAGTTGTTGGCGAGGATGTGGAGAAAGAGGAACACTCCTCCACTGCTGGTGGAATTGCAAGCTGGTACAACCACTCTGGAAAGCAGTCTGGTGCTTCTTCAGAAAACTGGGCATGACACTCTCGGAGGATCCGGCTATACCACTCCTGGGCATATACCCAGAGGCTTTCCCCGCATGCAATAAGACACATGCTCCACTATGTTCATAGCAGCCTTATTTATAATAGCCAGAAGCTGGAAAGAACCCAGATGTCCCTCAATGGAGGAATGGATTCAGAAGATGTGGTATATTTACACAATGGAGTACTACTCTGCAATTAAAAACAATGAATTCACGAAATTCCTAGGCAAATGGTCAGAACTTGAAAATATCATCCTTAGTGAGGTAACCCAATCACAAAAGAACACACATGGTATGCAGTCACTGATAAGGGGATATTAACCCAGAATCTCGGAATACCCTAGATACAATTCGCATATCAATAGACTTCCAAGAAAATGGAAGGAGAGACCCCTGGTCCTGGAAAGACTGGATGTAGGTGATTGCCAGGACAGAGAAGCGAGAGGGCGTTGAATGGGGAAAAGAGCGAGGGATGCGGGCTTATGGGACTTTCGGGGACGGAGGAAACGGGAAAGGGGAAATGATTTTGAATGTAAATAAAAAAAAACTTAGAAAATAAAATAAAAATTAAAAAAAAACTGGAAGGTTCAGAAAAAGGGAGACTGGGGAAACCTTACTATTTAGAGGTTGCAGTTCCTGAGCATAAAATGTGGTCAGTGAAGAGTTGGCTTGGTGTCTGTTGCTTAGTGGTACTAAAAACTTCTTACATATGAAATATGTGCATATATTCCACTGTTTATATAATTAACAGCCTAGTTAATAGTTTAAGAGCACTAATGTTAAAAATTTGTATTCTATGCAGCAGACTTCCATGTATTTTTAATTTTCACCTAATGTTCTCTTAATTTTATCCTAAATCTGAGAGGTCCACTCAGTCTGTCTGACTGGAAATTCTTGCCCTGCTAAAAAACATGTTGAAACTGGTCTACTATAGCAAACTATGCTTGTATTTTATTTATTTTACAGCTGTAGTATTTCAGTGGAGCAGGTAGAACCCGGACTCTTAACAAATGCCCCTTATGGTATTTCTTTGAAACTTAAACACCCTTCATCTGAGAGATTCCGGAGTTTATATTCTATGAACCATGATACGGATGTCAGATCTAGTTTAAAATGAGAAGCTGTGACTTTGAAGCTGGGCTCCCATCCTTCCTTTTTATGCATTGATGGGGAAGTGGAGTCCAGAGAGGTATGGGGCCTGACTCGGGGAGGAGCCGTGGGAGGACCTGTGCTGGGACCTCAGGGTCCCAGGACACTCTGCCCTTCCTCAGGCTGTCAGGAGGACGAGTTTTTAAAAAACCAGAATAAAGGGAGTATACAAAGGAAGGAAAAGACACTTTAAAGACCTACAAATCCCAGGTGCCATCGCATTTTTTAGCAACATTCCCAAACAAGAAAACCATTTACGTTCTCAGAAAGCACTACTGATTTAAAAAGAAAGGTTCTTTTCTGAAAATTTTATCCCAAACCACCATTCTCATTACTTCCTATATACAAAATAGTCTGAACCACAGTCAGTTGCTACATTTTTTTTTTTTAATCCAAAGCTCAGTAGAGTGAAGTGGGATACAAAGGATTATAATTCAAACTGCTTGTTGACCATCAGTCAACTTTCTTCACGCTGAAAACTGTCACAAATGCTCCGTTGAGGATTAAAACTTCAGGCAGTTTCTTATCTTTATGGTATACTCTCTAAAGGAGGGCTAAATATAGCCACTTGACAGACAGGGGCAGGCAGATCTCTGAGTTCAAGGCCAACCTGGTCTACAAGGAGAGTTTCAGGATAGTCAGGATTACACGGAAAGAGCCTGTGTCCAAAAACAAAACAAACAAAAAATAGTTCTGGCTAATTAATTAATTAATTTTTTGTGTGATGTTTTTATTTACTTGGAAGGGTTTTGAATAATAAAGTTTTTTTTTTTAAACCAACTGACAAAGAACAATTTTGGTCTGCTCTTCTGGGTTTTAAGTTATGTTTCATAGAGCAAATTTTACTCAGATTCCTTGAGGCTTACTATCTGAATCAAATATTACTGTGTTAGTTATGTGCTAGATCCAAGTGTAATAAAACTTTAACAGTTGATGTTTCCTGATTTGAAATTTTCCATTTTAAAAAATTGTGAATTGAATAAAAAAGAGGGCACAGGAAAATAATGAGAGGATTTTAATGACTGCAAATGTGAAGGCTCTGAAGGACATTCTCTTTCAGAGAAATGAAGTCGTGCACGTACTGCCATCAGCACCATCTCTGTCATTCCCCTGAGTGTGTGCTCTCCATTTTCTGCAAACTGCTCCTGTATGTCCATTATGCCCTGCTGCCCTTTGGGGAGTTTGCTTTCATTCTCAAGCTTTTCATAGGAAAGGGCACTTGAGGAAGCTGCTTGAATTTCCCATTTTGGCCTGTAATCCGAGAATTTGTGAGGTGGAGTCAGAGGTAGGTAGATCTCTACAAGTTCAAGGACAGCCTTGTCTGCATAGTGAGTTCCAGATAAGCCAAGGCTATATAGTGAGATCCTGTCTCAACACACACACCCCACACACCAACAAAAGGTCCATTTTGATGGGGAATGTTGTGTTCTGCTTCCTACTCAAACTAGTTCTTACTGGTATTAACGTTCCTTTTAGTAGGAAGCTGCTTAGGGGTTTTCCTTCTATACAGTGACCCAATTTTCCAGTTGGCAAAAGAAGTTTCCATATAGGAATGAGGCACAACATTTCACACATCACCATCTCCTTGCCCTTCCTATTTGCTTTCCCTCAGTTCCTAAGCCAATTCTGGCTTCCATTTGACCTCACTAGAGCTATTTGTGGTGGGCAGAGGCTAATGAACAGTCACTGCCTCAAAAGGTCATCAGCTCTGCTTGAACCTTCGTTATGCCATGAGATCTGCTGAGGTTCTAGACTGGACTTCATGTATCACATCCCCTCTTTAACCCAGAGGACTTTAGCGTTGGGGCCTGGCTCCTGATCTTTTATTCTGCTTTTCACCTTGTGAATTTCGTTTGCCTATCACTGTTAACTTTGTCTTTGGTCTGTGTTCTTTCTTATTTTCCGGGCTTTGCTTGATGCTTAGAGGCCTGCTGTATCTAGTTGCCACCCAAAGCTAGAGATAAAAAGGCACCTAAATTTTACTTCTTGTGTGCTAACATATTATGATAAGACTTCAGGCAATCTGGATAACTGTCTTCTCTTTGTCATGGGTAGACCATCTCTAGGGTTTAGACTTTAGAAAGTCTTTTATTTAACCGTTTGAAGTTAATAAACCCATGTACACAGCACTGTGAAATGTAGGTCTCTACCACCCACTGCATAAGAAAAATTTGCAAAGAGGATAATTTCCTTTTTTTTTTTTGTATCACATTGTTTACAGAATGTGCAAGGCTGTTCTGTGTGTCCCTTCTTGTTTTATGCCTGTGTAGCTGTGTTTCCAGCCTGTGGAGGTAGCTCCTCCACATAGGCAGCAGGAAAATGGCCCTTCTTCCCATTTAAAGAGCCGAACCACCATCCTTCTTCTTTCTTCTCATGTATGGTCACGATGTCTCCTGTGGGGATGCACACTGAGTTAGACAGATGGTTCTATGTAGCTTGAACATGTGCCAAGTAAGAGTTGGTAAGAGTTTTTAAAGAATAGTCTGTATCTGGGGAACTACTTGGTAACATCACGTTCTGTACTTGATTCAGGTGAAGCAAAGTTTATTGAGTGCTTTGCATGGAACAGCCACAATACAGAGAATTCTAAAAAGTGAAATAATGAACTACTGGATTATGCTAGGAGTGTGCATAAAAACAGAACCATTGCACAGCTGGCTCACTCTACAGTAGACAGGTTGTCAGCAAACTCTTTCTTGCCTACATCTTAAGGGTGACCATGATAGTTTAGAATAGTTCCTTAGAAGGAGTCTTTAACAAGAGTTTTTCTTAAGAGCTTGGTAACTCCCAGTGTCATATATGCATCCAGTCTGAACTTTTGGCAGTTTCACATAGAAATCCTGCCTCCATTAATTTAGATAACTTTAATAAAATATCAATTTGGCGATAATTTTAAGGAAATAATTAAAGCTGGATTCCTACTATAGTTCTTACCTAATTTTCTAATGCCTTTTAGGCTGAATTCCTACTATAGTTCTTACCTATGCCTTTTAGAAAAAAACGACCATGCCCTTTTGGCCCTGGGAGAGCTGGGTCTAGATCCATGAGAGTGAGAGAAGATGAGCTGTCCCTCACCGACTGTAACACTGGGGAGAGCCGGCCCTGTACCTCACCTGAGTAGCACAGTAGAGCTGACGCTGGTAGCAGGGGGCAGAGTGAGCCAGGCCCAAGTCTGTGAGCATGGGAAAGCTGGCCCCACAACTTGTCTGCTGTGTGGTGGTGTGCATGAGGGAGAGATGACCCACCCTCTCACTGGCTGGAACACTCAGGAGAGTGGGCTTTGCACCTCACCTGGGCAGGGGTTTGCTGTGGGTGAGCAGGCCTCGAGGGCATGAGAGCAGGAGAGCTGGTTATGCCCCTTGCTGGCTGCAGCATTGGGTGGGCGAGCTAGCCTAGCCGGGGCAGTGCTGGATAGCTCCCCCTGGTGGTCTGACTCAGCTACCACTCAGACTCAGATCCAGGGCTTTGAGTCGGTCTACCCCAGCATCTACTCCATCTATGAACTGCCAGAGCATGTGAAGGGGCTGGTCCTGCAGATCCAGTGCTGCAGGATCTCCATGACACAGGGCAACAACAGGATGTCCGAGAGGAGTCCCAGAGAGGACCCAGTATTGATTGTGTAGCAGAAGCCAGAGGCCTCACTAGATCAATGACTCATTGCAATGGTCATTTGCAAGTAAACAAGTGTGGACAAAAGGGTACACTGTGGTGTACTGTGACACACTTCAGCTTCCACAATTAGATTTTTTTTCCTTTTGGTGGGGAGGGAGGGTACAAAGGGACAGGGAGAGGGGGTGGGCTACATGATGTGAAATTCGCAAAGAATCACTAGAGAGAGAGAGAGAGAGAGAGAGAGAGAAAGAGAGAGAGAGAGAGAGAGAGAGAGAGAGAGAGAGACAGAGCGACAGAGAGAGACAGAGACAGAGACAGGGAGATTTCCATGATCTTAGTAACTGAAAGCTTGATGAGTGACCCAGCAAGCCGACTTTTGTTAAGCCTCAAGCTTGAAAGAATTCTTTTTCTCTGGCCACGTTACTATTTGTAGCAGTGTCCCCTTACAGGACTGTGTATTGAAGGCTTAGACAGCAGAGGGTGGTGCCCTCAAGAGATGATTGGATTACAAGGATGCTGACTTCATTGATGCATTCCTGTGGAATGGCCTATTCAAAGATCCGTTTGCAGGAAGTCATTGAAAGGCTTGCTCTTGAAGGGCACCATTTGTCCCTAACCCCTGTTCCTCCCACCCCAGGCTTGCTGGCTATCAAGTTTTGGACAGCTTTTCTTCATTGTTACAACCTTCAGCTATAAAGTGTTCTGTCTCTCCACAGACTTGAAGGACAACTGAACTGAAACCTTGGGAGCCAGGAGGCAAAATAACCATTTCTTCTCATAAGCTGTTTTGCTCAGGTGGTTTGTCTCACCGCATCCAAAAGTGGATTAACAAGCCGCCTCCCATACATCAAAGTAGAAACACCCACTTCAGGATCCAGCATCTGCCTATCTGCCTCACAATTGTCACGGTGGACCTTTGCTTACTCTTTCAGCTCAGCTTTCTTCTGAGGGCACAGGTAATGGCCGCTGTCCTTCTCTGGTCTCAGCCATGGCTTCCTGTTTCTTCTCCTGTGAGCTCATTCTGGTTCTCTCTCTCTCTCTCTCTCTCTCTCTCTCTCTCTCTCTCTCTCTTCACAGTAGATTGTTTGATGAAATTTAAGCAAATTCAAACCAATAGTTTGAAATTATATTGTCGGCTTCTCTTAGCCTCTGACGCTGTGTTTCATTGAAAAGAACAACTTAGAATATGAAGCATAAGTGGGCTTTACAACCAACAGACAAACGAGCAAGATAATTGTTTAATGTAAACTCTGAAAACTTGTCCTCAGGACACCTGAGTTCCTGAGTAGCCTCTGAGAAATGTATTTTTCACTCATAGAAAAGGAAAAGCGATAGCCTAGATAAATCAAACTAGCCTTCGATAATTAGGCAGTCCCCTCTAAACAAGGGCAAGCATGCTGGATTCTTGGTGCCTCATTATTCCCGGCTATAAAACAGGAATAAACAATATCTGCCTTAGAGTGCTCTGCAGATAGTAATTGAATGATATGCTCACCACACTGTCTTGCACACAGAAACAAGGAATGAGGCCAGGTGCTCCCCTTTAATCCCAGTTCCTCGGAGGCAGAGGCAGGTGGATGTCTAAGTTAAAGACTGGCCTGGTCTACAAGAAGTTCCAGCACAGCCAGGTCTACACAGAAAAACCCTGCCTTGAGAAAGAAAAAAAAATGTTCTGGATGCCAAACCCTGGTCATGGGTGATAAGCTTTCTCTTATGGTGCAAATTCTTTTTTTAATGGGAACATTTATAGGTCTCTGAGCTTTAGCTTAGACATGCAACCATAGAAACATGAAGAAAATGGAGGCTGGATATTTGTACTTATTCAAGAATATTAGTTTATATATCCCACCAGAAAGCATTCCCCTGGGAATTATGTCTGACACAGAGGGATCTGATCCTTTAGAGTGACTCTCAGTGCTTTTCTGAGATATCAGGGATAAACATTAATCAGGGCATCAATGGACTCAGATTCTAGAACTTTCTGTTGTACTAAGGAAGACATCACTTTTCTGCAACTCTGCCATCTAAAAAACAAAAATATGGGCCTATATCTCCAACAAATTCCCACTACTGGCATTCTGCCCCAGTGTAACACTGTGGCAGAGGGCATTACTGGGTTCTAAGTTCAAACCCTGCTTTGCCTCTGCTTGTGATTTTAGTCAAAGTACATAACTTTTCTGTGTGTCAGCTATAAAACAGGAATAAATAATGCCCATCTCAGAGATCTGTGAATAATAATTGAATGATATGCTTGCAACAGTGCCTGTCACATAGAAACATGAAATGACCATTAGCTGTCATTAGGTGAGCCTTAGCTTGTGCTCCTTATTTATCTCTGTACTCTAAGAGTGACTGTAAACCTCAGCCAGCAACAACTTAATACTGTCCTGATAAGACAGGAGTTTATTCACAGGAGGGATCTCAACACAAAAAAAAAATTAAAGCATTGGAGAACATGTCTTACCTTTTTCCAAATTCAACTCATCATCTTGCCTGGCTTGGAAAGTATATAAGGCTTTGCAAAGATGGTGGCTGGCTTGGGACACACTACAGCCTAGAGTTTTGGGATAAATTACAGTCACCATGTTGACTTAGTAGGCAAAATGAATGCAATCAGGATTCTTTGTTTAACAGTATGATGCATAGTTTAAATTTTCTCAAGATTTTTTAAATTTTACCATAATATCTATTTATTGGTTCAATAAATATCTATAATATACCCAACATGTATATAAATTATGCATATTCTATAACCCAAACCCAGATTGTAACATAGAAAATAAAATTCTGGAGGAAAACATCCTCTTGTACTGATAACAACTATGGTAATTTAAAACTATTTTCTTTCCATGGGAACATAGTCTGTATCATTATGTAACATATCTAGTAGCTGCATTTTTCTTTTTAAAACACACCGGACTTGCCATTCAGGTAAAGCTAGGGAATATTCGGAGTGTATACTTATCAGCATCCCTTGTTGCTTAGGGAACTGTTTCTCAAAAAATTTACTGGTATCCTTTGAATAGATTATGTGGACCTCAGTGCCTTGGGTTTTACTACAACTCTTTCTAGCTCATTTCTAATTAAAACAAAACAAAACCAGGAGATATGAAATAAAGGTATATAGTTGAAGGACAATGATCTGTGTGTATATATGTGTGTATGTATGTACATTGTGGAGTTGGTCTAATGATGCATGTATTATGTTAATTTGGTCCCCAAAATTTCATGAGAAACTGCAAGTCCACAGGTAAGACACTGAGGAATCTTGTACCCAGTTGGTTTTAATTAGTAAATAAAACCGGCGGCCAGTGGCTGGATAGGGAGGCAGAGTGGGACTTTAGGATGCCCAGGCAAGGGACGGAGGACGGAGGAGGAAGAGGGAGACAGCTGTCATACCAGGAAAGGAGTAGAGGCCATGCCCGAGAGGTGCCGCACAGAGAACATAGCTGTCATGTAGGTGCTGGGGAGTTCAGTCCAAGAGGACTGCAGGTCTGGGTCCAGGGAAGTCCTGATGGAATATAGGTTTTAGTAAGTAACAGTTCCGGAATATTAGAGGGGAGAGTGTTAGCCACATGGTGGTTTGGAAGTGGCCCAGACGTTGAGCTGTTTCAGATATATTAAAATATAAGGCTGTGAGTGTGTGTGTCTTTCATTCAAGAACCTAGAACATTGGGGCGGGTAGTGGGACAATTTGAGTAGAGTTATTTGTGTTCAGCAACGTATGTATGTATGTAGGTGTGTGCGTATGTGTGCATGTGTATATGCATGCATGCATGTATATATGAGTGTGTACCTGTGCATTCATAACTTCTCATGTTATAAAATGATTTTCCCAGCCGGCACTCTTTACGATTCCTTCCTAACTTTATTTTTGTACATTTGGAAACAACAATACAGATGCTAACAAATTCATTACTCCCAATCAAGAGGTAAAATTCTTTTTTGATAAATATAGGTAAATGTGGCTTGGAAATTATACTTAAATGTAGAGATGTGATTCACCCACAGGACACAGCCCATAATTATCCGGGGCACTGGGTTACCTGACGGTGAAGAGCTTGGGTTGCTCTGCCCACCAGCAGGTGCCTGGCTCTCAGCTTTCTCTAATTTCTTCGTCAAAGGAGGCCGGGATATTTTCACATAAGTATGAGAGTGCTCCTGCTCAAATAGGTTTTTATAAAACAAAAGTAATTTTAAACAACTGTGTTATAAATATTCATGAGACATCGTTTTCTGTATGCCATTTCCTTGGGATTTGTGTGTGCGTTTTTTAAATAGGGATGGCAAATAAATAATCAAAACATTTCTAAGACCTTCTGTGTTTAAGTTTTCTTGTTCCAAAGGGAAAATATTTTCAGAATGAGATGATTATTGTGTTGCATAGCCCATGTTTCCTATTTGGACCTATATGCCTGGGCCTAATAGAGACCTTTGTAGCAATACTTCTGGAAATTCAAGTTTAATGGCCCCTGTGATGGTTTGTAAATGCTCGGCCCAGGGAATGGCACTATTAGAAGACGTGGCCCTGTTTGAGTTGGTGTGTCACTGTGGGTGTGGGCTTTAAGACCCTAATCCTAGCTGCCTGGAAAAGGATATTCTGCTAGCAGCCTTCAGATGAAGATGTAGAACTCTCAGCTCCTCCTGCACCATGCCTGCCTGGATGCTGCCATGTTCTGACTGAACCTCTGAACCTGTAAGCCAGCCCCAAATAAATGTTGTCCTTAGAAGACTTGCCTTGGTTGTGGTATCTGTTCAGGGCAGTAAAACCCTAACTAAGACAGCCCCCAATAAAATGATGGAGACCATTTTAGAGCTATGGCTCTCTTCAGAATCTTGTCCCTTCATCACTGGATGCTTCTTACAGTCCCCCTCTCTGAACAGTAATGAGGTAAGCTACAAACAGTAGCTGTCTACAGTCAATTTCCAGAGTGTCACGCTGCACATACACCTGTGTTAGTGATGGGGTTTAAAATGTAGTCCTATAACTCACATTATATACTGTGTTAGACTGTGCACGAGGGGTACATTTCCACTGTGCTAAGATGAACCTGATGTGTAAGATCTTACAGTTTATGTCTACAGGAATACTCAAATTTCAAGTTAGTAGACATTTCTACAGCAGCTCACTGTAAAGTTCAAGTTAAGGTATGGAGAGAGAGAGAAGAAATCTTAAGGCTTTTCTTTTTTTTTCCAGTTGAGTGATTTAGTCTCATTCCAAAGGATGTGTTCTGTTTAGCTTTTGTTGTGCTTAAAAGGAATAAAAGTAAATTTATCTTAATAGCCACAGTAAGAACCTGGGGCTTAAATATGGCACATATTCCTGCCTTGACATTCTTTTAAGCCCTCTGCTTCCCAAGCGCATCCCCACTGATCTCACCATTACCTTTTCTTTCCACTTGAAAATGCAGGAGCTACAGGGATGGCAGGGCTTTGGCCTTTGCTCCAGGTCTGCCAACACTGATGAGAGTTTGTAGGAGTTCGCTTGCAAAAGGTCCAGTTTCAAACTGTTCTGTGGACACATCATAGGACCACGTGAGGACACTCAAGAGAATGAGGCACAGCTGGATGAATAAAGGAACCTCAGTATGTCTTTAAAGGGAAAGAGTTCTAGAAACATGCACTCAGCTCACACACAGATACACAGGAGAAACACTGAACGAATAAGACCCTCAACGCAATGTAGAGGGAAAGCCCGGATGTGTCTTACTTAGTCTTTGCTCTTGTAACTATGGCAAAGAAAACTAGTTTGATAAGGTAGTGATGATTAACAACTTCAGACAAAGCTCTCCCTCCAAGGAACAAGAAAGAAAATAAGTATTGACTGCAGAAGTTTCTCTCAGAGCCATGAGGCAGTGTTTTATAGAATCGATTATATAAGCAATATCTACCAAGATGCATGGGAATTGTGTTTGCTTTTATTTAAAGAGGCACATCTTATATTACCCAGAAGAATTTAGTAACATTTTTCCTCACAACTGGAACTGATATTCATGTAGTATCCCAGGGTATTCGAGAATAAAAGTAAGGAGTGATGCTAAGATCCTAGCCTCTTCCGGTTCCGGCTTTGACCTTGAACTAAAACTTTATAACTATTTCTTTATGGCTATGTTCAATCACAAGCAATCAAATTACAGAATAACCATAGGAAGGGTGTAATTTAGTCTTCCCCCCTTCTTTCTATCTCTCTTTTCTCTTCCTCTGGCATAGTGTTTGTAACCCTCATGACTCAACTATAAAGCTAAATTCTGCTTCAATGACCCCTAATCCTCAGCGTAGCTCGATACATCTTGGAGCAGGTTCACCAAAAATGAAAGTCAAACTCCCATCCCTCCGGTTTTAATCTCCAGCTCTGGTGCATTTGGAAGCATCAGAGAATGCACCTAGCTCTCTCTGGAGCTGCATTCTTCCCAGCCTGTGTGCATAGATAGCATTGACTCTAACTGCCTCTTCGCCAACAAATATGGCGAAGGGTCCAGAAGCCAATGCAACAGGAAAGAATTTAAATGAAGTCACACTTCCCCTCCAAGAGCTCTTCCCTGGGCATTACAAAATCCATCAGTACCACAGGTGTCCCCCTCCCCAGCAGCGCAGCTTGTCTAAGTTACCATGGCATTTGGCGTCCACCACATGAAAGCTTTGTGTTTACTCATAGACATCATGTGTTCACGGATTAACATTTGCCTTTCTTCTATGTGAGTCAGGTTAGGCTTTTGAGCAAATGATGATAATACATTGTTGATTCTGACGATGACAAGCAAGTTCCACGCACAGACAACCAAAGAAACTGGTGCCACGCTTTTAGTGGCTTTATTTTGGTAAACGTCATTTGCACTGAATTAGTTCCTTGAACATTTTGTGCCATCACAGAAAATGTCCCACAGTGCGTTTTGTGATTTCCTGTAAATTATACCCACACATCATGGCAGACCTAAGACCTGTTTACATTAGCTAAGAATCTTACGTTAGCTTACATTGGGCAAAATCAGGCGGTGCAAAGACTGTTTCATGATAGACTGAGGATGTTCCCTTGAAATTTACCGGACGTTTTACTGAACATGGAAAACAAAGTGACTCTGGGGTAAACATTCCCACCACTGTAAAAGGCAGATAGCCAAGCCGAATGAGATGTCGGTCACTTTATGAGTTCCTTCTCCGAGCGCTGCTGTAGCATTTTTTGGACAATGTATTTATTATCAGAGAGCTCTATGATTAAGTATCAATATTTCCATTTTGCAGATAAGAACACTAACATCTCAGGTTTCTGTGACCAGCAAAGCTAAATCATAAGATCAGCTTCTGTGAATGGCTACCCAGTGATTTCGATCACTTGCCAGGATTGAAGTGCCTGTGATTTCACTAAAGAATGCATCTATTTTGGAGCATTCTATTTAGAACAAAGTAAACAGTTCTAGGTGGTAGGAGTTTTCCACATCCCTCAAACAGCCGGAGGAGGAGCTGGCAGTCTCAGGTCTCCCACTCAATTGTTCTGAGTCAGGAGGAAAGAGCGGCAAACAGGGTAAGTGAAAACCAAATATCCTAAAAATAACTGTGTCATCACAAAATGCACTCTGCAAATATTTACCTCATCCATCAGGGTTTCCATATCTTTCTGGCTCTTGGCATCAGAAAAGGAGGAGCTACTGGCGAGTGCTTTAAGCTTCTGTTCCAGGCCTAGAAATGAAAGCATGGTCTAGGTCATCTTTCACCCAGACCTAGTAGGTCAGAGCAGGGGACAGTCACCTTCAAGGAGAGCCTGAAGGATGGAAGTGAGTGATACCAGTAGGACTTCCTTAATGGCTGGAGGATCTTCTCTATGTGGGAGTCACAGGGTCTTAATGGATAAGATAAGAAAACATACAGTTCATTATGGCTACCCTCAGCTGATGAAATTCGAGAAATGCTGGTGCTTACAGGATCTGGATGGATTTTCCTAGATAAGATTTTGAGTTTCCTTTGGCCTGTGTCAATGTTCCTTACATTGACATGATTGTACTAGCTTCTTCCTCGTTCTCTTTGCCTCTCCCATCTGAGTTGCGTTAACATGAAATCCTGGGGTTTAGGCTCAGAAGCTGGAAGTTGGATCACAGATATGTGGTTGTTTTGTGGTCTGTCCTGCTTTGGAATCACTTCACATTGCTAGTACCTGAATCCCCAGTATGTGATTTAACGTGAGTAACTGTCACACCATTTCAAAACTTAGTAAAAAGACAGAATTGAAAGCCCCAAACCATGTTCAGGTCACACAAATTGTCTTGCATCATGCCAGCCACTTTGAGAAACAATAAAATTGTACATTTCTGAAGCACAGCAATGAACTACTCATATAGTTCTCATAAATGGACAGAAGTGTCCTTTTATACTTTTTTGTTTTCTTGATTTTTTTTTTTTTTGAAATAGGGTCTCACTGTAGCCCAGGGTGGTGGCCTTCAGTCATCATGTAGCCCAACCTGCATTCCAGGGCACAGCAAAGCCCACATATGACTCTTTAAGGTTTATTTTATTTTGATTTTTATTAATGATGTGTGAGTTTGTGAGTGTGTGTGTGTGTGTGTGTGTGTGTGTGCGTGTGTGTGTGTGTAAGACATGGGGACATATGAACCACAGAGCATATGTGGAGGTCACAGGATGCCTTGGTGGGGTGTCCCCAATCCCTCCCACCCCCCCACACACACACTTCAACTTAACATGCATTCCAGGGATCCACCTCATGTTATCTGGTTCTCAGGGCAAGTGCCCTTACTCACTGAGCCAGCCCACATGACTTTAATTTATGTTCCTCTTATTGAACACAACTTATATTTAATGTGCAGTTCTCTGGAGAATCCCTGCCTTATTCCACAAAAGCAGACAAACCCTAAGTCTGAGTAAAGTTTCTGAATGTGACTTCATACTTTCCCTTATCCAGCAACAGGAGGACTGTCACATGTGTGAGGCCAGCCTGATCTGCTCACACTGTGTGGCCAGCTACGGTTCTGTGGTATGAAAATCGCCCACCTTCTTTGTCTCTTGAGGCCTTGTCAATGTCTCTTTGCAGTCTCAACAATTTGGGTTTTATTAAAGACTTCCGTCGCTCTTTGTCCATTGGGTTCTTTGGATCTTCTTCCTTTAGAAGGGAAAAAAAAAGACATTTAATAACTTAAGGTGTACTAGTTGGTTTTGTGTCAACTTGACACAAACTGGAGTTATCACAGAGAAAGGAGCCTCCCTTGAGGAAATGCCTCCAAGAGATCCAGCTGTAAGACATTTTCTCAATTAGTGATCAAGGAGGGAAGGGCCCATTGTGGATGGTGCCATCCCTGGGCTGGTAGTCCTGGGTTCTATAAGAAAGCAAGCTGAGCAAGCCAGGGGAAGCAAGCCAGTAAGTAACATCCCTCCATGGCCCCTGCATCAGTTCCTACTTCCTGACCTGTTTGAGTTCTAGTCCTGACTTCCTTTGGTGATGAACTACAATGTAGAAGTGTAAGCTGAATAAACCCTTTCCTCCCCAACTTGCTTCTTGGTCATGGCGTTTTGTGCGGGAATAGAAACCCTGACTAAGACATAAGGGAGAAGCGAAAGTCGCTGCTCCTAGTTGTTTTGAGACTCTCAGTCATTAACTTTGGTGGTTTTTAACTTTACCAGATCAGGCAGGATTGAAAAACCAAGATAGACTTCGGCTCACACACATTGTTCTCCCTGTTTTAGGCCTGATTGATAAGGAGACATCTCATTCACAATTTGTCAGTGCGTGGGCAAGCATTTTATTTAGTAAAACAAATTATTCTTGCAGGAAAAGATTTTCTATAGTGATTTCAGGTTCTTCATAAATAAACTATTTGTAGAATCCTTCATGTTTCAAGACATAATTAATATTGATTCAAGCCCGAGGTTTTTATTCATCCACTGTAGGACCCTGTGTGAGCCTCAAGTTGAGATGGCCTTGGGAGTGGAACAAATGCACATTGAATGCCTTGTTGGCTTGGCATTGGGACTACTACTAGAGCTAGATGTAATGCACAGCCCCAGTGTGTGCTCTACCCAATTAGCTCCCAAAGCGCAACATTAGGAGGACCAGCAACTCAAGGCCGCATGTGTGCAGCAATGGCACAGGCACCAAGACTGTAGACTTTACCCGGACTTCTCGGTCAGTGAAGGGAGGACAAACAGTGCAAAGAAAGGAGGACGGGGAGCAATAAGTAGAATTTGCTTGAGCAAAAAACTTCTGGAAGAACATATATCCTGAGTGGATTAGAGTAGAGGTTAGGACTGAAGCTGCCAAGTTTATGTGTTTTTGTTTTGCTTTTTTTTTTTTTTTTTAATTTTGAGACTGTATCTCACTATTTAGTTTAGTCTGTTGGGCTTGAACTTACAGCAAACCTCCTGCTTCAGCCTCTCAAGTGCTGGTATTATAAGCATAAGCCACAATACCTGATGGCATATGAGTTCTCATATGGATTCCTTCAGGGTTGGATGAAAAGTAAAAAAAAAAAAATCAAGCTGGCGGGTCAGAAGGTGGCTGAACCCATAGGGGAATGGAGGAACTGTTCAGAGAGTGGAAAAGTTAGAACCATGGGTACTGGGAGAGAGCCTGGCTTTTTGATAAGCCACCAAGAAGAGGAGGTCACACAGGGTACAAAGTGAGAATGTCACCCTCATACAAATATAACAGATTGATTAAAGGGTTTTCTTTCTAAGGCATACAATATATTACGAGGTTGTCTGTGCTTTCCTTGTCCTACCTGTGACATGGAGAAACAGAAGAAGACCCAGGCCGAACCGGCAAAATATTCCGTCCCTAAACACAAAAACAACACCTTGACTCCACCACTCCTTCTCAGGGCTGCAGGGAGTAGAGGCCTCAGCAAGGTTCACACCATTAGGTGAGAACAGACTAAACCAAAGACCCCCCCCTACTCTAGCCCTAAGTTCTCAGCCGGGAATTCAATCATGGTGTGGCTCCTGCACTGGGTCTGTTTGGAGACGTCTAATATTTAAATGTGGATTGCCACTAATGCCGCCTCCTAACATTTCAATAGACTCCGAGTTAAATGTCCTGGAATAGCGTTATTGTACTGATAAGCATTAGGTGACAGTGGTGTTTTATAACTTCATTACATTTATTTATTTGCACCTGTCTGCGGCAGTCACAGGACAACCTGCAGGAGTTGGTTCTGCTCTTCTGCCATGTGGCTTTTTGGAATGAAGATTACAGGCATGGCAGCAAGTGCCTTTACCGTCTGAGCTGCCTTGCCAGGCCGCAAGGAACATTTTAATTATAGTTGGTAAGAAAGCAGCAGGTAGGCTGTCCATATTTCCATCTGAGGCTCCTTGACAGTGTTGGAAAAGGGAACGGCATCGTTCATTTTCATACGTGTCTTTTTTACTTCCAACCAATCAACTCCAGGACATGGAATGTCTCTCCTTCTGTTCTCCTTTCCCAAAAGCTGACTAGGAACCAGTCCTGGGAGAGGCACATAAAACTACAGTCCTTTGAACACGGACTTTACAGAATTTATGAACAGCTAGCTCCACACTGCTCACTGGTCCTCTCAGCTTACTCCCCTGTCTCGCTTGCTCCCGTCTGAGTAAACATCACAGCACTGGATGAAAAACAGTGGAACTCACTGCCCATGACTGAGAATCGAGGCTCTGGAACACTCAGCCTAAGGATATCATGACAACCCTAGTCAGTCATCTGAGACAGATTTAGCTATACAGTTGAGTTCTAGTGCACTGAAGTTTCTTAAAAATCATAAATTCCCATGAGCTTGTCAGTTAAAGATGAACCATCCTAACTTCCTACATTACAATAGAACCCTGGTTGAATTTCACAGAATACCCTTATTTTACCAACAAGTTGGGTGGTAGGGGCATTATTTTCGTTACCCTTTACAAGAAAATAGCACATGCGATCCTTGTACCCCTGCTCCTCTGAGCCTAGAAGGGAAAAAGGGCATTGTCCCCTTGAGTTCCTGTTACCCCCTTTCTGCTTTGAGCACACATTGCTCCTAGTAGCACCCTTTACCTTTGCCAAGGTAGGAAAATAATGACAATTAAAAAAAAAAACAAAAAACAAAAAACTGGTGGGCTGGAGAGATGACTCAGTGGTGAAGAGCACTGGCTGTTCTTCCAGAAGTCCTGAGTTCAATTCCCAGCAATCACATGGTGGCTCACAACCATCTGTAAGGGGATTTTGATGCCCTCTTCTGGCCTGCAGATGTACATGCATTAAATAAATTGATCATACATTAAGTAATTTAAAATAAAAAAAAATAACAGCTGGCTGCTTGTGTGACTGGTGGAAGTGGGGAGAGGTTAATCTTTTCAGGATTTAGAGTGCATCCCCATCTCCTCCCTTCCCCCTCTATTTTCTGTACTCTGAGTAGAGTACCAGTTCTTGGCTCCAGGTCGCTCAGTTGTCTGATTAATATAGAAGGAGAGCATGGATAGGCTGACTGTGCTGATCAGAGATGGGGAAGAGCAGAAAGAGAGCTTGGAAGACTGAGTGAGTTCCAGTGGACAGTACAGGAAGCCATTTTTACAGCTTCTCAATCATCAGCTCCTAGGCACAAAGCATGGAGCAAAGTGTAGTGTGCCCCACTACCATGTGCTGGGCCCTGTGCATATTCACTACTCCAACCGCCAAAGCAGAAAAGAAAAATGTAGGTTCCTGGGTCTGGAATTCCAAGGTACTTGCTAGGCTGAGGTATGAAGGTCACTTGAGTCCAGTAGCTTGAGGGGTAAGGGAAGGAGGGAGATTTGGTTTCGCTTTTTGTGGTTGTTATTTTGTTTGTTTTATTTTGTTTTTGATCAGCTAGCTCCTAGAACATTATAAATAAAATGACAAGCTCCTAGAGGCAAAGAATTTACTCTAAGAAGCTGAGTGTATGTGTAGCTCACATCTGTCATGCAAACACCCAGGAGGCTGGGGCCCAGTAACAGACACAAAATGGCTGGGCTCTGATTAGGGAAAGTGATCAATTTTCAGTAATAAAGATCATCCTGTAGCAGAATTCCCCAAATGCCTGAAGAGTAGATTTGTTTTCAAGGGTTGGAATCCACCTGGGACTTTGCACTCGGGTCTGTGCACCTTGTCCTTTGAGTAAGGAAGGGTTATATTTATTGCCTTCTAACAAACAGACTGAGAGGTCACTTCCGGGACTGGTTTACAGAGCACTGTGCTTCAGCTCTCTGGTTTTTGGTCTCTTTGGTCACTCAACCAGAGGCAAGCAGGCTGCCACGGGTTACAAGGCAAGAGATGGACAGATTCATATCACAGAATTTAAACGTGCCTCTGTGTGTGTGTGTGTCTGTGTATGTGTGTGTATCTGTGTATGTGTGTGTGTGTGTATCTGTGTGTGTCAGTGTGTGTGTGTGTGTGTGTGTGTGTGTGAGTGTGTGTCTGGGTCTGTGTGCCTTTGCCCGTGTGTACTTGAGTGCTTGTGCACATATAAGTGTGCAGATACAGAAAGTGGAGGCAGAAAGGAAACTATGAGAGGGGGAGGAAGAAAGGGGAGAATCAGAGAATAAGGGTGTGGGACCATGAAAGGCAGCCTGGTTTCTGATCAAGCACAGGCTTGAAACCACGAACCACATATCCTTACAGAGAAGGTAGGTGTTTTGCCATACTCCCAGACACTAGGCTCCTGACAAGCGGCCTCAGCCCTCCATAGATCTGTGGCTATCAGTCACGTACAGGCAATGCCCCAAGCTCCTCCACAGGTAGAGGATGTGACCACAGGTCATGAAGCCTCAAGACAGATGTCCACTTTAATGAGGTACCTAAAGGCCTGGAGGCTTAAACAATAAACATCCTTTCCCAGACACTCCTCCCTGCAAAAGGTATTTAACCTCAGGCCTGCCCTGAGAAAGTGGGGTACAGTTTTTTTGTTTTTTTTTAATTTAATTTTATTTTATTTTTTTAATTTACATTCCAAATCACTTCCCCTTTCCCGTTTCCTCCCTCCCCGAAAGTCCCATAAGCCCCCTTCCCTCCCTCTTTTCTCCGTTCAACCCCCTCTCATTACTCTGTCCTGGCGTTCCCCTACATCCAGTCTTTCCAGGACCAGGGGTCTCTCCTTCCATCTTTTTAGAAATCTATTGATATGCTGATTGTGTCTAGGGTATTCTGAGATTCTGGGTCAATATCCCCTTATCAGTGACTGCATACCATGTGTGTTCTTTTGTGATTGGGTTACCTTACTAAGGATGATATTTTCAAGTTCTGACCATTTGCCTAGGAATTTCGTGAATTCATTGTTTTTAATTGCAGAGTAGTATTCCATTGTGTAAATATACCACATCTTCTGAATCCATTCCTCCGTTGAGGGACATCTGGGTTCTTTCCAGCTTCTGGCTATTATAAATAAGGCTGCTATGAATATAGTGGAGCATGTGTCCTTATTGCATGCAGGTAAAGTCTCTGGGTATATGCCCAGGAGTGGTATAGCCGGATCCTCCGGAAGTGTCATGCCCAGTTTTCTGAGGAGCCGCCAGACTGCTTTCCAGAGTGGTTGTACCAGCCTGCAATTCCACCAGCAGTGGAGGAGTGTTCCTCTTTCTCCACATCCTCGCCAACAACTGCTGTCTCCTGTGTTTTTGATCTTAGCCATCCTGACTGGTGTGAGATGGAATCTCAGGGTTGTTTTGATTTGCATTTCCCTAATGACTAAGGATGATGAACATCTCTTTAGGTGCTTCTCAGCCATTAGATATTCTTCAGGTGAGAACTCTTTGTGGAGCTCTGTACCCCATTTTTTAATAGGGTTACTTGCCTCTCTGGAGTTTAACTTCTTGAGTTCTTTGTATATCTTGGATATTAGCCCTCTGTCGGATGTAAGGTTGGTAAAGATCATTTCCCAGTTAGTTGGTTGCCGCTTTGTCTTTTTGACGGTGTCTTTTGCCTTGCAAAAACTTTGTAATTTAATGAGGTCCCATTTGTCTATTCTTGATCTTAGAGTATAAGCTATTGGAGTTCTGTTCAGGAAATTCTCCCCTGTGCCCATATGTTCAAGGTTCTTCCCTAGTTTCCCTTCTATTAGTTTCAGTGTGTCTGGTTTTATGTGGAGATCTTTGATCCACTTAGAATTGAGCTTAGTGCAAGGAGATAAGGATGGGTCAATTTGCATTCTTCTGCATGTTGACCTCCAGCTGAGCCAGCACCATTTGTTGAAAAGGCTATCTTTTTTCCACTGGATGGTTTTAGCTCCTTTGTCAAAGATCAAGTGACCATAGGAGTGTGGATTCATTTCTGGGTCTTCAATTCTGTTCCATTGATCTACATGTCTGTTACTGTACCAATACCATGCAGTTTTTAACACTATTGCTCTGTAGTACAGCTTGAGGTACTGATTCCCCCAGAGGTTCTTTTACTCTTGAGAATAGTTTTAGCTATTCTGGGTTTTCTGTTATTCCAGATGAATTTTTGAATTGCTCTTTCTAACTCTATGAAGAATTGAGTTGGGATTTTGATGGGGATTGCATTGAATCTGTGTATTACTTTTGGTAAGATGCTCATTTTTACTATATTAATCCTGCCAATCCATGAGCATGGCAGATTTTTCCATCTTCCGAGGTCTTCTTCAATTTCTTTCTTCAGAGACTTGAAGTTCTTGTCATACAGATCTTTCACTTGTTTGGTTAGCGTCACGCCAAGATACTTAATATGGTTTGTGGCTATCGTAAAGGGTATTATTTCTCTTACTTCTTTCTCAGCCTGCTTATCCTTTGAGTATAGGAAGGCTTCTGACTTGCTTGAGTTGATTTTATATCCGGCCACTTTGCTGAAGTCGTTTATCAGCTGTAGGAGTTCTCTGGTGGAGTTCTTTGGGTCGCTTATGTATACTATCATATCGTCTGCAAATAGTGATAGTTTGACTTCTTCCTTTCCAATTTGTATCCCTTTGACCTCTTTTTCTTGTCTAATTGCTCTAGCTAGAACTTCAAGTACTATATTGAAAAGATATGGAGAGAGAGGGCAGCCTTGTCTAGTCCCTGATTTTAGTGGGATTGCTTCAAGTTTCTCTCCGTTTAGATTGATGCTGGCTACTGGTTTGCTGTAAATTGCTTTTACTATGTTTAGATATGGGCCTTGAATTCCTGATCTTTCCAAGACCTTTAGCATGAAAGGATGCTGAATTTTGTCAAATGCTTTCTCAGCATCTAATGAGATGACCATGTGGTTTTTTCTTTGAGATTGTTTATGTAGTGGATTACATTGATGGATTTCCTTATATTGAACCATCCCTGCATCCCTGGGATGAAGCCTACTTGATCGTGGTGAATGATCGTTTTGATGTGTTCTTGGATTCGGTTGGCAAGAATTTTATTGAGTATTTTTGCATCGATATTCATAAGAGAGATTGGCCTGAGATTCTCTTTCTTTGTCGGATCTTTGTGTGCTTTTGGTATTAGTGTAATTGTGGCTTCATAGAACGAGTTGGGTAGTGTTCCTTCTGTTTCTATTTTGTGGAACAGTTTGAAGAGTATTGGTGTTAGGTCTTCTTTGAAGGTCTGATAGAATTCTGCACTAAAACCATCTGGACCTGTGCTTTTTTTGGTTGGAAGACTTCCAATGACAACTTCTATTTCTTCAGGGGTTATAGGACGGTTTAGATGGTCTATTTGATCCTGATTTAATTTTGGTACTTGGTATCTGTCAAGGAAATTGTCCATTTCCTCAAGATTTTCTAGTTGTGTTGAATACAGGTTTTTGTAGTAGGATCTGATGATTTTTTGAATTTCCTCAGTTTCTGTTGTTATCTCTCCCTTTTCGTTTCTGATTTTATTAATTTGGATACTATCTCTGTGCCCTCTGGTTAGTCTGGCTAAGGGCTTATCTATCTTGTTGATTTTCTCAAAGAACCAACTCCTCGTTTTGTTGATTCTTTGTATGGTTTTATTTGTTTCTACTTGATTGATTTCAGCCCTGAGTTTGATGATTTCCTGCCTTCTACTCCTCTTTGGTGTATTTGCTTCTTTTTGTTCCAGGGCTTTCAGGTGTGCCATTAAGCTGTTAGTGTATGCTGTCTCCCGTTTCTTTTTGGCGGCACTCAGGGCTATGAATTTTCCTCTTAGCACTGCTTTCATTGTGTCCCATAAGTTAGGGTATGTTGTGCCTTCATTTTCATTAACTTTCAAAAAGTCTTTGATTTCTTTCTTTATTTCCACCTTGACCAAGTTATCATTGAGTAGAGCATTGTTCAGCCTCCATGTGTACGTGGGTTTTCTTTTGTTTTTGTTGCCATTGAAGACCACCCTTATTCCATAGTGATCTGATAGGAGGCATGGGATTATTGATATGCTGATTGTGTCTAGGGTGGAGTAGCCATCCTAATATCGGATAAAATTGATTTTCAACCCAAAGTCATCAAAAAAGACACAGAAGGACACTACATACTGATCAAGGGAAAAATCCACCATCAAGAACTCTCAATCCTGAATATCTATGCTCCAAATGCAAGGGCACCCTCATTCGTAAAAGAAACTTTACTAAAACTCAAAGCACACATCGCACCTCACACAATAATAGTGGGTGACTTCAACACCCCGCTCTCTGAAATGGATCGTTCAGGAAAGCAGAAACTAAACAGGGACACAGTGAATCTAATTGAAGCCTTGGACCAAATGGAACTAACTGATATATATAGAACATTTCATCCTAGAGCTAAAGAATACACCTTCTTCTCAGCTCCTCATGGTACCTTCTCCAAAATTGACCATATAATTGGTCACAAATCAGACCTCAACAGATACAAGAAGATAGAAATAATCCCATGCCTCCTATCAGATCACTATGGAATAAGGGTGGTCTTCAATGGCAACAAAAACAAAAGAAAACCCACGTACACATGGAGGCTGAACAATGCTCTACTCAATGATAACTTGGTCAAGGTGGAAATAAAGAAAGAAATCAAAGACTTTTTGAAAGTTAATGAAAATGAAGGCACAACATACCCTAACTTATGGGACACAATGAAAGCAGTGCTAAGAGGAAAATTCATAGCCCTGAGTGCCGCCAAAAAGAAACGGGAGACAGCATACACTAACAGCTTAATGGCACACCTGAAAGCCCTGGAACAAAAAGAAGCAAATACACCAAAGAGGAGTAGAAGGCAGGAAATCATCAAACTCAGGGCTGAAATCAATCAAGTAGAAACAAATAAAACCATACAAAGAATCAACAAAACGAGGAGTTGGTTCTTTGAGAAAATCAACAAGATAGATAAGCCCTTAGCCAGACTAACCAGAGGGCACAGAGATAGTATCCAAATTAATAAAATCAGAAACGAAAAGGGAGAGATAACAACAGAAACTGAGGAAATTCAAAAAATCATCAGATCCTACTACAAAAACCTGTATTCAACACAACTAGAAAATCTTGAGGAAATGGACAATTTCCTTGACAGATACCAAGTACCAAAATTAAATCAGGATCAAATAGACCATCTAAACCATCCTATAACCCCTGAAGAAATAGAAGTTGTCATTGGAAGTCTTCCAACCAAAAAAAGCACAGGTCCAGATGGTTTTAGTGCAGAATTCTATCAGACCTTCAAAGAAGACCTAACACCAATACTCTTCAAACTGTTCCACAAAATAGAAACAGAAGGAACACTACCCAACTCGTTCTATGAAGCCACAATTACACTAATACCAAAAGCACACAAAGATCCGACAAAGAAAGAGAATCTCAGGCCAATCTCTCTTATGAATATCGATGCAAAAATACTCAATAAAATTCTTGCCAACCGAATCCAAGAACACATCAAAACGATCATTCACCACGATCAAGTAGGCTTCATCCCAGGGATGCAGGGATGGTTCAATATAAGGAAATCCATCAATGTAATCCACTACATAAACAATCTCAAAGAAAAAAACCACATGGTCATCTCATTAGATGCTGAGAAAGCATTTGACAAAATTCAGCATCCTTTCATGCTAAAGGTCTTGGAAAGATCAGGAATTCAAGGCCCATATCTAAACATAGTAAAAGCAATTTACAGCAAACCAGTAGCCAGCATCAATCTAAACGGAGAGAAACTTGAAGCAATCCCACTAAAATCAGGGACTAGACAAGGCTGCCCTCTCTCTCCATATCTTTTCAATATAGTACTTGAAGTTCTAGCTAGAGCAATTAGACAACAAAAAGAGGTCAAAGGGATACAAATTGGAAAGGAAGAAGTCAAACTATCACTATTTGCAGACGATATGATAGTATACATAAGCGACCCAAAGAACTCCACCAGAGAACTCCTACAGCTGATAAACGACTTCAGCAAAGTGGCCGGATATAAAATCAACTCAAGCAAGTCAGAAGCCTTCCTATACTCAAAGGATAAGCAGGCTGAGAAAGAAGTAAGAGAAATAATACCCTTTACGATAGCCACAAACCATATTAAGTATCTTGGCGTGACGCTAACCAAACAAGTGAAAGATCTGTATGACAAGAACTTCAAGTCTCTGAAGAAAGAAATTGAAGAAGACCTCAGAAGATGGAAAAATCTGCCATGCTCATGGATTGGCAGGATTAATATAGTAAAAATGAGCATCTTACCAAAAGTAATACACAGATTCAATGCAATCCCCATCAAAATCCCAACTCAATTCTTCATAGAGTTAGAAAGAGCAATTCAAAAATTCATCTGGAATAACAGAAAACCCAGAATAGCTAAAACTATTCTCAAGAGTAAAAGAACCTCTGGGGGAATCAGTATCCCGGACCTCAAGCTGTACTACAGAGCAATAGTGTTAAAAACTGCATGGTATTGGTACAGTAACAGACATGTAGATCAATGGAACAGAATTGAAGACCCAGAAATGAATCCACACTCCTATGGTCACTTGATCTTTGACAAAGGAGCTAAAACCATCCAGTGGAAAAAAGATAGCCTTTTCAACAAATGGTGCTGGCTCAGCTGGAGGTCAACATGCAGAAGAATGCAAATTGACCCATCCTTATCTCCTTGCACTAAGCTCAATTCTAAGTGGATCAAAGATCTCCACATAAAACCAGACACACTGAAACTAATAGAAGGGAAACTAGGGAAGAACCTTGAACATATGGGCACAGGGGAGAATTTCCTGAACAGAACTCCAATAGCTTATACTCTAAGATCAAGAATAGACAAATGGGACCTCATTAAATTACAAAGTTTTTGCAAGGCAAAAGACACCGTCAAAAAGACAAAGCGGCAACCAACTAACTGGGAAATGATCTTTACCAACCTTACATCCGACAGAGGGCTAATATCCAAGATATACAAAGAACTCAAGAAGTTAAACTCCAGAGAGGCAAGTAACCCTATTAAAAAATGGGGTACAGAGCTCCACAAAGAGTTCTCACCTGAAGAATATCTAATGGCTGAGAAGCACCTAAAGAGATGTTCATCATCCTTAGTCATTAGGGAAATGCAAATCAAAACAACCCTGAGATTCCATCTCACACCAGTCAGGATGGCTAAGATCAAAAACACAGGAGACAGCAGTTGTTGGCGAGGATGTGGAGAAAGAGGAACACTCCTCCACTGCTGGTGGAATTGCAGGCTGGTACAACCACTCTGGAAAGCAGTCTGGCGGCTCCTCAGAAAACTGGGCATGACACTTCCGGAGGATCCGGCTATACCACTCCTGGGCATATACCCAGAGACTTTACCTGCATGCAATAAGGACACATGCTCCACTATATTCATAGCAGCCTTATTTATAATAGCCAGAAGCTGGAAAGAACCCAGATGTCCCTCAACGGAGGAATGGATTCAGAAGATGTGGTATATTTACACAATGGAATACTACTCTGCAATTAAAAACAATGAATTCACGAAATTCCTAGGCAAATGGTCAGAACTTGAAAATATCATCCTTAGTGAGGTAACCCAATCACAAAAGATCACACATGGTATGAAGTCACTGATAAGGGGATATTGACCCAGAATCTCAGAATACCCTAGACACAATCAGCATATCAATAGATTTCTAAAAAGATGGAAGGAGAGACCCCTGGTCCTGGAAAGACTGGATGTAGGGGAACGCCAGGACAGAGTAATGAGAGGGGGTTGAACAGAGAAAAGAGGGAGGGAAGGGGGCTCATGGGACTTTCGGGGAGGGAGGAAACGGGAAAGGGGAAGTGATTTGGAATGTAAATTAAAAAAATAAAATTAAATTAAATTAAAAAAAAAAGAATTCAAAGACCAACTCTGGGCTAGGGAGTCTTGGGTGGGGGCTTGGGGACAGGGACTTCTCAATTCGTGGCCAAGATGCACTGGTAAAGGCACTTCCTGCCCCTCCATACTTACAAAGTAGTCAGCCAGCAGAAGCGCTGATTTGCTTTCTATAGACAGGATTGCAGTTTCTTCCATTAGAGCCTGGATATCTTTTTCAACATCAACCTTGCTGATGGCACAGTGGATCTGTGTGTGGCACTGGAACACGAGAAAAAGCGGAGTAGGGTCAGAACTGACTCCTACCAACCTTACTGCTCACACCAGAAACAGAACGGTCTCCACTACTCACTGTGGTCAGTGTTTGTCCAAAAAGAGAAATATGTTGGCTGTATTGGTTTAAGTTATTGCATAAAAGTTGAATTCTTTCCTTCTCCAGCTCCAGCATGCTCTGAAGAGAATAAAAATGAGGGGACAATCAAACATTTCTTATGCAAAACTTGTCAGCCCTCCCACACGCCCACCATGAGATAGATAGCTTGAGCAAACTGTCCGGATTTGCCTTGATATAGCCAAACTGCAGTGCAGGGGGATTCCCAGGGCAGGGGTATGGCTTACTCTCCTAATACTGCCTTTTAAGATTCCTTTAACTCACAAGCTTCCCTGTGATCCTTTACCCTCTCACACAGCATGTAGGCAGATGCTACAAGTTACCAGCTGTTTATACTAAAAAAAAAAAGAGAAGTCACCCACTATTATTGTGGATCAAAGATCTCCACATAAAACCAGACACACTGAAACTAATAGAAGGGAAACTAGGGAAGAACCTTGAACATATGGGCACAGGGGAGAATTTCCTGAACAGAACTCCAATAGCTTATACTCTAAGATCAAGAATAGACAAATGGGACCTCATTAAATTACAAAGTTTTTGCAAGGCAAAAGACACCGTCAAAAAGACAAAGCGGCAACCAACTAACTGGGAAATGATCTTTACCAACCTTACATCCGACAGAGGGCTAATATCCAAGATATACAAAGAACTCAAGAAGTTAAACTCCAGAGAGGCAAGTAACCCTATTAAAAAATGGGGTACAGAGCTCCACAAAGAGTTCTCACCTGAAGAATATCTAATGGCTGAGAAGCACCTAAAGAGATGTTCATCATCCTTAGTCATTAGGGAAATGCAAATCAAAACAACCCTGAGATTCCATCTCACACCAGTCAGGATGGCTAAGATCAAAAACACAGGAGACAGCAGTTGTTGGCGAGGATGTGGAGAAAGAGGAACACTCCTCCACTGCTGGTGGAATTGCAGGCTGGTACAACCACTCTGGAAAGCAGTCTGGCGGCTCCTCAGAAAACTGGGCATGACACTTCCGGAGGATCCGGCTATACCACTCCTGGGCATATACCCAGAGACTTTACCTGCATGCAATAAGGACACATGCTCCACTATATTCATAGCAGCCTTATTTATAATAGCCAGAAGCTGGAAAGAACCCAGATGTCCCTCAACGGAGGAATGGATTCAGAAGATGTGGTATATTTACACAATGGAATACTACTCTGCAATTAAAAACAATGAATTCACGAAATTCCTAGGCAAATGGTCAGAACTTGAAAATATCATCCTTAGTGAGGTAACCCAATCACAAAAGATCACACATGGTATGAAGTCACTGATAAGGGGATATTGACCCAGAATCTCAGAATACCCTAGACACAATCAGCATATCAATAGATTTCTAAAAAGATGGAAGGAGAGACCCCTGGTCCTGGAAAGACTGGATGTAGGGGAACGCCAGGACAGAGTAATGAGAGGGGGTTGAACGGAGAAAAGAGGGAGGGAAGGGGGCTTATGGGACTTTCGGGGAGGGAGGAAACGGGAAAGGGGAAGTGATTTGGAATGTAAATTAAAAAAATAAAATAAAATTAAATTAAAAAAAAAAAAAAAAAAAAAGGTTCAAAATAAAAAAAAAAAAAAAAAAAAAAAAAAAAAAGAGAGAGAGAGAGAGACGAAGAGAAAAGAAGGCATTAGATGCTGCTTTGATGTTTGAGAGTAGATTAAAGTCCAGGAAGACCCATTTTCAGGTTTTAGAAATGCTTTTAGAGGGGGCTGGAGGGATGATTCAGTGGTTAAGTGCACTGGCTGCTCTTCTGAAGGCCCTGAGTTCAAATCCTAGCTACCACATGGTGGATCACAACCACCTGTAATGAGATGTGATGCTCTCTTCTAGGGTGTCTGAAGACAGCTACAGTGTACTTACATATAATAAGTAAATAAATCTTTAAAAAAATAAAAGAAATGCTTTTAGAAACCAAATACTTTCAAAATTGTTGACAAAACAGGCAAGGCACATCCTCCTGCTTGTCTCTGTATGAGTAAAGATGGCATGACAGTCCGTGGTTTCATCAAAAGAAAACCTGAAGACTAGAATTGATTGATTAAATAAATAAATAAATAAATAAATAAATAAATAAATAAATAAGGTCAGTGAGATGGCCTGACAACCTCTGTTATATGATGGAAGGAGAGACCCAAGTCCCAGAAATGTTCTGTGACCTACAACATGCTTAGGGGCATGGATGGATGGATGGGTATGGTGCATAGTCTCACACACACACACACACACACACACACACATACACACACACGCACACACACACATGCACACACACACAGATGCATGTATGCAAATACTTTTAAAAATTAACAATAAGAAGCATGTTTATTTACAGTTGTGTCCAGAACTAGGGAAGGAAAACTCTCAGCTTCTTCTTGGTCTCATTACTGTTACCATTTGCTGAAAAGCTAAAACAAGGGCCTGGGGAGATGGACCAGTGCTTATGAGCATTTGCTATTCTTCCAAAGGTCTTATAGTTCAGTTCCCAGCACCCTTGTCACACACACCATAAATACATACATAATATAAATAAAAATAAAATAAGTCTGTCTTTTTAAAGAAAGAAGAGCTAAAATCAGGAAATGCACCCCTATAAGCCAGTTATTAGATAAACTATCAGAACAGAGATAGCAAGTCTTCTCGGGCCAACTTCTTCCACTGGCAAGTTCCCCATCTAGGGCCAGGGGCTCAACCCATTTTTGTTCCTAGCATGGAATTTCTTGTAGAAATTGTAATTGGTTGTGGCTACTATTATATGTCAGAATTAGCTATAACAATTATAGTTAAAAAGAGGCCATGAATTTGAGGTAAAGTGAGGGAGGGATGACATAGGAGGGGTTGGAGGGAAGAAAATGATATTGTATTTTTATTTGTTGTTGCAAAACATCTTTAAATAAAGTATATAAAATAGATGAACAAACAACAAAAAGGATACCACATTCTCTTGTTATATTTCCCCCCTTTTTTGAGACAAGGTCTTAGGTAGCCCAGGCTAGCCTCAAATTTGCTATGGATGACAACTAAAGGATGATATGAACTTCTGATTCTGTTGCCTCTACATGCTGCAGACAGGAATTACAGATGGAATGATAGACATGTAACACCATCTCGTGTGTGTGTGTGTGTGTGTGTGTGTGTGTGTGTGTGTGCGCGCGCGCGTGTGCGTGTATGGTGATGGGGACTGAATCTATGGCCTTGTGTTTGTTAGGCAAATCTATTGAATGAGCTATATCTCAACCCCAGCATTCTCTATTCCTTTTTTAAAATTGAAGTTATTTATTAATTTTATTTATGTATAGATGTGTGTACCTGCATGAGTTTGGGGATACCACATACCTGCCGGTGCTCACAGAAAGCAGAAGGCATCAGATCCTCTGAAACTAGAGTTACAGGAGGTTGGGAGCCTCCTGATAGGAGTCCTGGGAACTGAATTCAGGTCCTCTGTAAGAGCGGCAAGTGCTCTTAACCACTCATCCATCTCTCTAGCCTTCATAGCCTTTTATTTTATGTATATAAGCTTTTATTGCTTGAAAATTTCATACATGCCTGCAACATGCTTTGATCAAATGTTTCCCTCCCCTCCAGTCTCTTCCCTAGTCTCCCTTCCACGTTTCCCTCCCAACTTCACATGCTCTGTTTTTAAATTCACTGAGTCTACTGGGTGTTGCTGTAAGCGCCTGGGTGTAGGACAATCTACCAGAGCCTGAGTAGTCTCTCAGTCACTGCATCCCTGAAAGAAACTGATTCTCCCTCAAGCAGAAGACATCAGTTGTCGTTGATAGTTCTTTTGTTGGAATGGCACTTCGTGAGCCCCTGCCCCACCCACACTAGAATTTTGGCTGCTTTGATCTTGTGTTGGTCTTACATACATAGCCATCACTGCTGTGAGTTCACGTGTGCAGCAGGGCTCTCTCCCAGCATGCGATTTGAATGCACGTGCACATTCCCTTTGGCACTTGTAGTCATTCTGGTCCCTCTTCCACAATGATCCCTGAGCCTTGGGTGAAGGCAAGTGCCATAGATGTCCCATGTCAGGCTGAACATTCCACAATCTCATTCTCTGCACTGTGACCAGTTTTGAGTTTCTGTTGTTTACTCTCGTAACACCCATACTATTACTACAGCCAGTGGTCATATCAATTGTCAGACTAATCTTTACTGTAATTTATAGCTCTCAATGTTGCTTAAGATTGCTGGCTTCTTTTCTCCCCTAGTGCCTTTAAAAAATTTTTTTATTAATTATATGTAAGTACACTGTAGCTGTCTTCCGACACACCAGAAGAGGGCGTCAGATCTCATTACGGATTGTTGTGAGTCACCATGTGGTTGCTGGGATTTGAACTCAGGACCTTCAGAAGAACAGTTGGTACTCTTGACTGCTGAGCCATCTCTCCAGCCCCCCTAGTACCTTTATTAGAACATTACAGCACTATGAAAGATAACTAGTAAGGAATACATTCTCTGATTTTTTAAAAAAAAGATTTATTTATCTTTATTTATGTGTTAAAGTGTTTTGCCTATACGTATGTGTTTGTGCCCCATGTATACCTGGTGCCTTAGGAATGCTTTAACAACTGAACCATCTCTCCAGTCCCCATTTTCAAGTCTTCAAGGGACTATTTGATAAGAGTAGAATTTCTAGTTCTAATCACTTCTTAATGCTAACCTATATGAGACCTGGGGCAGCAGAGTCTATTGCTTAAAGGTAAGAAAATGGCCTCCAGATTTTATGTAGGATAACAAAAATTACAACAACTGGATTACAACTTTTAGCTAGCAAAGGTGAATAAGGAAGTTGTTAGGCTTGTTAAAGCTATACAGGCAGTTAGGCTTGTTAAGGCTACACAGGCAGCTTTGCTGGCTACTAGCATTCTAGAGCAATGTTACTGGGTTCTAGATTAAGTCACAGGACTCTTGCCATTCATTTGCTGATTTATAGCTTTGGAATGGATGGAGAAGTTCAAAACTGAGGCCAGGTGAGGACTTCAGGGGAGATTTTTAGGCTATGTTGGGACATTTAGGCTATGTTGGGACAGTGTAGGCCACAGTATGGATGCCCAGAGGACTACGTGCTCTGACAGAGATGGTAGGTGTCTAAGACAGTCTCCACATGCCGTTTTGATAAGGTCAAGGTTCTGGGAAAATTGATGGGTACCATCATCACAAGGAAGAAGGATGACTGAGTATCGAGGCTTTTGGTAAGCAGGTGGGACAGCAGAAAGTCACAAGGTCACCCTTAGCCTGATCCACGCTGGTGCCCTCCTACATCCGTGTGCTAGATTTAACTTGTCGTACATATCCTTCTGTGTTTGCAATCTGAATTTATGTGCTTAAGCATGATAAGCTTTACATAACATAAACAACATCCTTTTAAAGACACAGCTCACTGTTCTGAAGTACATTCACACCTCCATGCCACCCTTGCCCGCACAATGTCCACGGCACTTTTCATCTTGTAGAATGGAAACTCTCTACCCACAAAGTAATAATCACCTATCCCTCTTCCTCCCAGCCCTAACAGGTACCACTCAACTTTCTCACTCTCTGAACTTAACCAATGTAGGTCTCAAGCAGGAAGAATCATCGAATATATCCATAAAGTGCATCCATGTCATAGACACGTCTTTAAGGCTGAATGATACTCCAGTGGGTGATACGCTATAATGTGCTTATTGATGTCAGATCATTTTGTTGTTTCTTTAAATGGCAGCAGCCAAGGGATCAACAGTAACAACAAACATCTGTGCCAACACAAAGACATTTAGATTTTGATTTTTGTGCCCGCACCCTGACATTTTGATGGGGAGCCTGCAGTTACACCTTCACAGCCTCCTGATTAGACGCCTTCACCATTCTTGGTAAGTTAAGGGCCTCTGAGATAGTCAGTATCTCCTGAGACTTTCTCTAAAATCACAAGTGTCAGCCAATAGAATGTGACCAACTGTCCTTTTGTCTACCAGATAGAGAATTAAAAGGCAAAATTAATAGCCTGTCAAATATATTGATTCTTCTCAGGCAGAATTAAAATATTGCATAACAAACATAGGTCACCAGTTTGGATCACCTCAAAAGAGAAAAAAGACCTTATTTTTTTAAAAAATCAAGAAGTCAGCTGTTTCAGCTTAGCAAATGGAAGCAAAGGATGTGGGGGTCAGGAATAAAAGTCAGGCTTCGAAGACAGTGCATTATGGGCAGCAGTTGGTTCTTTACATCGATAAGCACAGAACCACAAGCATCAATCTGAGATTAGAATAACTGGTGTCCTTTCGTAGAGATGGGAATGTTTAACAACTTTAATTACATTTCAGGGAAATCATTAAAATGATTTGTGTTTGCTCATGAAAAGAGGCAGAAATAAATTCCACGGTGCAAAGGGGAAAATCCATATCTCATTTAATGAGTTATTGCTTTCTACTGTCGTGTTTAAAAATAGTTGATAGAGACAAGACATTCTGGAGGGCCTCCAGCTGTTTGACAGCACAGGCAAGGGACGTATGGTCAGAGAGTTACCAAGGAATGGCGGATTTAGAGCCTGTCTGGTCTCAGATAATTCATGCTCCTCATTCTTTCTTTCAGTTTCTGCTGCTCTGGCTTCGGGGTACTAAGCGAGGATCTCGGAGAGATTGCATTTTCATTTGAATTGCTTTCAAACAGAAGATGTATTATAGTATTTCCATAGCAGGGACTTCAAACTACAGCATGTCTAGAAGTTACCCAGACCCTTCCAAAAATCATGCAGGAGTTCTGAGACACTGTGTCTAGGGTGAATTTTCACAAGTACCCTGATGCTTTGAGGCAGTATCTTAGAGTCACATTCTAAAACAAACAAACAAAACCCAAGTACAGTGGTACATGTCTTCACAAATTTCACATTCCATGCTTGGAATTATAATTATAAATATACAAATGGCATAGCATGCACAGAAGCGTGAGTCAGTGAGTTGTGGGGGTAGACCAAGTACACAGAAGGCAAGCTATTGCCAAGTGAGAACATCACTGAGGGTTCATGTAGAGCAAGGGGCACACTCCAGGGTCATCATTCATGTGGCTGGTGCTCAGGAAGATACACAGAAGACAGTTCAGAGGGAGTTAGGGTGCCAGGAGCTGTGACCCCACAGGGAGAGCAGACCCCAGTGGCCAACAACACAGTGGGGTCTGGGCCACAAGAGAGTTAAAGGAGAATCCTACCCTTCCAATTATGCCTTTTGGTATATTTAGCACATAAGTTCCAATTCTAATAAAACAAGAAAAAGCTGAAGTTGAAAGGAATTCTTTTGGAGTGTAAATGAATTTATATCTTGCTACCATAATATGACTTTGGGAGGAAAGAAGATAATTTCCACAATGTTGCAATTTAAAAAAAAAAAAACAAAACCCTACTGAAAGAGACTGGAGAGAGGGAGGAGGATGTCTTTGTTTTTCTGAAAGAGGGTTTTATCGTGCTAAATGATTTTGGCTGGCCTGGAACTTGCTGTCTAGACCAAACTGGCCTTAAACTTGAGGCAATCATCCTACTTCAGCTTCCCAAGTGCTAGGATTATGGGTATAGGAGACTCTTAATGGCAGAAAAGGAAACAGATAAAGGATCTAGAGAGTTCATGAAGCCCTGTGATACAAACAGATCTCGTCTCTAACTCCCCATCTATCCCTCCCTGAAAGTGACTGAACTTAAGAGACCATAGAACCCCTCAGCTCTTGCTTGGTCATAAGCCTCCCTCTCCCTGTTCTTACTGGTGTAGGAGCCTGATGATTCTCAAAACGATGTTGGGCAAGTAACTTTGACTCTCTAGCCTCCACTTTCTCAGCTATCAACTGGGAGTAAAATTATCAATTTCTTCATAAGGTTGTGAAATAACATAATGAACATGAATATATTTGGTTCAGTGTCTGATCGCACAGAACACCATGCACTTGCTCCAGGTTAGTCCCTAGGGTACTTGTTTGCTTTTGTTTGGTTAAGTTTTGTTTTGTTTTTTTGAGACAGGGTTTCTCTGTGTAGCCCTGGCTGTTCTGGAACTCACTCTGTAGACCAGGTTGGCTTTGAATTTAGAGATCACCTGCCTCTGCCTCCTGAGTGCTGGGATTAAAGGAGTGTACCACTACCACCACTCATTTTTTTTTTGAATATATGTAACTGTTTTAAACATTTTTTTAAAAAACTTAGGATACATAGATAAAATAAAACAAAAATATTCATGTTCTTACCAACCAGAGTTGATAATTGTTTCCTATGGTTATGCTGGTTTTTGTTTGTCTTGTTAACTTGATATAAGCTAGGGTCATATGGGAAGAAGGAATCTTAATTGAGAAAACACTTCCATTAAATTGGCCTAGAGGCAAGTATGCAGGGGATTTTCTTAATTAATGATAAAAATGGGAAGGCCCAGCCCACTGTAGCTTGTTTCACTCTTGGGAATATAGTCCTGGGCTGTGTAAGAAAGGTAGCTGGGCAAGCCATAGGCCATAGAAAGAAAACCAGTAAGTGGCATTCTTGTACAGTCTCTGCTTGAGTTTCTGCCTCCAAGTTCCTGCTTTGGATTCCTCTAGTGATGGACTGTAACCTGCAAGCCAAATAAACCCTTTCCTCCTTAAGTTTCTTTTGGTCATAGTGTTTTATTATAGTAGTAGAAACCTAACTAGGACAATGATCATGCTCATGTTGATTTGAAAATAGACACAGCAAAGCTATTCATATAAATTTGAAGTAGTGGTTAACTCTGGGAAGTGGTTATGTTGCTTTATCAGGAGTCATTCAGAGGCTGAGTGGCTGTATATTTCAGTCCTGTGGTGTTTCCACCAGGAGTTTCATTTCCCTGGTTCAACACAGGTCTGGACACTAGGTATATGTTTACAAACACATGACACCTCAATATAGGCTAGGTACGAGTTGAAATTTTCTTGCATAGATATATAAATGATATGTTTTCTGTAACATCATTGTTTCGAGGTTAATTCATATTTAAATATAGGTTGGGTTAATTTATAGCTGAAAATTGGCCTACTTTATAAATTAGAGCGCATTGTAAGAGTATTCTACTGAAGATTGTTTTCTCACTATCTAATTATGAGCTATCCTGTAATGAACATTCTGTGTCTCACTCTTAAAGTACATGCTAAACCTTTCTTCAATATAAATGACTACCAGGGAACTTCTGTATTAAGGGCAAGAACACATTTCTGGTTTCCCAGATACTGTTAACTTATTCTCATTAGAAGGCTTCAAGAATTCTTATTTTTAACATCCTTGCTAATACTAGATATTATCACTTCCTACTTTTGACATGTGATTATCTTTTTATGTAGTGATTTTGATTTTTCCATTTTGACTTGTACATTCATGCCTTTTGCCTATCTTTGTCAATTTGGCACAGTTCATTCTTTTACAAAATTGTTTTATTTCATTTTATTTTATGTATATCCACACCTATGCAGTAACTGCAGAGGCCAGAAGAGAGTGATGGAGTTACTGGACCTAGAACTGCAGATGGTCATAAGCTGCCATGTAGGTGCTGAGAATTGAACCCTGGTCTTCTGGAAGAGGAGTCAGTGCTCTTAACCACAGAGCCATATCTCCAGCTGCCAGAATTCATTCTTTGTGGGTCTGTGTTCTTAACAATCACACTTAAGGTTTTGAGTTTAGTACCTTACTCATTGTTTGATATTGGCCAGCCAACAAAACACCCAATGCAGAAAACTCTATCACTGTATGAGTCAGCTAAAACCCCTTTCCGAATTGC
Organism: Tokudaia tokunoshimensis; assembly: GCA_036184795.1. NCBI lineage: Eukaryota > Metazoa > Chordata > Mammalia > Rodentia > Muridae > Tokudaia > Tokudaia tokunoshimensis. The sequence goes on along the minus strand of BTHU01000004.1, from coordinate 43,325,914 downwards.
TAATACCTAGGCTTTAATTTATATTCTTCTATGATAGAGTGTTTTTGTTTTTGTTTGTTTTTTTGTTTTTTGTTTTTTTCCCCCTCACTCTCCACTGAGATTTAGGAACAGAAAGTCTGGTTAATGATACACATGAGCTTTCATTGGTGATTATGCTCAGGGAGAAATGGAAACAATGTGAGGGAAAATGGTTTGTCTAGTGCCATGGTACCAGTGCGTGTCATAGCCAAGGAAGAAATCAGGTCTCTTCACTTTCCAGTGAAGAAGATGAATATGAACGTCTAACTCACCTTGTAGCAGGTTTCCAGGGTGCTTTCCCACTTCAGCCTAGCAGAATAGCCTGCCATGTTTTTTTGGTAATAATTTTCATCTTCTTTTTCCAATTTTTCAGTTGATTTTTTCAGCTTGTTGAAGAGCTAAAGTAAAATATCAATGTCACACAGTTATTGTCACGTTTACAAGACTGTACTTGCTGACCCATGCATTGATTGTATGTGGCCCAGGGACATGTGTTTCATTTCAGCTCTTTATAAATAATAGTTACTTTATAGATGACAAAACCTAGGTCTTTTTTGTTGTTGTATTTTTGTTTTTGTTTTAAGAAACCATTAATGGACACTCATGACCCTCAATATACCCTCAGCTTTACATTTGAGGAAATGAAATTATCAAAAATGAAGTGATTTGCCTATATCCCTCACACCAAGAAGGCCAAGTGACTGAATTTGACAATTTACAGTGCAGGTCTGGGATCTTCAACTCAAAGTACAATCCATTGGCCCATCCTGTAGTCTTATTCAATAAGCCTTTAGGTTTCTCTATTCCTTTCCTTGTTGACTCAAATAATTTTTAAAACCTATTTCTATAATAGGTTACCAAACTGTCTGACATCTTAATGCTAGAAGTCGAGATTTGGAACGAGGCATCATGGATCATCTCAGTTCAGCTGCAGGATGAGTTATATCACCTTCCTAAGGTACAGGACTGTTTTACATCTCTGATGGGGATGATGGCTCCCACTTTGCTGAGTTCCTGGGAGGATTCAATAAGTTAACACAGGTGAGATACACAGTGCACCGTCTACCTGGCACCTACTGCAGCACCTACTTAATATCCATGCCCATGTTAGCTTCAAGTTAAGGCAGCCAGACATGTAGTTTCCTTTCATTTTGCTCTCCAGGAATCTGTCTCTCACAAAGAGTTCAGCCAATGACATTTGCCATTCTGATTGTTAAGTCTCTGGGAAATCAAGGTTATGCAAAACTCTCTGGACTACCATGGCTGAAATGGCTATTGGAAATGTCCAGACAAGCGATTTCATTTCTAAGAAATGAAGATTTGGACTGCATGAACAATTCTCAAGTTTAATATTCTAGGAATGAACTAGAATGTGTAAAGTAGCAACTTCTAGGGCCCCCAGTAGAGACATTCGATCATTAGCCAGCTCTGTAGTGAGTTTAGTAGGACCTCAGCTGACTCTCATGCACATGGTCCTTGAACTGCACTTGAAGGACCCTCCTGATGTTATCAGTCTAGCAGTTTCAAGGACAGAGACAGAGGATTTTATGAATGACCCTCTTTATGTTTAAGGACATCGTGACGAATGTTACAATAATAGTGAACATTCATTCAAGATGCTGAATATTAATACTATTCACTTTATTATTCCAGTCAATACTCTGCTGTTATGTGATGTATGACCTATGCAAGGCACATTCAGTTTTGTATTTCGGGTGTAATGAGCCACATCTATCTGTAGAAACATGAGCTTGTGCATTTTAACCTGATAATGAAATAATACCCTGATATAGGAAAGAATTGATGGCTCGGAGACAGAAAGAAGAACCAGAAACAATGACAGAGTGGAAGGCAAGGTCAAGTCAGGAAGGTTTTCACCGGTCACATAACAGAGAGTAAGCCATATTCTGAAGCCACTAGAAAGACTTCAAAGGCTTTTGATAAAAGAACATGCTGCTGACTGGAGTTTCAGGAAAGTTACCCTGTATGCAAGGGACAGTAAGAGCCAATGTTCAAGGCAAAGAACCCCATTCATTAACTGTAGCAATTCAGGCAAACAATGACTGTGGCCAGGGTGAATGGTGGAAGGGGAAGGTTCATGTTAACAAGCTCACGATGCATTTGGCTTAAGGATTAGAGATGAGCAGATGGAGAAAGAGTTATCTTAGGTAGCAAGATGATCTCTAGAGGTGCCAGGAGGCAGAGTTTAGTGACAGATATGGCTAGAGATATCAATTTAGGCACTGTCAGTGTAGAAATTAGAGTTGAAGCCTTGGGGGCGGGTATATACATTGAGAACCTATTATTTACTGAGTTCCTGATATTGAGTCTATTTTGCAGGACACTGGAGACATAACGGTGAATTAAACAGAGAGTCCCTAGGGAGAAATCCTCAGGTACAGCAATATATAAGGGCCAGGTGGGGAAAAAAAAAAAGATGACATCCGTAAAGGAGCCTAAGATAAAATGTCCAAAGATGTAGGAGGACCAAGAATGGGCTACTGACAATGTTAAAAGAAGAGTCTGTCTCCAGAGGGAGAGCTAAATGATATACAGTGCTTCTAAGAAGTTTGCGGGGTGCCTTGAGAAAAAACATCGTGGTGGAGATGGAGCACAGATCTTGGTGCCAGGAAAGAGGATGATACAGTTGAATGGACAGGGCCACGGGAAGCTGCTTCTGAATCTTCCTGCTCTCCCAAGACAGGGGGTGCATTGGAATGAGTGAGCGAGCACCCCTAAATCTGTGTGCCTAATCCTAACTTCTTCACAGCATCGCATTAGGAAATGGGAGTCTTTGCGAAGTGATCAGGACTCAAGCGGAACCCTTGTGAATGAGACCAGTGACGCTACGAAAGGAAGCCCAGAGCTCTCTCTTTGCCATATGAGGCTATGACTAGATGTCTGCAGTCTTGGCCCTCATCAGAACCTGAGCACGCAGGCTCCTGATCTCTAGATTGTAGAACTATGGCCACTCTGACTGTTCAGAGGTTCAGTAAGATATATGTGCCGGACAAGTGTCTGGGCAGCTTCCTTAAACTAACTGTGATGTTTTTATTTGTGGGCTGGTCAAAGTCTTGTTTGTTTGTTTAAAGATTATGAAGAATACATTCTGTTAAAGCTGCACAGGCTATGGTAACTTCTATGGCAGCTCAAAGAAAGTAAGATGGCCCTAGGAATTCAGAAGACTGGTAGAAGAACCACTGTTGGATGGAAGGGGCTGTCTCAGTGAGACGCGACAAAGGGCATAATCAGAAGAGGGTCTGTGAGAGCCACGGTGATATAGTCTCAGAACACGGAATGAACTAGGTACTACTACTCCCTTGCTGTTGTGCAGATAAAAATGAACCGTGGGGAAAGAAGCATGGCAGTCCTCTGGGAGTGGGCGGCAAGGACTGGAATAGAGAGAACACCGGGAGGTTTAGGCTAGCTTCCGGTGAGAACCAGGATGGCTAAGCAGGAAAACAGGAAGTACTGCTGAGACAGCTAGCACAGAGGATCATGACCGGAAGCTTCCTGCGTGGGGGAGAAATGGAAGCCTGCTCTGGCGTTCAACTCTGGGACTTAAAAACAAAACCACAGCTGCTAGTTTAAGCAGTGGCTATGGGAGGGAACTGTGATGTTAGCACAGGCAGAGGTCATGATTACAGGTCCGCTATAGGAAGGTAGGCGGAGGGCACTGCAGAATTTCACCTCGCAGGGAAGCTGCTAATGAAGGAAGAGGAAATGCGCGCGGCTCATCTGCAACAGCTTTTCTGTTGCTGGTATTGCTTGACATTGAGGAAGAATAGCTTCTAATGAGGGCTGGGAAGGTTTCGATATGTACTGATGCTGAGAATTTTTACATAACATGAATTAGCTACCCACCCCACCCCCCCTTCCCCCCGGGCCCCACGGTTGCTTATTATTGAACTTATTCTGATCATTTTGAACTGTGAAAACTGACACGTGAAAAAGTAAGAACATTTGAAATCCTGCTAACAATGGATTTAAGTTATTCAACTAACAATTTCTTCAGCTGAAGGGATAGAGACGCTGGCGATGCCAATTTTCTTTTCCCTGTTAAGGATTTCTAGGCACCATGGTGCTGGCTGCTTTCTTTGAGGGAGACTTAAAGTTGGAGAAAGTGTGGAACATTTTAGTTTCTGACTTGGGGCACACGGGACAAGAATTGGGCTAGATGAGGTATATAGCCCAACATTACTTGTGTTTATTTATTTAATTTTTTTGTCTCAGAACACAGCTGTCAAGTTGACTCTTCTTTAGCCCATGAATCAATGCTGTGGCCCCCACACAGACAGTGGTAGAATGGAGGGATCAGGGGTTCTGCAGCAGGAGGGAGCTGCTGTGTGTGGAGTCTCACAACGGCCTTCACTTCCAGCACCAGGGACCTTGTGGCCTATTAACATGTATCTGGGCTACAGGTATTATCTGGCTTTTTCTAAGTTAACAATAAGTACACTAATAGCGTCTTTCAAAGATTTCTGTCAGGAATTCGGGATTGTTTTCCTTAAGAAAGAAAACACAAACAAGAAACAAATCCATCTCAGTGGATATATCTTTTTCTGCTCCTGGTGACAAACACATTATTGTTCAAAGGAAAAAGTCAAATCTAGGCAATGTAGGAAGATATGACAAGAACTTGATGTAAAATGTAATTACTATCTTAAAAGCTCAAATTGCCAGGGTGAATGGTAGAAATGCAAATTTATATTTATTATGATTAAGCCCATAACTTCCCACAAGGCTGTATTTTGTTTGCATTCTTACTTAATGATTATTATTCCCTAGTTACATGAACATACCATCTAAAATGCAATTTTATCTATATCTCATCTAGTAAGCATTTTGACTTTTCATTTTATAATGTTCATGACATATTAGTATAATATGCAAAGTGCTTTATACGGTACCCCATAAGCATATCTATGTGTATTTACTTACTTGGTGTGGAGGTAGGAGTCTCTGTCAAAATTGTGGATACCACAAGCCTAATAGGCCATGTCAGTGATATTTTTCAAAAGTTTTATGTGGACCGCATGTAACTTTGAAATCTATGTTCATGCTTGGTTAACCTACAGATCCCTACAGAGGGAGGGGCAGCCGATTCTCTGCGCTCCCACAGCTGCCATAGCTCACCTTCTGCTTCTCCTTCTGGGTCACGGATTCCTTGGAGCTTTCTATAAGGTGGAAAAGTGCTTCGTGCTTCTTGGTACTCAGCATTAATTTTTTCTTAGCCTAGAGACAGAAACACACAAACAAGAAAAGAAAGAAAGAAAGAAAGAAAGAGAAAGATTGATATTTCCTTTTAAGAGAAAAGAGAAAAGCTCTTTTATTTCAGAATGAGGTTTGTTTGTGAATAAACGTGAATCGTTACTTCTTTGTTTCCATCCTTCATCTCAAAATATGCCCCAAATAGCACAGCAGCAAGTATTTTGATAGGGAACCACTGTGTATTTTGTCATGATATTGGGTATATACGAAAGAGAGTCAGATGTTTGCTGACTCACCTTGAACTTACGCTCCCCTGGCCTTGGCCCCGAGTGCTGCAGTTGGCGTACACCACGGCACCCAGACTAAGAGTTCAGAAAATAAACTGAAATGATGCAGGAGGGGCGGGGGAGCCCAGGGCTCTGTCCTTGGGAATCAGGGGAAGCCTACTGCCTCCCTTGGAACGTGTGAAGAAGCTGTATGAGGGAGTTCAAGGACAAAGCTGCTCACAGTCCCTCCTCTATCTCAGGTAAGTGCCTGCTGACAAACTCGGGTGAGCCAAGAGCACTTGGTCTTCAGAATTTGAGACTTGGCCTCTGAAGCAGACCGCACTTTACCACTGACATGTGGAACCTCTTCTTGTATTGTGATGAGGGGGAAATGACGGCAGCTCAAGAAGTCTATGTGATTGAATGACTTTGCCATTCTTCATAATACAATAAAATCATTTTATTTAAAAAAAAAACAACTTATCTGAAACTGGGGGATAACAGGAGGTAGATTTTGATCTTTGAAGCAAACAGCTATAGAACCTAGTCACTAGTTTTTGATCCATTGTATTGACTTTCCTGTGAGAACTGAGTGTTTACAGATAATTGTTTTTTCAAGACAAACCTCTTTAAAAAAAAACCTTAGAAAATCAAGAGCAAAATTAAAAACAAATAATTGGATTTTTTTTTTGACTTTGAGCTATGTTCTCAATGTGACTCTCAGGAGCCTCTTTCTATCAGAACAGCTACCACAGGGTAGGAATTTGTCTTAAACACTTCTCACTTGGTCTCTGGAGTCTTCAACTTCAGCATGAGCTTAGAAGCAAGCCTGAGGCCAGCTGCTTCTGAGAGCATCTCTGGTTATTTGGTACAGGTGGCTGTTTACTTGCAAAGGATCACTTGAGTTATTAACATTTAGGAGATGAAAAAAGAAGTGTTCCACTCTTAAGAGTGCAAATCTTCAAGGGCATGATTGGGTTTTCTTAGCAGATTCTCCAGCCTCTCATCCTTCCGTCTCAAAGCAACTCCTCCTACACAGGATTATTCTAGAATAATCTTCTGTACATACGGATCTCATCTGCTGTTTCTGTAGCTTAAGAACCAATAATGGAATTCTCTAGCTTCACAGATCAAATCACAATCTCTCTAGAAGGACTCATGTGTCATTTCATGTATTTGGTATCTAGTCAACTAAATTTTTAAGTAATTGAAAACTAGCAGCAGATCTTAGTGTAGTGTGTACAGAAGGTAGACTGTGTGCTGTAGAATTAGCACATGTATTCCCTTTGACATCACCACAATCCTTACAGTGACCTCTCGATTGCAAGGTGGAGATCTCTAACAACTTTACACAAATGGAGAGCCAAACTGGTGTTTGTTACTTTTCCTAAATTGTGAACTTCACAGAGAGGCAGCCAATATGCTGGAACAGAGCAGTGGCTCCAGAGCCCAAGAACTTCCAAGACTTCACAGTTTAACCATTAACCAGATTAAAAACTTTGGAAATGACCTTGACAGTGCAAAGTCACCTATCACCTCAGTTGTGTGATGACGAATACACAAATAGATAACTCTTGGCACAAAAGTGCCATGTAAATATTAGCCATAAAGAGTAACTATATTTTGAGTCATCCTCTGCAATGGATGAGTCGAATGACACATTGATATAACAACTCAGGTGAGTTGTTTTCTCTTCAATCTTTGTGTAGAAAAGCATTAGAACACATAAATATATGTGCGCAAAAGCAGAGTCCCATCCTAAAAACTGACTTTATATAAATGCTGTTAGTGGATACTTGCCTTGATTTGCTGATTCCAGTTATTAATAACAAGATTTGCTGTCTTTTCCACTTCATTATCAAGCTACGGAGGAGAAAAACAGAAAAAGTGTTTCTCTCTTGCTTCATCTCGGCTATTGATTAAGTATCAGTGAATCCCAAAATGCATAGGTTGAAACCTATTTCTGCTGTATCGTAGCATTAAGAGGTGGGACTCTGGGAAGTGAGTGGAACATGTGAATGGAGCCCTCATACATGGACCAGTGCCTGTGGTTGTTTGAATGAGAATGGCCCCCATAGGCTCATATATTTGAATGACTAGTCCCTAATTGGTTGAATGTTTGAGGAGGGTTAGGGGATGTGGCCTTGTTGGAGGAGTATTACTGGGAGTGAGCTTTAAGGTTTCAAAAGTCCAAGACAGCCCACCCCCTCTCTGTGTTTTAGGATTAGGCTACAGCCCCCAGCTACTCATCTAGCACCATGCCTGCTATTCGTGCCACTGTGCTCTCTGCCATGATGATAATAGACTACTCTCTGAAACTGTCAGCAAGCCCCCAATTAAAAGCTTTCTTTTCATAAGAGTTGCCTTGGTCACAGTGTCTCTTCACAGCAATAGAACAGTGACTAAGATAATGAATGCGCTTATAAAAGACACCTCAAGGCCTCCTTCACTCTCCAACCATGCAAATGCATGACATGAAGATGACTGTCTATGAAGAATGACCAGTTTCTCAACAGAGACCTAATCTTCTACTGCTTTGATCCTGAGATTCCCAACCTCAAGAACCAAGGGGAATGAGTTTCAGTGATTTCTAAGCCACCAGCACTCTTCAAACTAACTCAGTGACAGCGAGTTACACTGTACTCATAGTGATGGCTTGCTAATTCTGGCACAATCACTCACATGGTTTATCTGAGCTTCAAAACCCTAGAATAGACATATTTGGACTTGCCTCCATGTCAAGTGTCTCTTGACATGATTTGAAAAGTAGTGGTTTCTAATCTGTAACAATGTGAAAAGGCATATGCACCTTGTGGAGCATGATCATCCCCCTTCAACATACATTCATGTTGCAAAAATATCCACAGAGTGAGGATCAGAAACTTGATTTTCACCAGTAATTAGATGTAGAGCACATGGTATATTGTAACAAATAAAGAAAAAAATGGTTTTGCACACTATGCCAATTTTGACTGTGTAGATGTAGCCGAGGTGCAGAGCAAATCTCCTAATAAAAATAAGACCTGCTTTGCATCCTTTGTGAGAGTATGGGAGGGTTGCTGCAACACTGAACAGGAGATAATGGGACAGGTGATGGAGGAGCATCATGATATCAACTGCCTAATGTGCTGTGACAAATCATCACAACACTGATTAGTTTATGGTATTAAATGTAATTATCATATTGCCATCTGATATGTAAAATATTTTGTAATTAATGAAACTTAGGTTTGCTTTGAGTTTTTATATAGGTTCCTGGCAAAAGCAGATGATTATATTGCTTTCAAATGATTTTTATAACTTTCTATTACCTGAGCTCTAGGTAGGACATCCATTCTGGTGGAACACATGAGTATATAGACAAATGTCAGCTCTACTTCCCAACTCCACTTAATGAGTTTATATTTCAATTACTTCCATTCTTCTTCCATCTGAGTTTTCCCAGCTCCCAAGTTCTTTTGATTTACAACTCATCTGAAGCCCACTTCTAGTAGCTATCCTTTCCCTTTGCAAGGACCAACCACCTGCTAAGACTCACATACTTCTTGCCTGCACTTGGTCCCAAACTACCCAATCAGAGTACTGCAGCATTCATTAACAGCTATTCACATTGCCTGGAAGAGTTGTCTAAAGTGGCTAACCACTGAGATACACTCAGAGGGAGCAAGGTAGTACACACAGGAAAACTGTTCTAGAAGGAAGGCACATGCCCAGAGCAGAGGACATGCTGTTAATGAGGACCACTGTTCTGGATACAAGTGCCTGATGCTTCCCTTTAATCTTAAGCCTATTCAAGAGGTGCACTATTATTACCTTTAAGTAATCTCACACTGGCAAGCAGAAAAGCATCTTTTGAAACAAATTGTGCTTATGGGACCTGGGTTTAGCTCAGTAACAGAGTTAGAACTAACAAAATTGTAAGGACCATTTAAAAAGTACTAAAAAAATGGAAAACAGCTTCTGATTTTACCATCTCAAAGTTATTCTTATTAACATTTTGGGACGGTTCTTCCAGTTGAGATTTAACTACTTATTAGATTTCTTTCATCTCACTTTTACATTTGATATCATATGTCAAATTTAATTATGTGTATATGTGTGTATGTATATGTGTTTATATGTACAAGTGAGTACTGGTGCCCATAGAGGCCTCAAGAGGGCACTGGGATGCCTGCTGTTGGAATTACAGATGGTTGTGAGCTACCCAATTCTTCCATAAGAGCAGGCCCCGTTTGTAACCACTAAGCCATCTTTCTAAAACCCACTGTATATGTATATTGTCTTCACGGTGCTGAATATTGAACTCAAGGTCTGAAACAAGTTAGGCAAGTTTGCTGTCCCTGAGCCATGTCTCTAGCTCTCCTATAAACCTTTTAATGACTCTCTATTTTAGTGTATTGCTTGACTTCACCCTGATTCATTTTTAATGATAAAGTAGTTGCTACCTATTATTTGTTTAATATATTGAAAATGTTGTCTTAACAGACATTCTTTTTATTTATTTTTTTCATTATAAATTTCTGAGACCCACTATCACTATAGCCTTTTGCTCTGTGGCCATAGACAGAAATCTTGCTAATGTGATTATTTCTTTAGTCCTTTAGGACTGTCTCAAGCTGGTTTTGAAAATGCTGTGTAATCAAAACTGATCTTGAACTCTCTATTCCCCTGTCCCCATAACCCAGATTTATAGGCATTTGGCACAGCACTTGGCTTTGATTTTTAAGACAGGGTCTCAGTATGTAGTCCTGGCTGGGTTGAAATTTACCAGCCCAGAATCCACAGAAATTCACCTTCTTCTGCCTCATGAATTCGTTTGGTTTTTTTGTTAGGAATATTTTATTATGCTGGGGTTTGAACCTAGGGCTTTGGGCATGTGAAGAAAGTGCATTTGCCACTGAGTTTTACCCAGCTCTAGGAATCTTGCTTTTAACAGAAAAGCACAGCTCCGACTCACCGATTTTCTCTTCTTCTCTTGCATACTCAGGACACGGTGTGTTGGCTTTATTGCTTCCAACTCAATTGCTTTGCCAAGTTTTCTGGAAATAGAAAATTGTCTTGGGTTTACATCTACTGTCCAAATTCGTTCCTGGGGAGATGAGTGAGTGGTAGGTTACAGCGTGTTTATTCAGGGCAGGTTTGAAGTGGAATATTAGCACCCACCCGCTCTAGGTGTATGGCACCTCCCTTTGGTATAGGGGCAAAAGTATGGATCGGGGGTATAAGGGGGTAAGGGAATGGTGTTCCTAGAACCACTCACTGGTGGAGGTCTGCTGCAGATCTCATGCTCTCTGAGGCCCAGGTCCAAGCAGTGCTGAGACAGCTAGAGAGAAAAAAGGGTGGGATAAAGGCGGGGGTCGTTCTCTGGTGAGTTCTGAGAAATCAGCATTACAGTCCACAAGCTACCTCCACCCTCACATTCATTCCCTGGCTGGGGTTTCAATTTCTCCAGGAGATTAAATTCAGCTGGTATATTTATTTGTGACACAGACATTCTACACATTGCTCTCCCTGGCACCCGTGCTGATCCTTTTTTTTTCCCCATTTAGATTTTCATCTTCTATTTTATGTCTGCAGAAAATCAGGGAAATAAAGTGGCCAAGGAAGAGAACAGGTGTGTGTGTGTGTGTGTGTGTGTGTGTGTGTGTGTGTGGTAACTTTAGAAAACTCTCACTGAAAATCTCTTTAGGTCCCCTTATAGATGAATAAAGCAAGTCTTTGAGGAAGTGCCAAAAGGATGTAAGTGACTGCAGGATTTGAACCCAAGTCCCTGGCATAGGTGCTTCCTGCTCTTGAGGTTGGAGCCCAAATCCTGCACCATGCTGACTTTTAGGACAGCCTCAGATCTTTCCTTTTCCTGTGTCTAATAAACACAAAGGTCACTGCCATATTCCTGGAGGCCTATAGGGAGGACAGGAAGCCTGATGTTATCTCCTCTCACATCAGGAGTCAGCTCCAGGGAGTCCATAAGGAGTCCTGGGAAGTCAGGACAAACTGCATCAGCTGACTGCAGGGACGGAGCACATGCTAATTTTAAGGGGGAGGAAGGGAGTAAGCTGCCTTCCTACCAGAAGTGGAAAGGATCCAAGGTGGGCCTCCAGTGGCCTAATCTGCATCTTGCACTGGACAATAAGAAAACCAGACCACAGGTCAGGGTCTCTACAATCTAAAGCAGTACCAGAGAGTGCCTACTGTGTGTTTCCAGAGACAGGAAAATACGGAAAAGACAAAACTGATTCGCACTCATATGAAGGGCCTCAGTGGTTGTTTGGTGCTGGTAAGGCAGGGATGTGAACAGGAAGAAGCAACCTGGAGTGTGTTGGAAATGTCTGACTTTGATGATGGTCAGGTACGTGGTGTATACATCAGTTAGACTGGACTCTCCCCTACACTTAAAATAAGTGCTGCTGGACAACGTGACTCACCCCTGTAATTCCAACAGCTGGGAGGTGGCGTAAGGAGGATCAGACTGTCTCAGGTTACACAAGGAATTTGAGATCAGCTTGGGCTACGTTGACTCCGCCAACGAATAAGTGCTTATTATTTCATGTAAATTAAACCAAATCGAATCGTTTTTATTAAGGATACGAGGGACACTTCACTACAGAGAAGCTCCCGGGTGATTGCACAAATGCTGAATAGCCCGGCAGGAAATGCATCCTGCACGTGGGCCTCAGAGAGTCCAGATCCCAGGTCTGACAGCAGATATTCCTGGCTGCAGGTTTTCTGTGTGATCCTGGAAGACTCACTCAGCTTCTCTGAGCCTCGTTTAACTGACCTTGTAAAATATAAATGCATTGGGATATCTGTGAAAGTATCTAAATGGATTTTGATATAGAGAAATAATCAATTTTTTTTTTTTTTTTGGTTTTTCGAGACAGGGTTTCTCTGTGTATCCCTGGCTGTCCTGGAACTCACTTTGTAGACCAGGCTGGCCTCGAACTCAGAAATCCTCCTGCCTCTGCCTCCCAAGTGCTGGGATTAAAGGCGTGCGCCACCACCGCCGGGCGAAATAATCAATTTTTATCCCTAAATACCACATCAGTGCAGGCTCACTGGCCATTCTAAACATGTCGGCTCTTTCAATGCTAGGTTTTCAATGGTGGGATTTAGGAGGCAACTGAATTATTAGAACCAAACTCAAAATGGCCGTTCATGGAGTTTCCCTCCTCACCCTGTTTTCTGCTAAGCACACTTGCATTGTTTCATTTAATTCAGTAACTGTAGGGTAGTGAATTTTATTTCTGTTCTATTTTATTATATTTATTATTATTTAAGTTTTCTTTAAGCAGTGCCTCAAACTATAGCCCATACTTGCCTAAAATTCCCTATGCAACCTAAGCTGGCCTCAAACTCATAGCAATTCTCCTGCCTCAGCAAATTTTTCTCAGCGCCACTGCATTCAGCTTCATTTCCATTCTAAAGAGACATTTAGGTGAAAGAAGAATTGTCCCAGGCTCCTCATTTGGTAAATAGCAGGTCTAGAGTTTAAACTGGGCAGTCTAAGCAGCAGTCTGTCTAAACCCAGCCATGATACTGAGCTGGTTCCTCTGTAGTCTACCAAGACATTACCCTAATAAATAAAAATGGAGCAAGAAGCAGAGCGGTGTCAAAGCAATCTGCTATCACAATGGTACCCAAGCAGGAGTGGGAAATGGAGTTCCAGAGGCTTCTTTTCTCCTGTTTGTCCTCTCTCATCACTGTCACCACGAGGCACCCCATAAAGAACACTGCAAGCGCAGACAGAGTCCTATCTGCATGCATTATTACCTGAGAGGCATCATAGCGAGTTGTCAACAGTGGACCATTTTTAATGTTTCCTTACTGGGATAAATGCGAACCAGAAGCCTTTGTGCCTCACATGCCAAGGCTTCTCACGGTTCCCCTTCATTTATCATTGAGGCTGTCCATCATCATACAACCCACAGATACATGCAAATGCACAGATGAGCACGTCTGAACCTCGTACAGGAAGAAACGGAGGCACAGGAAGACTGAGATCCCGGTCAAAGGTCACAGAGTAGAGATAATACCAAATTCACACTTCCTGCCTTTAAGACCTTCTGGCTTAACACTACTTCCTAGATGAAATAACTCTAGCAATCCAACTGTGGGCCCAGGAGTCATAAAGCCCCAAGAGGAGTCTAGCTGGGCAGCCTATTAACTGCATGGCTGGGGAGTTTTATTTCAATTGTTCAGCCTGAAGTTCTCATCTGTAAGGAGGGATAAATATGAGAGCTTTCAAGGGTGGTTATGAGGATTAAATAGGAGCATCCATTAAGCATTTGAGGCAGTGCCTGGCCCAAAATAAATCCCCAAGATCTGGAAGCCATGCTTGGTGAGATTGTACTGCCAAGTGTGGCGGAGAGAACTGTGAGCGAGCATTTTTCACGTTTAATTTTTTTCTATGGGATTTTTGCCTTACCTTTGTAATGGTACTTACTTTTTCTTGGTGCTCTGTAGTGCTTTACTGAGCTTGACTGCCAGTTTCTGAAGCCCTTTGGCATAGCTAATCTCCAGGTTGGCCCTATGAGCAAAGGGCTTGTTGTTAAGTAGGATGTACTGGTCATAATTAGAAAGAACATACATAGACAAAGACATACAGACACACAGACATATAGACACACAGAGACACACAGACACATACACACAGATACATATACATATACTTAGACATGTACATATGCTCAGACACACACACACACACACACACACACACACACACACACACACGCTTGCACCCCACATGCACACAGGCACTCTGACACTCATACAAAAGGTCAGGCTGAAAATGTAATTGTCTTTATGAGGAAGAGATGATCTATTTACAGAAGGAATTCTTTGTCCTTAGGCAAACCATTCGAATATCAAAGAGGGCATTTCACAAAGAGAAAGTATACTATTTAATCCTTTTTCCTCCAGTGCTATGGGTTGGATTGTGCTTCCTTCAAAGAGGTTGTGTGCTGAACCCCAGTGTATTAATTACTTTCATCATTGCAATAACAAAATACGTGAGCAGTGCAATGTCAGCCGAGAAGACTTGATTTTAGCTTATGGTTTGAGGGGACAGTCCACTGTGGTGGGGACCACACTGTGTCTGTAGTCACGAAGCAGGAAGACTGACTGCTGGTGCTCAGCTCATGTTCTCCCTGTTATTTGGTCCAGAGTCCTAGCCCATGAGACTGTACAGCATTCCTTGGTCTTCTGCCTCAGTTAACCCCAGAAAACCCTCGGAAAACACCTTCATAGTCACGCCCAGAGTTACATCGTCTGTGTGATTTTAGGTCCTGCCAAGTTGCTAATCAATATTGACCACCACGTGCAGGATATATGAATCTTCTTTACTAGATTCTATGAAAATGATGAACAAGTTCAGATGAGGCCCAAACACACTTTGATGTGTCCTTATAAATGGGAGAACCTTGGACACAGAGATAGGCATGTTCGTGGGAAAAGAACCTATGAACGTGAAATCAGGGATCAGAGGCAGATCTATAGGCCAAAAGTACTGTCAGCAAACTCCCAGAAGCTAGGAGGAGACACAAGACAGCATCCCTAAGTCTGTCCACAGAAGGGGTCAACAGGCTGACACCTTAATCTCATTAGACTACTGGTCTCCTGAACATGAAGCCTTGTTATTCAAGCCACCCAGAATGTGATGCTTTGCTAGGATATGCCTAGAAGACTGACCCAGCTAGTAAGGGACACAGTGGTCACTAATCCCATCAGCTAGAAGCCTTAAATAGAAGCTGTGGATAAAATAAGTATGATTGAATCAACCACGTAGAAGCTTCAGGTGATCCTGCTGCCTTAATCTCCTGAGTAGCAGACTACATGCACATGCCTGGCTTAGGCAGTATTATCATAGAAAGCTGCAGTGGTGGTTACCAATTGCTTTCCGTGCTGGACAAGATAGCAGGAAGCCATTGGGTTTTCGAGAGATCAAATCGCTCTCTTCCTAAAACAATTTTACCAAGTCCTAGGTCCATCTGTGGCTCCAATGAGGTCATGCTCCTATTCTCCTCTCACATAGCCCCTCTCTCCCTTCTTCCCCCCCTCTCTGTTCTTTCCTTTAAAAAGATGACTTCTAACCACTTTAAATTTTTTACAAAGTTAATTTTATTTGTATGCACACATGTGTGAAGCCAGCACAGTGCACACTCAGAGGTCAGAGGATAATCAGAGAAGCAACCCTCTCCTTCCATTGCGTAGAGCCTGGGAAACAAACTCAGGTCATCAAACTCAGTGGACAGTGCTTTTATCCACTAAGTCATGCATCAAGAGCATTAAATCTGATGAATGCACCCTTCTTGGCTCACAGTGTGGGCACAAAACAAACAGTAAAATTTAATTCTTGGAGGAGGAGGAGGAGGGGGAGGAGGAGGAGGAGGGGGGAGGAGGAGGAGGAGGAGGAGGAAGGATCCAAAGGATCTCAAGTTATCCAAAGGAAGATAGTCCAGAAAGAAGAAAGTAGTCCTCTATGTCATTGTCTCTCTGTAAGGGCTTCTAGACCAAGAGGAGGCTGCTGACAGGAACAGGCTCTCCTCACAATTCAATTTCACTTCCAGAGTGCTCTCATAGGCTCTCCTAAGAGTTCCAGAGGTTGAGAGAGAGAGAGAGAGAGAGAGCCAATTACCACAAGGAAATATTGTTTTCCTTAACTTTGGTAATTTCATTAGATTCACAGAGAAAAGAAGGTGGGGTTTAGGTGTCAGGAGCAGGCTCTTTGCTTGCTTTCAGATGATTTTGCAGTTTCTGAGTTTGGCCCTCTCTGCTCTTGAGCACCACTCATCAAGCATTCTCTCTCTCCTCTTTCCCCCACCCACTCTCTAAAATGTCAGGTTGACCTTGAACTTGAACACATAGCACAGTATAACTTTGTATTCCTAGTTCCGTCTCCTTTTCCTGAGCACTGGGATTATAGGTATGTACCAAGTTGCCTAACTTCCACAGGCTTTCTCTCAAGAAGGTAGAGACCGACCTGTGGATATTCATTTGCCAAGTCAGAATTTCTTGCATGGATATCAGTGTCAGGGTAGACTTGTAAATTTCCAGATAAAAATCCCGTCACGTGCACATGAAGATTATGAATCGAAACAAAGTCTTCTGTGCTATGAAGTTCATCCTCTTTGTGACTATGCAGATACTCAACCTGTGCTCTGTCTGTACACAAAAGAGCAATGCCCAACTTCATTGGGCCTTTACACCTTGCAAGCCACCATTGTAAGCATTTTGGCTCTTTACTTTTAAAATTTTTTTATTACCTTTGTTTATCGGGTGGGGAGTAGGAGGAGCAGGCTTGGGATGGAGAGGACAGGATGACAAGAGCACAGGTTTGGAGGTCAGAGGACAGCTTGACAACATCGGTTCTGTCTTCACCATGTGGGTCTGAGGAGCCAACTCAGGTTGTGGGACTTATAGCAAGCCCTTTACCCGCTGAGTCATCTCTCTGGCTCGTATTTTATTTGTGTTGAACCTACAATGACTTGCATGAGGTGGACATGACTTGGCTTCTCCTTCCTAGGAGGGAACACCACACCCAGGGTTTCGTTGGCTGCCTTACTGAGGACACTCGAGAAGGAGGTGATAGAGCTGGCTTCCAAAGCCGGGCAGTCTAGGCAGAAGGCCTGCTGCTTAATCAAACTGCCCTCCCTTCTCGAAAGGGGAGTCAGAGAAGTGTGTTTTAAAACTTGTAGCACTGCTCACTTCAACACTAATTGTGCTGTTGTGACTCACTGTGGGGTGTGTGTGAATATGTGTGTGTGTGTGAATATGTGTGAGTGTGTGTGTGTGTGTGTGTGTGTGTGTGTGTGCACGTGCAGGCATCCTGAAGGATAGCTTTCAATCCTTTCAGGCAGGGTTCCTGTCAAATAATCTGGACCTGGTTTCATGCCGCTCTCTGGAAGAGAGCTGCTTTATCACATTCTCTACTCAAAAAAGCACCACATGTGCAACACGAATCCGGAGGACAGAGCTAATCTCAAATTAAGTCATGGATTATTTTTCCCCTTGATAAATCGGGAAGAAGACAGGAAGCACATTGTAAGTGATATTCTCCTCATCCCTCATTGTTTCCTTCCACTCTACAGATGATATTTCCAACATAAGTGAAGCTATCTTGTCCAAGCAATGGCCTTTTCATGGGCAAAGTTGATAAGGCGCATCTATATACCTTCTGGTGGGTAACTTTAGCTCGGAATAGCTCAGTGAGTTTTAAAGATTCTGAGTGAGGGACATGACACGTTAACTTTCAACCCATTTGTGTTTTAGTTTCCTCTCAGCAAGCAAGGCAGGTCAATATATTTTGATTAGTAATAATGAAAACCAGCCAAGAAGTCAAAACAACAACAACAACAACAACAACAACATCTATATAACCAGCCTTAACTGGAAGCTGGTTCTGGTGGAAGCTGAGGGGTGACAGACAGCAAGAAAGCACTGTCTACTGAGATTACTAAAATCCTTACTTCCTAGCAAAAACTCCAATAAGGCCACACCTCCAAATACTGCTACTTCCTGGGCCAAGCATATTCAAACCACCACAGCTGGGTAGAATACTTGCTCTTATGCACAAATCCCTGGGTTCAGGCCCTCAGCACTACCAAAAAAATAGAAATTAACAACAAACAATGTAGTTATTGGCAATTAGAATCAAGTCAAAACTCTGTCATTTTGGTGCCTCTGTTCTTTGACTAGTCATTTGACCATTATCAGTTGTCATGAGCCTGCTTCCTGAGAACAATTTGTGAGGCAGCAGATGCACAGATGGGAAGCTCCTTGGATGTCCAGGCTGGAGAGGCTCCTGGACTTGCTGCTCAGGCTGATACAGGAGACACTCAAGCTAAACAGCTAGAAGTCTCCAATCCTGAGTTCGTTCATTACCAAGCTCAGTGTGTCCACGGTGCATAGGAATGTGAAGACGTACTGTGATAGGGGAAGTCAGGCCAAGAAGACAAGACAGGAAGTCTTCAGAGGGTTTAGATAGAAATCCAAATTTTATTCCAGATGCAATCATATCATACGCACAGCACAACTGTTCTGAGTAACTGGGAGAAGAAACGAGGGAGCAGCAGACTGCCTACCTCTTCTTCCTTCTTAACCCCAGAGTAGCTGCTTAGGGTTCCTCATGGACCCTGTCAGTCAAAGAGTTTAGAAGCTACTGGGCTTCTTGACACTAGTGTCCCTTCTTGTCAACGTGGATCAATGCCACCTGAGTATGTTAAGACTTGCCTAGCAGAGCCCCAAATTTGTCTGCCTATTTTGAGAGTGCCTTTGTACTGGGTAAAAATCAAATAACCATCTTTTGCATATTCCATATAACAATGACTTCAGGACCCATAAAGCTATGTACATGCCACTCTAGCAACCAAGATTAGATACATCTAACACACTGCCTGATAAACAGATTATAATAGAGAAATGGTCTTGGTCTCTTCTGTGATTTTATTTTTCTAGCTTTTGTTCAACAAGAGTATAAATACTATAACCTCCATGTTAGCAAATATGAAAAGGACATCCTTAGAATTTGTCCAACGTGACCGTTGGGGTTATAACTGCCTGGAGATATAAACCAACTTACACACAGCTGCATCCCTTCACTCAGTGAGCTTTAATTAATACCTCTTGCTCTGTACCAGACCCCAGACACATAGATAGAAAGACTCCCAAGGAGTTTGTCCTCCGATTCAGGGGGAATGATACTCGAGGAAAGAAAAACAAAGCAAGGCAGTAAGAGATATGTGCTAACCCAGCATCCAGACTGGGTGGATGCTTGAGACTACAGACCTGAGTAAAAGCTGGATTTCTGTAATGAAATACTGACTATCGAAGAATAGATTTACCAGAACCAACCAGAGAAGGCGAGGATGTACCCACCAGGTAACACAATAGCAGCCTGTGATAATATGATAACATCCCTGTGGGTGGTGGGATACTGTGGGAAGGTGTAAGCGATTCAGGAGGAAGGAGAGGGTAAGGGATGAGGAGAGAGAATGCAGGAGGCAAAGACTCCATCTCAAGTTCTTTGTAAAATACTATGAGGTCTGACTTTCATCCTACAGGAGTCTCGGAAGGGTCTTAGACAGGACCTAAGTCACAATAGAAAATACTTTGGAGACAAAAGGCCACAAATATAAAAGCAGTCCCTCCTCTTCTATCAACCAAATGTCCTGCTCAGCCAGCTAGCTGCCCTTGTGCATAGTACAAGCTCCAGGGTTTCAGGACAGTAAGCCAAGGTCAATCAGACCCCTAGTGCATGTAGCCAGTCCCATGTGGTGATTAATCACAGCCCAATTCCTAACTGTTGGTGCCTCTCTTTAAATGGCCAGTCTCAGGTTGGACAAATGAGGGTGTAAAACTTACTACCTAACAAAACAGTGAGCTACCCATCTCCTATCTAATCGAATACAATCCCACACATATGATCCAGTAGACATGGCCAAGTAATTGCCCTCAACTGTCGTAAAAGGTCCCCATTCTTTTCCAACGTCCACCTAAAATTTGCCTGATATGTTTCTGTCCACTCTTTAATCAGTCATGGTCCGGTAAATGAGTTTACCTCCCACATTTGTATTCCCTGTTTCCAGTATAACAGATGTATTAGAGAGAAGGACAGGGCCTTGGTCTACCAGCAAGTTGAGAGAGCTCTGCTTGGATTAGAAACAGGAGTTCCTCTGAGAGGAGACTGTGAGTGTCTTAATGCAAAGGATGAGAGCAGATTTCATTTCTGCCTCCATCCGTGCTGCTCAGTCAGGTGCTGTGGGAAAACACAGGACCTACACAGTCGCAGGACAGTCACCCAAGATGGAAGACTCATCAAGAGACAGAACAGATCTCCGGGTGGAAAGGGAGTTTTACAGGAGAGATACGGATGAGGATAGAAGAAATCATGGGTACAGGCAATCTCTGGCTACAGGGCTTGGTCGAGTAAATTCAGGCACACCTGAGGTGCCTAGTTATGCAGTACAGCTATATCAATAAAAAAACTTCATTGATCTTTTACATATTTATTCATCCAATCTGCCAATATTTACCAGCTGCCATGGTTTCTGCCATTATGCTGGCCACTGGGTTTACCTTGTCACCTCCTGGTCCCTCACCCTCGTTTTGTATGACTGTTATACTCACCCAAAGAGTGCCTTTTCAAGTGTCTGAGGAGCCTCCCCATCTAATGCAAATACAATGTATCACTGATTTGTGCAAAATAAACCCACGCATTTAGGAGGAGAATAGCCCTGGCCTTGATGCCAAAGGAAGACATTTATGGAGAGATGCTTGTACCCCTCTTTTTGGCTATCAGACTATTGAAACAATGGACTTCAAGAAATTAGAATTTCCCCTAGAGCCTTAGGCTGGAAAAGAGAAAGGGCTATGAGCCTGGTACCAACCAGAAGAGGTAATTGTCCTCTTGAAATGAATTTTTAGTTTAGACAATTCAGTTTGTAAGAGCACCTTGCAAAATGGACTACAGTCAAGGCAGTGATGGGTCAGTGATGGGCAGAACAGCATCTTGACCAGTACTGCTTAGTTATGCATACCTCTTGCCCAGTACTTTAAGCTCAACTTCTAGTGGGTCACCTGGGAGGTGGTCTTGTAGGTCGTTGGGTGTCCTTGCTTGTATTTAATCTTTCCAATATGTCCTCTCTGAATAAATATCCTTCCTTTGCTTTTCACGGTTGCTTATTTTGCCACCCAACACCCCCTCGTGTGTGTGTGTGTGTGTGTGTGTGTGTGTGTGTGTGTACTCAAGTGTGCTGCAGGGTATGTATAGGTCAGAGGACAACTTTCCAAAATCAATTCTCTCCTTCTGCCATCTGAATTCCAGACATGAAGTTCCACTTGTCAGGCTTGGCAGCAAGCATCTTTACCTGCTGAGCCACGTGACCAGCTCTAGTTTGGTATTTTGTCCGTTTTGCTTGAGATACAACCTCACTATATATACATCCTGGGCTGGCTTTGACTTTGCAGTCTTCCTGCCTCAGTCTCTCAAGTGTTAGGATTGTAGGTAAGCACCACTGCATTAAACAAGAGTCAGCCTTTTGTGTTCTATGTGCTTAGGGAAGTGATTTCTGGAGTCATAGAATAAGGAGAGCAAGAGTAGGTGTGTGCCAGGTGCACACACAGGTGCAATCGCTCATCCTTGTGGACTAGTTTTGTGGAGGCAGTTCAAGCACAGAAGTATAAGGCAGTGACCCCCAAGTTACATCGCTCTTGGGGGCGGGGGAGACTTGGCCCAATCAGGGGACGAAATAGCATCTATCTTTGCTAACTGACTCATAAGGATATAAAGTAAAAATATACTATTGGGGAAAATATTCATATATTAATACTGTGCGTACGTCCACAGAAAACCGTTCTCTGGATATACAACCCGCAGCTTAACTGCAGAATCCAACAGCTGAGCAAGCTGGGGAATCTGGGCATCTTAAGTAGGAGGGTCACTTCAAAGGGACATTTATCAGGAGCCAATATAATAGACCTCAACAGTGACATCTTGGTTGAGGGAAAGCGATTTGGCTGCTCCAGGTTAGCATTACGAAATGTCTGTCACACGAATGACTAGCTGCTCAGAGTTATTCAAGGCCAGCCTCTTATTAAAGCATTATACTCATTATTTGCATTTATGCTATGCAGCTTTTAACTCAGAAATGTACTTGTAATTTTACTGACCTCCAGCAACCCATAGACCTTTCAGATTCTAAATCTTGTCCACATGGAAGTAAAACCATTAAGGGAGATCTCTTTGTTGCCCAAGAGTTCCTTCCTCCTGGGCATGTTTGCCCCCTTGAGAATGTGGAGATGGAAGCTTTCCCACATTAAGAGGGAGGATACAGGTCCCTTCAGGAGAAACACAGGCTCTGGCTGCAGGAGAAAGTGAAGCAGCAGGAGAACATCTGGTTAAGGGAAAACAAGCAGAGGGCAGAGAGGCAGCGGGCGCTCCAGGCCCACCAGCTCACCCTGGAGCCCGCTCTAGCTGTGGCTGCTTTTATCCTCTGCTTTCTGTCCTCCTAGCTGTCTACCTGGCACTAATTTTGAACTCTTAAGCACCAAATAACTGAGACCAGATGACTGCCATCTGGGTCATCTGCATGGTCAATCAGTATATAGATTCTTCCTGCTTTTCAGAGAGAAGAGACCTTTTATTTAAGAAAGAGCTGGGTTTATAGAATAGTTAACGGGTCTCACTTAAAAATAATGTCCTTTGAGAGCTAATAAAAATGTTTCTTTATAGAGGAAACACTGTCTCAGATACCCTCACCCTTTTCTTTTCTCAGGAGATCAAGACAGTTTGATTGTTAGAATGGAAGCATCTCTCACATAAACTTTTCTTTTTTTATTCCTTTTGACAAATTTGCATTTTTCTTTATAAAAAGCCTGTTTATAAGAGAGTTCTCCTACTCATTGTTCTGGTAAAGCTAAAGTTCTCCTTTGGTCTGGACTTGCTAATGAAGAATACTCATGATTTTTTTTTGTATGGCACGCATATAAATATATTTTTGTACATATGTGTGTGCATGCATGTATATGTGTCTGCATGCATTCATGTGTTGGCACGTGTTCTTGTGCACACATATGCATGTGTGTATGTGGTACTCTGAGAACTGAATCATGGTCTCACACATGTTATAGAAGCACTCCATCACAGAGCTGCATTGCCAGCCCTACAATATTTTAAAGTTGAAACTATTTCCTTTCAAAACAGCAATCTCTCTTAAAAAGAAGCTTTAGAATATTTATCATAGAAATGTTTACTATAGAGCAAAGGCCTAGATGACCCCTTCCTTATAAGTTAACTCCTTTCTTGGGTTCTTTAATTTTAAGCAGATTTTTCCCTTCCTATATTGCCTGAGCTAAATGTGCTCACTTTAGCACAGTGGACAGCTTTATTCATAGTCACACTTAGCATTAAGAGGGGATATTAAAAATGGTAGCTTCTCCTCCATGGATCCATCTAGCCATTCTTCAGAAACTGATCAAAAAGAACAAAGACCAGGCTCTAAGAAGTTCTCATACAATTGCTCCTGTCCTTGTAGTGGAGGGAAAACCATAAACCATAAACTGAGATCAGGGTGAAAGGCACAGTGAAGAGTGTATACATCAGACGTAAGAGGGCTCCTGGAAGAGTGAGAAAGTCAGCTGGAGAATGAGAGGCTTGACTGAGCCTTCCTAAGCAGAAGTCCCTTGTGTGGTTTCTTGATTTTTATGGCCCCAGGTGATAAATGCGCCATAGAGGAGGATCATTCTTCAACCTACTTTCTCAAGTACCAGACTATTACATTGTGTTCTGGAGGGCAGTGCAGCTTTGAATCTTTCCTCCAGGCCCGTTGCTTGCTGCAGCTACGGAGGAAGAATTACTTGTTGCAAATGTGCATTTTGTACCTTTGCTGAAGAACGGATGTGATCTGCTTGCAGAAATTGTCTCCATTTTGAGCAAACTCCTTCAGGCTCTTGTATACTTTATTGTACTGGGGGGAAAAAAATAACAGGAAAATTATGAGCACCTCCACAGACAGTACCCATAATCCAGAATGCTGCCGTAGTGAAGACTGCCATCGTAGAGGATAACATGATGGAGGGAAACGCATGGCTTTGGATGACTTCTTAACTAAATATTAAGTCTCCTCTGACTGGATATAAAAATATCTAGGGAGATTTTCCAAAAACCTGAAGCTGGCCTGTCTGTTTCTGTCTCTCTTAGTCATTGTTCTCTTACTGTGAAGAAAGACCATGACCAAGGTAGCTGAGAAAGGAGAAATCACTTGACTGGGAGCTTGCTCATGGTTTCAGAGGGGGAGGCATGGCAGGAGGCAGGCAGGTATAGTTCTGGAGCAATAGCTAGCTGAGAGCTTACATCTGATTCACAATCAGGAGGGAGGGATAGAGGGAGGGAGGGAGGGAGGGAGAATGGGCCTAATATGAGATTTTGAAACTTCAAAGCCCACGCCAGTAATATACCTCCTCCTTCAAGGTCAAATCCCCAATCTTTTTTAAATATTAAATACTCCACCAATTGGGACTTAAACATTCAAATATATAAGCTTGTGGGGCCTTTCTCGTTTAAGTCATCACACTGTCCTAAGTCAAATACAAATAATCCAACAGCAGCGGCACTTGGAATTTGGTTTTCTGGCCCAGGAAGGCCAAAAGCAAACTCTGCAGGATACCACATTACCATTCTTAAAAATCCCAACATTCTATGAACATGATAGACACACAGTACATATTGTCAGAAAAAGAATCTGAAATTGAAAACACTTAAAAATCCAAAACTTTTTGAGTTCTGATTTCACACCACAAACAGAAATTTCACACTTGGTTTTTAATGAGTCTCAGTCAAAACACAGGCAAGCTAAAAATATTGTATGAGATCATCTTAATGCTTTGTGTATGGAGCTATAGGGAATACAAATGAATTTCATGTTGAAACTTGTGTCCTATCCCCAAGATATCTTATTATATATCCATAAAACTCCAAAATCTGAATAAGAAAATGAAGAAGAAGAAGAAGGAGGAGGAGGAGGAGGAGGAGGAGAAAGAATGATGAAAGGACAGAAAGAAGGAATGAAGGAAGAAAGAAAAAAAATCCAAATTTGGAACATTTCTGGTTTTTAAGCATCTAGGGTAAGAAATACTTGTAACAAATACTTACCCTGTAGCACATAAGCAGCTGTATTGAAACTTTCAGAACACATTAAGAGTGCTGAGGCTGCAAAAAACTTTACAAGCAGGGTGTTGGCTACTGAAGCCTTATTGCAGGCTCCCATGCCTGCAGGCACTAACCAGACTTCTGCACCTTTGTGCATGGGGGAGGAGATGGAGGGCAGGTTTGTGCACTGGAGCAGGAATGCAGGCCAGGGTGAAGAGAGCCTAGAGAAGCTGCTGCCAGCTCTGTCTTGGCCAGAAACGTCCATGCGAATGTGGCCCAGTGTAGCCAGATTCTCCAATTTATCTAAGAGAGAGGGCGATCGGGGTGGGGGAAGGAAGGGAGAGAAGAGAGACAGACAGAGAGAGGGAGAGAGAGAGAGAAAGAGAGAGAGAGAGAACAATTCACAAAACAGAAATTCCCACAGTGTAAGCAAAGCCAGTGTGTGTTGTGCAGAGGGTTCAGTTTGTGGAGAAAGGTTCAGAGACCTTTCTCAGGTCTCTGCTAAGAGTCATAAAAACCTCGCTTTTTGGATTTTAATATTGGCAAAACTAAATCTCATTCTCTGGACATGAGACTATAAAGGTTTTATTCCTCCCCATCCACGCATGCTGGGAAAATTTTGGTGCATGGAACATTGTGAGAAGCCCTACAGGAAAGGCTTTATTTATTCCTGGGACTTAACTTCACTAATTCACTAAGTTCTTCCATGAGCCTTTGATTATTTCTTCCATGTAGTATTAGAGCATCCCACACAACACCTCAGTGCCAGGATACAGTGCATAAGTCCTCAGCAGTACATAGACCCTGGAACGAAGCTAGTCTCAGCCTTGACTTGTAAGTGTGTAGCTGTGACTGAACGCTATTGGAGGTGTGTCAGAAATGGATGAATCCTTTCAGTGAAGATTGCCAATCTCTCTCTCTCTCTCTCTCTCTCTCTCTCTCTCTCTTTGCCTCCTGGACTTAGGAACAATAAGCATTGCTGTGACATAGCATGACACTCGATACTAGGAAATGAGATCATCGATTTAAAAGAGATGAAGAGCCGGAGATGCTAGCAACATGAAAGCCAACATACAAGCCTCCAACTCTCTACTTTCAGACTTACTGTATGTGTGAAATAAAGTGGTATTTAAATTTCGATGATATTATTATTTATTATTAATTATTAATTTTGTGTGTGTATTATGTGTTTGTGAGTTCACACATGCATGGGGTACTCAGATGACATTTGGAAGCTCAGGCTACCAGGTTCGTATAAGCGTGGCAAGGACCTTGGTCTTCTAAACCATTTGGCTGGTCCTATGATGATGTTTATTTACAGACATCTTTATTTAGAGTTTCTAATTTGTAGCTTTTATATGTTTCTAACTCAGATGCAATCTCAGCTTTCTGTGAATTAGGGAACATTTTATTTTTCCAAAAATATCACAGTCATACAGAAAATAATGACACATACTACATACTCTTAAGTTACAGAGACATTAAACTTTTAATCTACTCTTCCTGGGCAATTATTTTTTAATTTACATAATTTCTTTGGCATTTCTTAGACATTTATACTTCCATGTGAACATTAATCTAATTATGAGGTTTTAGAGGTTTTTCTTTTAACATCCCTGTCAGAATCGTATTCAAAACTGTATTTTGTGTTTGTGTATAAAATAGAGGAAATTGGCTTTTGAAAATGGTATTTAGATTTCCCATTCAAAAGCACTGTGAAGACCTTTCATTTGTTTAAATCTTAATTCATGTCAATAAATCTTTATGAAGTTCCCTATAGGAACTGGGGCCTTCCTATTTGATTTATTTAGAAATATTTTCTGGTATTAAGCTGCATTTCTTCCATCTGCTTATACCAAAGCAGAAACAAAGGCTCAACAATGAAACCAGGGTCCTTGTAAGCTGGATCTGGCTGCCCTCTTAGTGAGGTATTCTGCTCTCAAGCAAGTATAAGGCTTTGGCTGGAGCTGAGAGACTTAAGAGGGTGTGGGGTTGGGGAGGGGAGCTGAATACTCAGTGTGAATGAGGAGAAGAGCCCCCTCTCACCAGGAGAACTGGGAGTAGAAGGAAGGATTGCCAAAATGAACTGCCCTAAGGACAGGATGCTTTAGACTTCCGTCACCAGACAACAGCCTTGGGGTGAGGATAGGGGACTGTGGAGAGCCCAACAAGGAAAGGAACGTGGAAAGAATGTCTTCCTCAGGACTTAATCTGAATCTGTAGATCCCTGGAAGTTTTTCTGTGTGCTGGGCTGTTGGAGTTACTGCATTTTCCAATTTACTTGGCTTTTAAACTCTCTAAGACATCTTTTGTGCTGTCTCCTTGGGACAAGCTTTGGCAGACAAAAGGTTTAAGGACTCAGTTGTCTTCCGTTTCAGTGGTGAAGCTGTGATAAGGCAGATAACTTTTGCCTTATTTCTAAAAAGGATATTTTCCTTAGACTTACTTATTGTATTATTTTAAAAGTGTGAGTGTTTTGCCTGCAAGTATGTCTATGCCCCATGTGCATGCCTGGTGACTGTGGAGGTAGAGCAGGGTGTTAGATCTCCTGGAACTGGAGTTACAGACAGTTGTGAGTCACTATGAAGGCCTCTGGGGTTGCAGCTGTGTTCTTTATTTCTCTGAGCCATCTCTCCAGCCCCTAACTCGTCTGTTAAAGAAAGGGCCTTCTCAGACGAAGCACAGGATGTGGCTTCTTTGACCCCTGAGCTGGCAGCTGTAGGATACAGGAGGTGAACCTTTGTCATTTAAAAGATAAACACACCCCATTTTTTTTTCATAGAAAGTTTTTGTATTGGAACAAAGTGTTAAATGGGCAAAGTTGTTCTAGAAAGAGAAATGGCCCATGGTTCTGCCTCCTCAGCCATTCTGGTCAGGTCATAGGTTGGCAGGATCCATTTCCTGAGCTCCTCTGAGTGCAGGTAACATATCGTATTGTTTATTGTAATTTAATGATCAGATAAAGAGTATTCTGTTTATAGCAACCTGGGGTAGAATCTTTATCTTTGACCTCAGGCTCAATGTACTGGAAACTCTCCAGCATCCCTGATCCAGACTGAGATTAAAGTGACATTCACAAATAAAAGAGATACTAAGACTATTTCTACGTACTCAGCTTAATTCCTTGTTTAGAATCAGTGCTCTTGGGCCTTTTATCATTTATCATTTATTCAAACTTGAACACACACACACACAAATTTAAAAGTAGACTCACTAAATGTTAAAGCAGATCCTGTGACTACTATCTTGTCCTGTGTGTGTGTGTATGTGTGTGTGTGTGTGTATGAATATATCTGTGTATGTGTATGAGTGTGACTGTATATGAATGTGTGTGTGACAGAGAGAACGAGAGAGAGAGACAGAGACAGAGAGACAGAGAGAGAAAGAGAGAAGGGAGAGAGAGATCAGAAAACCTCAGACTGTATCTGTTCTGAGGCAGTGAAATATTTTCACCATGGTTTTGGCTTTTCTGCTCCTGTATCACTTCCCCTTCCCACCCACTCCAAGTCTTCAAAGGGGACTTTGAATGGACTCTATGGGATACAGAATGAAAAGCACTGAAGCCCTTAGAGTTAAGGCTCAAAGAGCTAAATATGACCTCATTAGATTATGAACAGATTAGAAATGTCCGGTAATTAAATCAACTAGATAATCCACTAAAGCCAAATGTTTTCATGTAGCTAATCAATATAACCAAACTAAACACACTCAGAGAGCTGATCCCTTTATAAGTGATACAGATGGCTTCCTAATATCATCGAGAAGCAAGAAAGGATTCATCTGGTGAAAGTCATGTGGGAAGTAAATCTGGGATGTCATTTCCTACTCATTGAGCATTCAGATATCTCAGCCCTACAACCTATGCACCTCAGGAAAGAGCTTAATGCTAATTTTATATCTCCATATGTATTTATTTGAACATGCACTTTCTCCTCCTCTAGACCATTAATTACTAAGATAACATATCTTAGTTTCTTTTAAATGCCCTTTATGAATGATTAGTGTGTCTGTCAGTAGCCAGAATGTTTAGAACATTTCTGAGACCTTAAAATTTTCCTTCAGGAGGGGTTGGAGAGATGGCTCAGCGGTTAAGAGCACTGACTGTTCTTCCAGAGGACCTGAGTTCAATTCCCAGTAACCACATGGTGACTCACAACCATCTGTAATGGACTCTGATGCCCTCTTCTGGTGTGTCTGAAAACAGTGATACTGAACTCACATATATAAAATAAGTAAGTCATTAGAATTTTTTTTCCTTCATGTTTATAACTGTTCTACACAGGCCTGTCCAGTTCAGCACTAGGGAAATGTTTTTGGTATGTGCTGTAAGCAAATTCTGTTTAAGTATTACTATTACAAAGCAAACAAGTAAACACCTCGCCAAACAATGAAGCAATGTTTAGTAATCGAAGCAGTCAGCCTACAGGGTGACTAGATCGAGGAACTGTAACATTATAGAACACTGCTGCTCAACTTGGCCCAGTTGCTCTTCCTGACTACACAGTTTGAACGCTTAAAAAGAGTGAATCTAATTGTTCTAGAAAAAAAAAGTGTTCTTACTCTGGATGCTCACATGGACTTTTCAAAAAACATATGACATTGACCATCACAGAGTTATAGAAGCCAAATAAGCCTCTTCATGGCACCCTTTTCATGTCACGCCTGCGCTGATTCTCATGAATTCCCATTCACTGGGGGTGATATGTCTAAGCATTACCCCTCAAATTAAGAAGTTACCTATGTTTATTAGAGATCTGTTAGTATTTGAAGCTTTGTGGTAGGATTGCTTAATTTATAAGGAACAGAATCCCAGGGAAACAGTACAATCTGCTGTCTCCTTGCCTTATTTTCCAACTAATGACACAGAGACCTAAGAAATGTAGGAAGGCATCTCACACACCTCACTGGCACACCTCGCTAGCACACACTGAACATACTATGTATAACACAGTATCCATGCCAGACTCCACCTGCCCCTTCCTTCTCCCAGTGCAGCTAAGGCTCTCAGGAGTCCTGGACCACAGCAACAGTGCCTTTGGCATCAGTGCCAGTCAACAGCTGGTGACCCAGGCTGAACCAGCAAGTAGCCTGTAACTTTCTCTCGACTTGGCTCCTACATTTTTCTTGCATAGGAAGAAAGTAGTACTTTTTTTTTTAAACACAATTGAGTCATTTCCTCTGGGAAGAATTTGATGCTATCCACATCCTCGTACACGGAGTTGAGGAAGATTTCTCGTGGCATATTTTTAGGTGTCAATGATAAGCTCACAGGCATTGAGGCTTGAAGCCAATTTTTTTTTCTTTCCAAAACTAGAACTTAAAAAAAAAAAAAAGAAATCTTAAAGAAACAAGCTCCAGCATGCTCACTATTATTTAAGAGCCCCATACAGTGTCTAGAACTCTTTTAGCTTACTCCAGTGACAATTATTTGAAAGTAGACATTGACCTGACTCCTGGAGGTTGAAGGGCCCAGGTAGCAGCTCATTCTCTCACAGGATCATGACCCAAAAGATAACTTTACATTTCTTGTTCCAGGCCTGCTTTCATAGTATGGTAAAATATATTTCACTATTTTTAAATGTATAAAACAAAATACCACAGGATTATAAAGAAACTGAGCTACATATATATGTATATTTATAAAAATATGTTTGCACTTTTGATATTTTATATGAATTTTTATATGACTATGTTAAATAACAATATGAATATGAATATAATATGAATATGTTAAATAACAAGTCTTAAAAATTACCAAAATACATAAATAAGGCTGAGAATAAACAATACTCTGAGACATCTATAAAAACACGGTTATAAAACAAAAATCTGTATTCTTCAGTGTTTACACAGTCTTAGACACTGTTAGTGGTATTGAGTACTCATACATGAAGAAAATTCTACATTTTGATTAGGAATAAGTATAAATGCAGATCCCCACCCCATTTTTTTATTTGAGCTTGCTCTTGACCCACTGATATTGATACACAAATCCACTGGTTGGGACCAGGTTAAGATTTGTAGCTTAACGCATATGCTTAATCATGTTCGATGCCAAGCTAGGGCCTGATGGGATAGGACATCTGGCAGACAATGGAAGCTCTGGGTTCTCTTTAAAAAGTATTAAAGTGAAAAACAAGTGCTAAGTGTTTTCTGAAGCATTCATCTGAAATCCATGTCTCATCCCCCACCCCCTGCCTTTTTTTTTCAGTATGTTCCTAAATTGTAGAGCATTGTTTCCCAAGTACAAGCTGGGATTGTGCCAGGAAGTCAACTTGAACACTTGATAAAGATGAAACAATTGCAAATAAATAAATATTCTGTGGCTTTAGGGAGTTTAGAAGTTCAGGCTGAAGGGATATCCGCCTCCTCTTGACTCCCGGATACTTTTGGTGGCAATTGGCCCGTAGACATGACCCCCAGTCATGGACAAGGACAAACACCCATGGGCCAGTGCTCAAAATAGGATACAGCACCATCTAGCACCCAGAAGTAGAGCTTTGAAGTGCCATGGTGGTGAGGGTAGACTATCTTGGGAGATACCTGAAAGAAAACATTTAAGCTTTGCTGTACACACACACACACACACACACACACACACACACACACAGAGAGAGAGAGAGAGAGAGAGAGAGAGAGAGAGAGAGAGAGAGGAGAGAGAGAGAGAGAGAGAGAGAGAGAGAGAGAGAGAGAGAGAGAGAGAGAGAGAGAGAGAATGGTAGACTTTTACATTCTTTTTCTTTTAAAAACTTAGTTGGTCCTGTGTCTCCTCTCTCCCTCTCTCTTGTCTATTGTACTATCTTGGCATTGACTTTCTCTTTTAATAATCGTCAGTACCAAGTTTTTGCCTCAACTTATCCAGGTGTCACCTGTACCGGGAAAACATCACCAGTATCCATGTGAAACAGGTGAGAATTTAAAAATGTAATAGGGTGCAAATGCAAAGAGAGGAAGAACGAGTTTCTCTAAAAGGTTATCCAATAACCACTCAATACCGAGGAGATAGAGGCTGGGGTGTCAAAGTAAGGGGTGAGGTAGGGGTTCACTCAATTTCATCATTCAAGTGTGGTGTTGGAATCTGTGTTTTCATTAAGCATATCCTTTTTAGGCTTAATGGAGCTGGTGCTACACTATCTTATCAATCCAGTAGTTAGGTGTTTGCCTCACTTCAGCCTCGGGATTCTAGAACTAGATCTGTACAATAGCAATTGGAGTTCCATCTCTCCTAAGCCCATGGTTTCCTCACCGTTTGAATAAACAAGGAAAGCTGCAGTCCTATGCTGATTATGGCTTCTTCACAGATTTCTCTTATTTGCCTTTCCACAGCTTTGTTTGTTTGCTTGTTCATTTCAGTAAAATATATGAATGATGGCTACTATTCCTGGCTTCTGAGGTTACCAAGTTTTTGGCTTTACAGCATTGCTTGCTGGGTTAAGACATTGAAAATCCTTGATTACTTTGGTTTTGGAACAAATTTATCTTCCCTTTATTTCCTTTGCATCTTGTCTCCTAGGTCAAATCTCTGCCACTAATAATGTATTAGTGACTTTGCTGTGTCTTTGGACTTTTGATCAATATTGTATTGGGGGAAAGATCTCAGGACTGGAGCGAGCAGGCTGGTGAACCATCTACCAGGCTGACACAGTGGGAGTCTGGTTCTTTGTCCCGAGGGCTTGGGATCTCAACTCTCAAAATGGTTGATTCAAAAGTAGGAATGGGGTGAAGGGTGAGGAGGCAAATCCTTCTTCCCTGACTCAATCCCTGAGCCCAAATGCACTGCAGACAGTCTGTGAGCTTCCATATCTACTCTACACACGATGTTGATGATGTTGGCACTTCGTCAAGCAAGCTCTAATATTGCTTCTCAAACAGCCCTAAGATCTAAGTAGGATGCTATATACTCACCCAAATCTTTCCCCACCAATTTGAGAATGAAAGACAACTATGACTGTCACATTTTCAAGAGGGTTCTATTTTAAGTTTAACCAAAGAAAACCCACAGACTTTTGTTCCACAGCCAAAATCTAAACATGCCTGGTTTCTGATTGCCTCCAATTTCTGCAGTTAAAAATCCACTAATCTATAAATTTTCCCCAGCCTTGTACACACAGGCACACATGCTACACTGGGCTACTCACCGAACAGTCCGTCAGCGGGTCCCTCATGTTGAAATGCTGTCTGCTTTTTCTTTTACTTACACTCGATCCAGCACGCTGGACGCTGCAATCAATCAGGTTGGGTGTGTTCTGGACTTCCGGGATTCAAAGGGCTTAGAGTACGTCAGTCCTTGTCAAACACACCAAGGAGGAAGTTCCAGCCCCTGGACTTTCATCGAGTTTGTTTCCTGAAAAAGCAAAGAACAGCTCTGGGTCAAAAGAGCCAGTGGGAGATGGTGAGAACCTGTTCAGTGAACTTTGAGGCCCTGAGGTGTAGCCTTGAGAGAAGGCTCAGAAGCTATGTAGAGTTCCCCATGATCCGGATGCCCAGAATGATGGTGGGAACTCACATTTTTTTTTCTCAGCCTTCTGGTCCAGTCACAGCTTGTATTTTCTGTGTTTTATGCTCCTCTGACCTTTGGGATCTATGCAAGCTAGATAGGTGAAAAGTGACAGTCACAGCTGTCTTTCATTCTCAAGTTGATGGGAGAAGGTGAGTACGTACGCAGCATTCGCACTTGGATGCAGATGTAGCTGTATGATGGTTTACCTTGACTGATAACTGGACAGGATCTAGACTCACCTAAGAGGCTCACCTCAGAGTGTGTCTGTGAGGGGGTGTCTAGATTGAGTTAATTGAGTTGGAAAGACCTACCCTAAATGGCAGCATCATCAGAGAAGCTTCGGTCCTGACCTTCAATAAAAGGAGAGAGTGAGTGGAGGACTAGCATTCATCTTTCTGGAACCTGTCTTCAGATGCAAAGGACCAGCTGCCCTCGAGCTCAGCTCCCTTGCATTGCCTGCCATGATGTACTATACTTCAAACTATAGGCCAAGATAAACCCTTTCCTTCTGCTTTTATCAGGTAGCTTGTTGCAGCAATGAGGGCAGCAACTAACATAGTAGGTCTATCCCCAGTGATGACAAATTTCCTATAGTCCCGGCTTTGATATGTAAATTAATGGCCCCATACCCTCCTGCAATACCAAATCTATATTTCTTCTGCCTCAAGTCACTCAGAGCTAGTACCAAACAACCTTATATAAATGTTAACACTAAAGTCTCCAGAAGACTGTCAGGAAGCAAGCCACTTATGAAACACTCTCAGGGCCTAACTGAACCCAGCCCTCACTCTCAGCCCAGCAGGACCAAGAGGTTAGGCTATTAGTTTTAGCCTATGATTGGTCTTACTTTTTCATTGCCCAAAATGATGGGCAGAACTGGCAATCAGTAACTTATTTTATTGTTGCATTTTAAAATACCTTTCCCAGTTGTCAGTGCCTTATTGCCTATGGACTTGTCACAATCATTTGCAAGGCTCAGAGCAGCTTGGCGCTGACTTGCAGCCTTCATGAGAGTAGCCTTGTCCCCAAAGTCCCCTCAAACACTTCAGGTCTCACAGCATTTGGGCTGCACTCACCCTGCTGATACAACCTCCACTCATCTGCCTCTTGGGTCTAGGCTCTCCTTGAAGCCCCTGTAAATAGTGTAGGAGAGAGAGCAAATGATGGAAGAGGAGAGTTTACAAGAATGGAGAGGTGATTTGCCAGCCTTAGTCACATATCAACAAGATTCTCTGCACTGGCTAAGCCATCCATCACTGGAGGTTACAGCACTGGGCAGCTATCAGGAGACTGGGTTGGACAGGTTATGTCAGTATAATGAAGAGATCCAGGGTTAAGAAACTCACATCCCCACTAAAGTCTGCTTCAGTTTCTGAGTTTCACATAAACATGTCCGGAATCAGAGTTCCAGGATCTGGGGCAATTTGATGTAACTCGGTGTTCCTGTCCCATTTCTCCCGATGCCTTTGTTTTCCTATTTTTCTATTTCTATTTCTATTTTTATTTTTTCTATTTTTTTAAGTTGAAGATAGATTTTTCTCATACAGTATGTTCTGATTACAGTCTCACCTCCCACAACTCCTTACAGATTCTCTCCACCTCCCTCTTCACCCAAATCCACACCCTTTCTTTCTCTCTCATTAGAAAACAAATGGACTACATATGCAGCTGGAGCCATGGGTCCCTCCATGTGTACTCTTTGGTTGGTGGTTTAGTCCCTAGGGGCTCGGGGGGTACTGGTTGGTACATATTATTGTTCCTTCTATGGAGCTGCAAACCTTGGGTCCTTTCTCTAGCTCCTCCATTGGGGACCCTATGCTCAGTTCATTGATTGGCTTTGTTAGACATCAATGAGAGGAGAGGCCATTGGTCCCAGTGGATCGATGCCCCAGTGTAGGGGAATGTCAGGTCAGGAAAGTGGGAGATGGGGTTGGTAAGCAGGAGGAGTGGGGATGGGATAGGGGGTTTTCAGAGGGGTAATGAGGAAAGGGGATAACATTGAAATGTAAATAAAGCAAATATCTAATAAAAAAAGAAAACAAATGGGTATCTAAAAATAATCACAAAATAAAATAAGATAAAAGAAAAGCAAACTGGAATAGGATAAACAAAGAATCTTAAGAAAAAGAGCCAAAGAAAAGTAGTTCCTAAGACAGTTAAGACTTTATTTTATTTACTTATTTTTCTTTCTCTATATCTTACAGGTCCTTTGGGTATATATTATGGCTTCCAGTTTGGTGTTTTTGTGGAATTCCCGAGTGTGTGAATGAGTGGGTCTCTTCTTTTTTGTGCCTTTTCTTGGACTCTTTTCCTTCTGTTTATTTGTTTTGTTCTATTCCAGTATGTTAGTTTTTCTTTTATCTTACTATATTTTATTATTATATCTTAGAATCCTGTTTCCTAATGAGAGACAGAAAGGGAGTGGGTCTGGATAGGGAGGGACATGGGGAGGAACTGGGAGAAATGGAGGGAGAAGAAACCATAATCAGGATATATTATGTGAGGAAAAAATATTTGCAATAAAAGGAAAAAATGACTGGGGGTGGGGGGTAGAAGACTGGCTTTCTCTTGAAATTTCTGTCAGTACTGTCACCATAAATTATTGTGCTAGTTATGGTATAAGTGCAGATGATAAGGTTGTACCTGGTTTCAACTTGAGCCTTTCACAGAAACTGGCTATATTTCCCTTATGCCTCTGGACATCTGCTAAAGAATAATATCTATACCATGTGCAGGGTCCTGCTCACAGACTCTAGTAAGCTTAAGCCCCAGTGTCCCTCTCAGCAGGCTGTCCTGGCCAGGTCCAGATTGACAATTAGGGTTTGGCTTATTTGTTCAGTGTCTCAGAAGGGTATTTGAGTTTGCAAAGAGGTCAGAGAGAGTACTGTATCTTTTATTTCTTGTCGAAGAAATGCTGTAGAATAACCAAAAAGTCAGCAGTTTCAAATGACACAGATTTATTTATTGATAAATTCTCATGTTAAGTTGTGGTTCTCAGGGGGAGCAGGGTCTTGGCTCATTTCTGCAAGGTTAGGCAGTGCCTGACACAGCAGTTTTCTCGAGGGTTGGGCTGGTGACTGACTATGGACTGGCTTTGTGTGAGGCTGTCTTTCATTAACCAGAAGCCCAAGCTTGAAGTTCCAGGGTACATCAGAGGAGTACAGAGAGTTAGTGGAAGCTCAAGGGCTTCTGAAGACAGACTTACAACTGACCCTCCAGTCACATTGACCACACCAACCTGAGCAAAACCACCAATGGGATCACCCAGATTCAAGGACAGTGAACTGAAACTCCCTTTGCAAAAGGACATAGACACGGAGCAGGCTGGAAATTGGAATCAGCTTGTCATTGAGTCTATCACAATGCCTGGTCAATATTTGTTCCTCAGTGACTTGAGAGATAACACAGAAAAACACAGGAGGGAATGGCTGTTCTCCGTCTTCCCGCCCCTTCCTGCATTCAGTGGGGTAGACTCTGATCGCCAGCAAAGATTGGGAATAGGTAGATAAAGAAGAGGAACAAATTTACAACGGGGGCGGGGGGGGGAGTGCTTGTGGCTTTGGGAGAGGACATTCCTCACATGCTGCACTACACACAACCTGCCACACAGGCTACAGTAGAGAGTCCCCTGAGTTGGGGTAAGGGTCTGGGGGTGGGGGCAGCAGTGTCAAAGCAGGGATGTTTCCTATCAGCTGGGGCTGAAACTGGCTGGTAACCTTGATCAGGAGGCCAGGGCAGGTCAACCTGAATAAGATGGACTTTGGAATAAATGCTAATAGACTTATTTGTAGCCACAGGTGATGAGAGCTATACAGATAGTCAAGCATTCCCCATGGAGAAGGCCTAATACTCTTTTCTGAAGAATTTCGTGCCTTCGTATCCTTGTATCCTTTTGACCTCTTTGCTCACGTTTGTCTCTGACTGGATGCTTTTGACCTGAATTCATGTCCTGGTTTCTTCCCAGTTTAGGCCTTCAGTATAACAAGATTAGCTCTCTTTCCTTTTCCTGGCTGTGCTCAGTATTCTCGTCTGCAGATAACAAACAAACAAAAAGCAAAAACCCATAATGGAAACTACTGGAAGGTTCCCTACCGCCATACTATGCGCTGTGTTCAAGGGGAGTTGACAACAGTTTGTACATTTATTAAGTACTCATGAACTAAATGTTGGCTATTGGTGATTTAGGAAAAAACAGGGGCCCAAATATAATGGAGGGAAAGATCAATTCAAAACCATGTAGAAGTTTCCTTCAGAGCCAAAACATGTAATAATCATTATGAGTGACCTAAACATTATCAATAGAGACCTGGACAAATACCTAATGGTAAGAGGAATCATATTATTGAATATGCATGTGTCCCAGGATACACATTAAAAAGCTGCATGTGTCTGTGTGTGCTGCAGGATATTTGATCACACTGTGAACCCTGAGATTGTGTTATTTACTGGAAAAACCTGTTTTAGTTGTGATGTGGCTGAGCCCTAGCTCACACCTTTAATCCAAGAACCTTCTATTTATTGAAAACAGGATTAAATAAAGTCAACTATGGGTCAAGAAGCAGAAGAAGCAACCAGTTGGCAGGGAGTGAACGTAGGAAAAAAAAAAACATAGAGAGAAAGAGGAAGTCCGGAGGATGGATAGAGAGGCAGACAGAAAGTAGAAGGGAGGAACATTCAGTTTTGAGGGGGGCGTGTTGAGAGACAACTTGGAGAAGGCAAACTTCTTTTTGGGATGTCATCTGAGAGGTAGGTCAGCTGGGTGCTCTCTCTCTGCCTCTCTGAGCTAGCAGGCTTTCACCCAGCATCTGGCTCCTGAGTATTTATTGGTAAAATCAAACGTTTGAGATTTAGTTAAAAATAATATGTGTGTGCACATATAACCCTAGAGCAGTGGGGTCAGATGGAGGAGAATGCATAGGGCTCGTTGTTAGCTCAGTGAGATCACCTCATGGAGTCTGGTGGAAGGAATAGGATAAAACACCTGACACATTCCTCAGCCTCCTCCAACACCCAGTCACATGCCTTCCAACCTGTGCATAGCCCACACAGGCATGATTCACACTGCACACACACACACACACACACACACACACACACACATGCAAACACACACATACATTTACACACAAACATACACACAAGAAAACAATAAACTTTAAAATAATTATAACAACTTATTGGATGTAAATTTGTATTATTTATGATCCCTATAGTACACATAGGGG
This sequence comes from Tokudaia tokunoshimensis, assembly GCA_036184795.1. Taxonomy (NCBI): domain Eukaryota; kingdom Metazoa; phylum Chordata; class Mammalia; order Rodentia; family Muridae; genus Tokudaia; species Tokudaia tokunoshimensis. The sequence continues at coordinate 43,287,049 of BTHU01000004.1, read as the reverse complement.
AAACTGAGACCTGTGACCACTGAGTGATTTCTTACTTAAAATCACACAGGAAGTGAGACTTGGATTTTTCTGTCTTTGGTGCATCCATGTTTTGATCACCAGGTGTTACACAGCCACTTACTCTCCCAGTAGATAGTAAGCACCCAAAAGGTACAATGTAGCACAGCACACTTAATGTGATTGTTTGAAAATGATTTGAACACAGAAGCAAAGGGTTTGACTCTGTGATTCTAGGTTGATCTTTATATAAGGAAAAAAATTATCTGGGTATATATATCCAGAGAAAGATTACAGTATGTCTCAAAAGGTTTTGGATTATGAGACTCTTAACTCGCTAGATCATGCATTTCTGAATAAATAAATATTTGAAATAACTAGGCATTGATTTAGAAACAAAATAAAAAGCAAAAACCTCAAAGTAGGATGACAATTTCATCTGATCTTTTAAAGATTTATTTTTCTGTGTATGTGTACATGCTGGAGTGTATGTGTGTATACGCAGTGAGATTGAAGGCCCTAAGAGGATGCTGGAAGTACTGGAAGTAGAGTTACAGGTAGTTGTAAACTGCCTGATGTGGGCACTGGGTCCCTAAGAGAGCAATCAATGACCTTAACCAGGGAGCCGTCTCTCCAACCCTCATTGGAGCTTGTAACAAGGGAAAGTTGGTAGGAAGAAATTGTGATCTCGTGGGTCATTACTTCATATTCGGAGTTTTTGCGACTGCTGTTCCGTCTGCCTGGAGATCCCATTTCATTTACAGTGGACTGGTTGACTTTTTACTTATCTCCATAGAGTCCAGTGTGCAGGTCTGTCCCTGACAGCACTTAGTAGTTCTAGGATTCAGTGCATGTCTCTCTTTCAATTTATTTACCCCATTGCATTGGACTATGGGTTTAATAGTCTCCCTGCCGTATTGCAAATGAAATCTTCGTATCCGAGCACCTGGGGCAAATTCTTAAAAATAAAGTCTCCTTTTTAATTGAATTAAATGCCGAGAAAGTGATTGCATGGCTGGTTCCTCTTCACCGACAAGGCGGGGATGTTGCTTGTGAGTAGGGCTATATCCTGAGCTATCCGGAAGCCAAGTTCAGAATCCTGGAAGATAAATGTGACCTTCTAGGCAGGAACTCTAAAATAAGAAATGGCTAACTGCACTTGGGAGTTTCTGACATGGATTAAAAATGGCCTTGACAAGAGGAAACTGAGAAGGACTCTGCTGGAGTCCCCAGGGGCCACTTAGAGAACTTTCTTGTAAAATTGAGGAGGGAAAGAGACTCTGGACCAAGCATAAAATCAAAGAATGGTATAATGTTGGCTGAGAATAAGTTTTGGAAGACTGGGGTCTAAGATGAGCTGCATCCTGGAAACCTTAGCAAGAACAGTCAGAATGTTTGCTGCACTCATACCAGGACACATGCACAGGGACAGCAGTGAGCCTCCATCCAGGCTGCTGCTAACCTACCATCACTGATGGCTGACCAGGAGCAGCTGGCCAGGCTGCTGGAAATCAGTGGCTGGGCAGACAAGCCGGCTTTGAGGGGACCATATCCCCAAAGGCACTTTCCAAGAAGCCTGAGGGAAATGAGGGTGGCATACCTTGACAACTTTCTAAATTCTGGATGATACCAGTCTTTGGCCTGTTTGAGCTGCCACAGAAGCAGGACCTTCTTTGCAGCTATCAGAAAGAGTTGTGGATCACGAACACTGTGTGCTGCATATGACATCACTTCCTCCGCTCACCCTCATAGAGCAGCGTGGAAGCAGTCTTATTTTGATTAAATTAATTTTTATTTTTAGCCTCTGCATGAGGCTAAAAATAAAACATTAGTTTACTTAATGTCCTTGTCTCTTCAAAATGGAAAGAGATGTTTTTGAAGCCTTGACTGAATGCATTATACATTATAAAACAAATAAAAATCCCCCCCCCAAAAAAAACCCAAACATTCGCCCAACACTTGAAGGCTTGTGAGAGAAAAACAATAATGATAACAAAACCTGAAAATCTTCTATGCGATGAAGAAACCCAAGTGAGTGCTTTACCGGGTAGCAGAGGCCTTGGGGCTGCTCTATAGGGTTGCTGTAAAGTCAGCCTCATTTGTGGCACAGAAATGGATGTTCACTTGCTCTCTTTCCACTGTGTGGGAGAAGAAAACATCAGTTGAAGAATTGCCTCCATCAGACTGGCCTCTGAGCATGCCTGTGAGACATTGCATTGGCTGATGATTGACAGTAGAGGGTTTAGCCCAGTTTGGGTGGTGCCATCTTGGTTGGGCAGGTGGTTCTGTGTTGTGGAATAAAGATGGCTGAATGCGCAGGGGAAACAAACTAGTAAGTGTAGTAAGTGGTGTTCCTTCATGGTTACTGCTTCAAGTTCCTGCCTCCAATTCCTGCTGTGGCTTCTCTTTATGATATCAAGTGTAAGATGAAATAACTTTGCCATTCCCGAAGTGTTTTCAGTCAGTGTTTTCATCACAGCAACAGAAGGAAAACTCGGACACACTGAGATTTTTAAAAGCTGTATAAACTAAAGCTTATCACTTCATTTTTACAAACTAGCTGTGTATTCAGGGTGATAATTTTTAACATCCATTATGCATGCTCAAATTTTGATTAATTTTTAAAGTTCGATTGTTGATTGGGGAAAAGTATGAAATCAGATCTATTAATTTGTGCAAAACAAATGAGAGTCGAGTTCTCTTTTCTCATGCAAGCCCTAGAAATGAAGACAAATGGTCCGCTAATTGACAGTATTCATGCCACAGTGGCAATTGGCAAATGTGACTTCCAAAAGATGAGCACAAGTCACAGGACACAATGTAGGTTTGCCCGAGTGACATTATACAAATATATAATATCTGGTCACCATGGTTAATGTTTGTGACCACTGCTTCCATTTCCCAAGCTTCTGTCTGGGCAACCGTATAAATCCCAATTAAGATACATAATAGTGCTAGGCAAGGAGATCACAGGAGTAATTGAAGCTCAAGAGAAACTGAGGCAGGAGGATTGCCTAGAGTTCCAGGCCAGCCTGGACTACACTATCAGACACCATTTAAAAACCACAAAATGAAAATACAAAAAGTGCTCTGGACTATCTCGTATGGGGCTGCTAGTCACCAAGGAAAAATTAAAAGGGATGAATTTTGGCACACATACACAAAGCGCCATGCACAGGATTTATATGCTTTTCTGCCTTGGTCCTTTCTCTACCTTATAAAGCATCAATTTATTTTTATTTTTTATAAGCCATTGCTGGATTCTTGAGATAGATGCTTTAAAA